>CH001008.1:41364-66050 GCA_000149265.1 Ciona savignyi | reverse complement strand
GTGACGCAGTAAATATTCAGTTGTTTATTGTGACGTAATAATTATTTAGTTGTTTATTGTGACGTAATAAGTATTCAGTTGCTGATTGTGACGCAGTAAATATTCAGTTGTTGATTGTGACGTATTAATTATTTAGTTGTTTATTGTGACGTAATAAGTATTCAGTTGATGATTGTGACGCAGTAAATATTCAGTTGTTTATTGTGACGTAATAATTTTTCAGTTGTTGATTGTGACGCAATAAACAAGTATTGTTGCATGAAATATGAAATGTTAATGGATAACAAAGAGGTAGAAGATTTATCTGTGTGTGGGTTTGGGGCGTTAAGTACCTTGTGTAAGGAAGTGTTTTCGTCCATCCTGTAAGCGCGTCGGAAAGGTACAGGATTCAAGACCAAGGAAAACAATTGCTTGAATCCGAATGGTTTAATGGGATGTACTACAATACTAGCAATAACTCTATTTTGTTCAAATCGTTTACTATGCGGACAGTTAGATCCAATAACCTTTCGGTTGACGGTCTTACGGGCTGCAATATTTCCTAACCGCGTTAATTATCTGGGAATGTTTCAAAACGCGAAATTAAGAATCGCATTGTTAATCACAAAGTCGTTTCGACTTCACCGTTGCACGCCGTTAATATTTGTGTCTATGAAACATCAGGCAACAAACACACTGCTACAGCACCGGCAACCCGACTATGGACATGCTCGAATAACTCGAGAAAACTGTACTAGAACCTTCTGTCTTTCATTATTACAATCATTAAACCTGAGACACTAAACCTAGACTTAATATCGCTACAACCCGCCACGTTAGCCCAGTACATAACCAATCACCAAGAACATAGTTTATTTAATGAATAAGCTTATGCTGTTTAACTACTTACATCTTACAAGAAAATCCCTGGTTCATGGTTAATATATTTCCATATACATGCAATCAATACACGGTATAACTATTTTACGAAGTACAGTGTTACAACTTTGTTTAAGATAAGTACAAATTTAAAAAAACGCTAAGCATGAAATTAGTTTAAAAGATCGTTCAAATAACGAACTTAACATAAAAATTGGTAATCTTCGATCATAATCAAATTTCATTTGTTTTCTCATATAGATGTAATTTTTAGAAATTTATCTATTGTTCACAGTTATTACATCACAATTAGAAATCACAATAAGGTTGCTACAACTAATAAAATTAAGCAAACGATGTTAATTAAACTAGTAACGTAATATTGTGATAAAACGTATATACAAATGCCAAATTAATCTAATAAAATGTTTTAACAGACCACATATACTAAATATTTAACAACTTAATACGTAAGGCCACGCACTAACCTATAAAGCTAATCGCCAGCCAGTCGATTGTGTCCTTGGGCAAGCCACTTTACGAACATTATCTGAAGTGGAATGATGGGTTCTACTAAATTGAAGGAACGTGTCTATCATATACAACACACTGCAATAGCTTCGGTAACACGACGGTGGGCGCGAGGTGATCTGACTTAGGCCTACCATGTGATAACATTCCTTGCGTATTCCAATTCACGTGGATAAACATGAATATCCTATCCAGACATAGTTGTAAAAAAGTTTCTGGCTCATAGCAATATTGAGCAAAGGTTATAAGTGGTAACTGTTTTAATGGGTGGCCAATCCCACAACCCCCAGTTTGAGTTAGTTGATGGATCTGCCACAACACGCATCACTACTGCAGTGTAGATTGTGTTGGATGTCGGGAAAGATCCAGGCCGCCATTTGGAGTTGAAAGCTTGTTTCCCGGTACTGGAGGTCATTGTCATATCCTGGAGAAATTTAAACGGAATAGTTTGGTTTACTTTTTCACTCCCATTTTTTTATAGAACACAATCTTAAAATATAGAAAGAGAAAAGTAGAAAAATCGAATAAACGGTAGTGGTATATTTCTGTTTTATCCCCGTTAGATAACGTATTAACGAAAGTTTCCAAAGATTAGCCTTATGATAACGTTCTTCAGAAATCTTTCGTCTGCTTGTAGACCGTAACCACTATTACCAAATGAGCTAACCGGTCGGACGATTGCCCGTGTCGTAACATCCCTTGCGTAACAAAAAACAAAACTAATAAAACACCTTATGTTACTAGCCTCCATGCAAATTAATTGTTACCAGTACAAACCGTTTGGTTGTAATCCATCGCGAGCCAGACATCCGCATACGATATTCCGACGTACGTGGCCATGAAGTAATTAGAAACTGTGTCAAACATCTTCCTATCCAAAACGTTCACCAGCTTTCCACCAAATGTAATGCAAGATTCGTTTGCTTGAGCCCGAGTTTGGCTTAACTTTGTACTTGGGTCGGTTAACCAAATATAGTTTCCGTTAAGTACAATGCCGTTACCTCCTGCGACGCATGAAACTAGAATTACGTGTTTGAATTTTAATAAAGTCGACATACAGAGATATATAAGCTAATATCTTGAAGATGTGTGCAGTTACACTTTAGGCCAGGGTAAATTATTATGTGGAATTCCCCTAATTATATAGATCAGATAATACAAAAATACGGTTGGAGTCATTTTAATGCCATTTAGATGGCGTATAACCAATTAAGACCTCTATGAACGGGCGGATGTGACGAGTGGTACCCTCCATGAGTCATTGTTTTTAAACGAGTGTTTTGCTGAGTAACAATGGTGGTGATTCCCCAATGTTTGTTTGGCTGAAAGCAGCATGTGCTAGGCTGCGCGCCGGTGTTCTCGTTTAGCTGTAAAGTTTTGTAATCGTGGAGCAGTGCTTTGTGCAATAAAGGTGTTGAATGTGCATCTGCTAGCTGTTTTGTTGGAAAAAAGTTGCCGATGTACGAAGGGGTATGGGCTCAAAATTTTTAAACAAAATTTTGTAGGGTTTTGAGTTTAGGTTGCAGATCCAAGCTTCAATTTTTAAATTGTGAAAAAATCTAAGACTTCCTATGTCAGGATTTTGAGTGACAGTCGTTTTTGTGAGGTCAGTTTGCATTGGAGAGATAGGGAAAATAATTAGTTGAACGCCTCCTAAATGAAAAACGGGCTATTTTGATTTTTTTGCCAAAATCTCCAAATTTATAGAAATTTGAGTGTGGATAAATGTTACTAGTCAACTGTTTGTCTAAAATCTTACACTTAATTACTTATGCTAATTAGCAAAGTAATTAATTAGTCATTTTTCCCCCATTTTTGGTTATTTTCACTCCGGTAGAGGGTCGTTCGGATATTTTTTCAAGAACTTAACTTCGAATGGCTTTTAAAAATACCAGACAATCTTTCGATACCGGCTGTTAATCCGATTTGTGATATAGGACTGAAAAATGTACTCCTCTTGGTATCCACATGTGTACCTTTTTTCATATTTTTCAATTTTAGGCCAGGTGTGAAGGCCTAGATGTGTTGTTGGACACGAATGCATACAGAAGATATAAAAACTTACCAATCCTAACCATCCTTGACTGTCAAACATTGGTGAAAGAAGTGGAGGCGGACAAAATGTGGTCACACGAGGCTCAAAGGTGACATTGGTTGTGTTTTTTTACTCAAAAACAACTATCTGTACCCTGGTTATTGACTTTAAACCTTTCAAATTACAGTGAAAAAATGTGCTGAAACTTGTGGAACATCAAGCAGTGAATTTTAATGTGTACGAAGAGTTTCAGTCATCACCAGTGACACTGTCGCCAAATGAAATCTACAGAATGACCACCCTTCGGTCGAAGGCCCATAATAGCCGAAGCAGTTAACAGAAACGGTTAAAATTTGGACAGGAGTCTCACAGAATGACCTCTACTAGTAAGTTCAAACAGTTTAAACCAAACTGGAACGGTCACCGTTTCCAAGATGGCGTATAACCAATTAAGACCTCTATGAACGGGCGGATGTGACGAGTGGTACCCTCCATGAGTCATTGTTTTTAAACGAGTGTTTTGCTGAGTAACAATGGTGGTGATTCCCCAATGTTTGTTTGGCTGAAAGCAGCATGTGCTAGGCTGCGCGCCGGTGTTCTCGTTTAGCTGTAAAGTTTTGTAATCGTGGAGCAGTGCTTTGTGCAATAAAGGTGTTGAATGTGCATCTGCTAGCTGTTTTGTTGGAAAAAAGTTGCCGATGTACGAAGGGGTATGGGCTCAAAATTTTTAAACAAAATTTTGTAGGGTTTTGAGTTTAGGTTGCAGATCCAAGCTTCAATTTTAAATTGTGAAAAAATCTAAGACTTCCTATGTCAGGATTTTGAGTGACAGTCGTTTTTGTGAGGTCAGTTTGCATTGGAGAGATAGGGAAAATAATTAGTTGAACGCCTCCTTTAGCAGACATGCTACCAAATTGACCAACCAAAATCTTTTACAATATGCAAAAAAAGATAAATTGTTTTTTTTTTATTAATTCAGCTGGTCCAGGGGGAAAAAACAAATAACAAAATTTGAGTCAACAATGTTACGAAATATTCCAAGTGAAAATAATTCTTAAGAAGTTAATGACGCATCTGTCACAGGTTTACAAGTTGTACGAAATACAACGGAAGGTGGAAATGGTTATCCCAGCAAGGAAGCTGACGTCATGTTATTTGTCCGGTTAGTCACGCAAGAGTCACTACGTTTCATAAATCTTTAATGGTTCAAAACAGTAGGTGGATTGTATTTGTGTTTGCCACTTGATTTTTTCGCAAGTGTATAACAGGTATTTAAAGTTACAGGGCAATCAAGTTGAAAATGTTAAGATCCGGACTGTACTAAAGTCATTGTACACATTAACATATTGCTTTACACCTCCGTATGTCGACTTTATTAAAGTTAACTCAAACTGAAAACTTAAATTCACATTTTAACACAAACAAAACTAATTAAGTAACACACAAAATAAACCTATTATGTATACAACTACAGATAAAAGGCAGAGCAGTTAACTTAATTTAACAACTAATGGTGGCAACGACACCCTCAAGTAAAACGCAATCCTAAAAAAAGAGAAAAACATGCCTAATGGACATAGTTATTAATTCGTGTGTACGCATATGTATTAGGGATAGAAAAGGATATTTATGTTTATCCCGGTGGATGGGAAACGAAATAAGGGTTAACACACGGGAAATCATCAGATCACCTCGCGCCCACCGTCGGGTTACCGGAACTATTGTAGTGTGTTTTGTATAAATGCGATTTTTTCAATCTGGTAGAACCCATTAATCTACAAGCAATGTCTGCTAAGTACCCTGCCAAAGATTACAACAGACTAGCTAGGGACCAGTTGTCCGATCGATAAGTCTAGTGGTTTATTGCGTCGCCTTTCTGACGATTGCCGTGTGTTAACACCCTTTTCCGATCCACGGGGATAAACATGAATATCCTAAGGTACACGACTTACGAATATCCAATTATTCATATCCAACCCAGTTATTCTACAACACACATGAGGACAAAGGGAAACTATACTAACCAGAGTATAGAGTCCAATCCACAACGATACCCTCTTGCCAACCTGTGGGCTGGTCGGTTCGCTCTATTTCCAAAATGAATCCTTCGATGAATATCTCGAACACTGTCGCATTGAATCTATGTGGCAGTGAAAGATCTTGGGTTCTAACTGTTGCGCGGACGAAAAACGGCACATCGTCAAGGCACAACCTGTAGGATAGGATGGGATATTCATGTCTATCCCCGTGAATGGGAAAGCTAATGGGGTTAACAAACTGGCAATCGTCAGATCACCTCGCGTCCACCGTTGGGTTACCGGAGCTATTGCAGTGTGTTGTGTATGATTTACATGTTCCTTTAATTTAGTAGAACCCATTAATCCACTTGGTTTAGGCAATGTTCGTTGAGTGCCTTGCCCAAGTACATAACCGATTATCTACAGCGACCAGTTTCTACTAACCTGTAGACAACAAATGCTTTTCTTTTGGGGGAATCCGACGAAAGAGTTTCAACCAAGCTTCCTGTACGGGAAATCAGCTGATCTGAAACGTTTCGGGAGTTAAAATCTAGAAGTAAGTTCCTCTAAATATCTTACCTGACATACAAACCTTCAAGCACCACATTCCAACTAACAGGCCAACGAATTTCATGATTATTAATCAAAGTATTAAAGCACTTCTGAAAATCAATGAGCGTTGCTTACAATCTTTCTTCTGTGTTTTAACGACTGTCGTTTTTCCTATTTTTCCTCGTTTTCCAAATTATTTTACAAGTTCCCGTCTCGTGTTTCAAACAAAAAGTACAATAAACTACAGAATCCTTAGTGAAGTTAAAATAAAGCTTGACTTGACTCAACTATTAGTTTGAATAACAACCTCTCTGACATTTCAACCAAATACGTATCCAAGGTACCGATAGATTAACCCGAAAGTTTAAGACGAAGACGCGCTTAACGTTGTTACTCTTGCAACTCATCTTATGACGTTATACGAAATTTTCTCCAGGCAATGTCACGTGACGAAAAATTTCGTTTTTTATTTTTACAACGATTAATACCTACGTGCACAACGTTCCCCAAAACTAAGCGGAAGTTGAATGACGTAGTCGCAAACGCGATGGCGACATTCAGTGAAAATCTTTGAACGTTTGCAAGAGTCGGTTATGTCATTGGGCAAGGCACTTAGCAGACATTGCCTGAATGCAGTGAATTAATGGGTTTTACTAAACTGGACATCTTATTCATATACAACACACTGCAATAGCTCCGTAACTGCATGGTGGCCGTATTTTGATGTGTTGGTTTATGGTGTGATAACGATCCCTTGGGTAATCTTACAATTGACCGTGTGATAACGCTCCTTGCATATCCCAATCACCGAGATAAAAATTAATACCCTATCCTTGATATCACCCCAATACCAACCTAATATTCAGTTCAATGTTTGTTTATTTATATTTGTTGTCCAGAGTTGTATACAAGTCCATATACCAAGTCCTGAGCTGTCAAGTAAAGAATTGCTTTAACCCGAATGTGCAAGGCAGTTTTGAACCTGCAACCTTTTGGTTGAAAAGCGACGCACCAACCCACCAAGCTAATCAGTTAGCTCGTATAATAACAACTCTAATTTTCAACAAAGTAATAAAGATAAGTTCAGCCCTTTAAGCTGAAATAAACAAGACAATTTCCTTGCATGCTTTAACAAAGTCGAAGCATTTTGTATTAAATGTTAGTAAATCATAAACAGTATTAATAACACGGCTATTGAGTGTACGATTGTCACACTAATTAACATAAATCAGTTGAACACGGTTAAATTTAGTTGCATTTATATGAAAATAAGTTAAGCACCATACGTTAGAACTAGACATAAAAAATGGTTTGGTTTAGTAACTCGTCCTGGTCGTTTTGTGGGTTTTAACATCTATATCCTGGTGGGTGGGAATTCGTATCGAAGGATTTATCAACGGTTATCGTCGGATAACACGTGCCCACAGTCGAGTGTCGACAAAACAAATATATCCAAATTATCGACAGAATATGGCAAAGTGTTACTAAAGGTACTCTCGCATGTGTAAACTAAACATGGACTATTCTTACATCATTAAGCACCGCTGGATGGGAACGGCACGCGGCACCAGATCTAGTAAGAGCACCAGACCTTCTGATCATTTGATGCTAAAACGTGGCACAAAATAACGGGGTTTGCTACTGACAATCCGATAAAACGATCAAAAATACTGTAGATAAAATATAAAAACACGATCGTCGTAAAATAAGATTAAAAATAATTTGCATACGTTAATTGATGGCACGGATCTTTGATGCAAAGTACATGGGGAGTTAGAATTGTTAAGTTAACTTATAAAGGAACAGTAGTTTTAGGCGATTTTTTACACTAATTGTCGGTTGAAATTTAAAAAAAGTTTTTTTTATGCATTTCATTTTTTTCTGAAACAACTTGAAAGTATTTCCGCAATAGTTCTAGTTTTAGACCAAGTGCGTTCCAAATAAAGTTAAGGGTAATAAGTTCTATGTGAACTTTGGGTGAATTGTAGGCTGACATTTGGGTAAAAGTACAAGGTAAAGTTTTTGCTAAGTTTGGGGTAAAGTTCAGGGTGACGTTTAGGGTAAATTTTTGTTAAAATTTGGGTGAATTCGCGATTAAAGTTTGGGGTAAACTCAAGAGTGAAGTTTAAATTTTTTTGGTGAAGTTCTCGGGGAAAACCCCCATGCTCGCAGTCGTTCCCACTTCGTCCCACGATGACTGAAGAATCCCCATTTGCCACCCGTCGTCCTGTGGGTGTGGGTATTCATGTTTATCCCCGTGAATGGGTAAACCAAGGGGGTTAGCACACGGGCAATCGTCATATCACCTCGCGGCCACCGTCGGGTTACCAGAGCTACTGCAGTGTGTTGTGTATGATTCACACGTTGCTTCAATTTAGTAGAACCCATTAATCCGCTGGGTTCAGGCAATGTCCATTGCCCAAAGAGACAACCGGCTAGCTAGCGACCAGTTTGGAACCTTTAACCTTGATGCGGCCATCAGTATAGTTGTGGGATCAAAACTAGAATGCAACTAACCAAAGATCCGGGTCTTTATTCATTGTTCCATTTTAAACTTAAACCAACTAACATACAATATGCAAAACATACAATATCTTCAATACGAAACATGCAATATGCTCTAAAATTAACAGTTATATTTGGGTCTATTGATTACTTGTCAGTGTTACCAACTTAGTTTGCCCAGTTTACACACACCCAGATTACGAAAAAAAGAGGTCAAGATGGGGATCAAAACCACTTCTTTGGTGGTAGAAGGATCACAACATAACCCAGTTAACTCATCACCCAACCTATCAGTTAGGTTGTGGGATCAAAACTAGCCGCTAGCACGCGACTAACCAAACATCTGGGCACCCCGAACCAACAAAGAAAGCGGTCAGGAAGCAGAATGGGGGACAAACCACTCATCTATAGGGATCACAATAAACCCGGTTAACTGATCAACCAACCTGTTCGTCAGGATCAGGGAAGTCAACAACATAAATAACGTCTCCCTTGCTGAATGTGAGTTCATCAGAATCCGATCCATTGTAGGGATACGATGCTAGCGCCTGGGTTGAAAGGGGGGTTAGGGGGTTATGTTTTGGGGGTAAAAGGGGGGTTGGGGGCTCATGTTGAGGTGGTGATGCTTTGGGTGTGGAATGGGGTAGGGAAACAGGTGGGTTGATTAATATAGGTCTTTGAGCAAGTAAATGTGAGGTTAGTTGGCAAACTGGTATTGGATCATCAGCCACAAGGTTGTGGGATCCAAACAGCGGTTAGCCGTTGTCATTTTATGATGATTATTGTTTAACCAAGTACCATGGGTAAAAACCAACAGAAAATCAACCCAGAAACAATGTAGTTAGTTTCACCAGACTTTGTATAGGAAGTGAGGAGGTAGAACTTTGCCGGGTGGCTCATCTGGTTCGTAGTGTTGCGTTGCTGGTGTCTCTGTGGGACCTGGGGTTGAATGTGTGGGTTGGAACTAGATAGTTGTGGTGGGTGGTGGTGTGGGGTTGGTGTGGCTATTACAGTGTGTTGATGGTTGGTTCATTTATATCCTCGTGGGTGGGAAGCCAGGATTTATCCACGGGTATCAGAAGTAACCTCATGCGCACAGTCGAGTTGCTGGAGCTATTACAGTGTGTGGATGGTTGGTTCATTTATATCCTCGTGGGTGGGAAGCCAGGCTTTATCCACGGGTATCATAAGACACCTCATGCCCAACGTCGAGTTGCTGGAGCTATTACAGTGTGTGGATGGTTGGTTCATTTATATCTTCGTGGGTGGGAAGCCAGGCTTTATCCAAGGGTATCGTAAGACACCTCATGCTCACAGTCGAGTTGCTGGAGCTATTACAGTGTGTGGATGGTTGGTTCCTTTATATCCTCGTGGATGGGAAGCCAGGCTTTATCCACGGGTATCGTAAGACACCTCATGCCCACAGTCGAGTTGCTGGAGCTATTACAGTGTGTGGATGGTTGGTTCATTTATATCTTCGTGGGTGGGAAGCCAGGCTTTATTCACGAGTATCGTAAGACACCTCATGCCCACTGTCAAGTTGCTGGACCTATTACATTGTGTAGATCAGGTGGCTCATGTAGATAGCCACAGCAGAAGATAGTAAGAAGGGCGAACGAACCTTTTGTTTCTTCAACTGCAGCTGGCTCAGGAGGAACTTCATAAATGGGGGAATCCCCGATCGGTTTGTTCACTTCACTATACTCTGTCTGAAATGTATTTGTGATATCATAATATGGTGGATCAGAAGGCGGTTGTATCTAAACAGTCGAGCACAGTAATACACCTCATGTCCACAGTCGAGTTGCTGGAGTTATTACAATGTGTGGATAATCAGACATGACTTTCAATTTGGACGACTCATTAGATACCACTGGGTTGGAGCAATGTAAAGTGGCTTGCTCAGGTGCACAGTAATGCACCTCATGTGCACAGTCGAGTTGCTGGAGACAGTGTGGATGATCAGACATGACTTTCAATTTGGACAACCGCTAAATGCAGACTCACACAGAAATACATCAAAGCAACACAACAAACACATGCGAATCAGTAAAAACTACAATTAGTGGTTCAACTAAGTATGAGCATGCACGAGAATGTAGGCAAGGGTTGCCACCGAAAAGCTACAACCCTACACAATTCATGTAACACTTTAAACAACTGGAGAAGTTTTAAATTTAAATATATTATTATAAATAACTTTAAAATATTATTAAAAATTACTTTAAAATATTATTAAAAATTACTTTAAAATATTATTAAAAATAGATTATTATAAATTACTTTGAAATATCATTATAAATTACTAAAAATATATTAAAAGTAGGAATTAAAGATTCAATTGCGCAGATGACAGGCAGTGTGGAAAATAAGGGAAAACCCCTGCTGCCAGCAGTAAGGTTGAGTTGATGATATTTATAATGGTTCAGTAAAGATATATTAACATATGGATACAAATAAGCAAAAAGTTTGATAACACTATTTTTTTACACAAAAGGTTAACAGTCTTAACACTATTAAGAATATAAAGGAACTACAGCAAATGCTGAAAACTTTATTGCCGTATGAAAATTATAAGGCTCGCTATGTTTTTTGTTTTGACAATTTTGCTTGTTCCATTGATTCCTTGTCTTAAATTGTCTCAACCATTCGCTTTGACTTACTGTGTAAAGCTATAAAAGATAAAAAAATTGTTTAAATTATAATTGACCATAATGAAATGCAATAAAGCAAAGAGTTTTTAAACGATGATTCAAATATTGATGTGAAAGAAGTTTTTTTCAACCTTTTCAAGAAAAAAAGTTAAATTCCCTGTTTATTGTTTATTCGGATTTTGTAAAAAAATGACAAGAATTAAGAATTAAAAATAATCATGAAACAAATTGAGAGTTTTCCAAATTGAGAGAAAACTGCTGAAAATGTATTTGATTTCTATTTCTTGTTTCCAAACTACCTTCTGTAAAACACTGGGTGTGGTTTTTTTCTGGGATGTTTCGTCGAGGTGCAATTTTACTTTCATAGGTGGCTCTAGAACACATTATTACCCCACATGAATGGTATGATATAGTAGTCTTGCAAGTGGAGTAGGTGGGGGGGGGGGGGGTGTTGCAAAACATACATCATTTACATTAGTATAACATTGGATTCGAATATGTTGTTAGCGGTGTAATGTTTCCAATAATAATAAAGTTTCTAATTAAAATTGTTAAGTCAATATTTATAAAAACCTGCATTTTGCAGGTGTTATGTTAAGGCTAAACTACATCATATCATTGAATAAGTACAAAATACATGTTTATTCTGTAATATTGGCTTGTTTTTTATCTGGACATTCTGCAATACAATATTGTTTGTTGTTGTGTTTCATGTTTGGTTGTCAGTTTTGGTTGATCCATCATGTCCTAGTTATATTGTGCAGACTGTAGCTCACAGCATTAGTGACAAGTGTGTGTATTTCAAGTCAATAGGTGCAATTTGTGATCATGGGTGGCGCCTACGCTGTGCTGTAGCTGTAAAGCCAAGCACAGGACCAAGTTATCGAAAGTTATAGGATTACGAACAATACATGTGATAACATAGGCTGAAACTTATAGAATGACAACTACACTCATGGAACTTGTAATTTTAATTGCTGTGATTGATATTTTGATTTAAATCCAACATTAATGGCCAATTAAGCATGTTATACCAACGCAACACATCTAGCTGCGCTATACAAGCCCTCATCTATGCACCCTGTGGTTACAGTCAGGTTTACTGTCCTAGCACAACTGAATGAAGTGTGGTTTATTTGTAGCTTTGTGTGTGTCATGTTGAAATTTATAGATGCATCCGGTACATTTACCTTCAGCGTCAGATGGGTCTTCATCTGTGAGGTAAACAATAGACCCTGAGGAGGTAGAATCCGGATCGCTGATGCTCACACTATCGCTTCCCCCATCTTTACCCACATTGACCCCCGTTTCATCCATTTCTTCACCCCCAATGTTTATTTCTTCGTTATTTGAGACGGTGTTTCGTTCAAGATTGTGCGTCGCAGTATTCATGTCACCAAGTATACCCGATGCTCTTAACGCCATGCTGGCTTGTTGATCCATTGTGATTTCATCATCATCTATGACATCACAGTCATCTATGACATCACGGAGCAACGAGGGTGGGTGATAATTTGTGGTGGGTGTCGGGTGATCCAGGGTTTGTTGGACCCCTGTTTCCACCCTTCTATCATGTTGGCTGTCTTCAAATTTACTATCATTTTCACGGGAGCTAATTTCTGGACTATTAGGATCGTTTTCACCGTGAATTAGTTCATCGTGACTGTGTTCTTTGTCATGAATGCTTCTGCTCATATGAGCAAGATTTTCATCGAGTTCAGGATCACGTGTTTGATCATCATGAACATCTTCATGAATTATATCATCATGACCGGAGTCATTACCTTCAGACCCAGATACATTATCAAAATACGCAGCATTTTCATCATCAGGATTATCATGGTCATGAAAATTTTGATTATCACGGGCACTATCACAAATTTGACCTTCATTTTCATCATAAGAACTATCATGGCCGTGAAAATTTTGATCATCATGGGCATGATTGTGTACATCACTAATAACATCATGAGCGATATCGTGATCATTTTCATCATGATCACTTTGATGATAATCACTAATTTCACCATGAACTTTATCATGATCACTGTCATGATCGATTCCACCATCACTGAGCTCATGTTCACCAGCAGACGCCATAGATATACCAGCAGACAATGCATTCACACCAGCAGACACAGGGTTCCCACCAGCAGCCACTGAATTTCTGTCAGCAGACACTGGATTCCCACCAGCAGACACTGAATCTCCCTCAGCAGACATAGGACCACCAGGTTTAATATCCGCATCTAAATCACTTTCACTCAAAGTATTGTCGGCCATTTTGGCAAACAACATTTCTCCTTTGGAGCCAAGTGGTTCCGGCTGATCTGACTGACTTGCGTCGGCATTCCCTTCTTTATCCTTCATTCCTGATGACCTTGCATCACTACTACTTGGTACAGGTGCTGTTTTTTTGGGAACTTGTACATTTTGTTGGTTGTTTGATTTGACTTTAATCTTCTCATCTTTATGCTTGCGCGAGAATGCCATTGTGACGCGGTGAAATCCTCCGAACATTGACCTCCGTTTGACCTCATTCTTATTACCAAACAATGACCATTATTAAAAAGAATTACACATTAACAAGTATTAACAGAAAAATAAACAATATTTTTTTTAGAAAACTAAAGAATATTTTAAGAATCTAATAAACAAGAGACTTATACATGTAGGAAATTGTATGATTTACAATTGAAATGTTAATATAGACCATAATATTTCCAATATATAATAAGGCTGTATTTCTTCAAAATAGAATATTAAAGTGTTTTATTTAAGTTAGCTGAGCATTTAAAACACCTTATGCAGCACATAAACAATAATAAGTAAGCATATCTGTAAATATATCAAATAACAATAATGTAGTATGGCCTGCTTGTTAAGCGTCGATTATTAAACTATTGTTAAATATCACTAAATAACTTAGTTATTTAACCATCTATGCACCACATAAAATGGGGAAAACTAAAAAAAGGGAAAGCGGAAAGGAGAAAAGGAGGAAAACTGCTCAATAAAATGAATATTATGATATTAGAGTCAGTTTTAAACATTGGGTTTAAATTAGTGTTTAAGGCAGGGTTGAAATTAGTTTCCGTTATTTTAGTGTGCAGTTTGCCTCCTTCCCCCTTTTTTAGTTTTTCACCATCCAAATTGAATCAACATTTAAGTACTTATACATGTTACATATATGCAGGCGTGAGGTGAAATAAAGGACAAATCTCGGGATTCAACTTTTAAACTTGGTTGATTTGACTTTAATAGTGGGCGCAAAATAAAGGACAAAACGTGTGTTAATAGACATGCTGGGTGGAGGTGCTCAGCATGCAGTGGTAAGCATGGGGTCACAAACCTCTGGGGGTGCTTCCCCGTTTTCCAACTTATGTGGAAGTGTGCGTCTACGTCTTGTACTATCTCCACTATCATTCATGGGTTCCGGTGATTTCTTGGGTGACTTGTCATGTCTTGGTGAATGTTGAAGGCTTGTTTGAATATTTCCGCTCGAGGTTTGAGGCTCAGCTGGACGGGTTTCGACCTAAAATCGTTTCACTTCACCACTGATGTAGTATGGGATACGGGCCAAATGGACCGCTATATTTCGGATCCATGATAGCTCGGGGCGCTGGAGTAATGGGCCTTTTGTGGCCTAAATTTCTGGTCCCAGTGGCTACCGTGGACCCGCCCATACTAATGAATGAATGACTGAATGTAGGATGGGGGATGTGTGGATTTGAACCACATTTCAAGGGTAAAAATGTATAGTTCATTAGCTGGGTAGATTTTTTGAATGGAAGGGAAACTCCTATATACCAATTTGGTAGCAGATAAAGTTGCAAGGTAGGACAGGTAATAAATAAGTTTTCACTAAAATCAGCGACAATCATAACAAAACCACATTTTAAGGGTAATAGCGTACAGCTAGAACGTTGGGTCACCTTAGGTGGGTTGTTATGGACTTTTTGGATGGAGGGAAAGCACCTACATACCCACAAGGATAGTTAAGTTGCAAGCTAAAGCTACCATAATGAAGTTTCACTGAAATGGGTAATAAAACATTACAAAACACTTCTAATCATCTACATAGTTTAATATCTATCTACACAACTATATAGCAATGCTAGCTAAGTATCTACATAGTTTAACATTCACACAATTCAGTACAAGTTGCCCAAACCTCCCCAACAGCCACATCAGTGTAGTTGGTCACCGCATCATCTTGCTTGTGCTGGGCCGCCCCGATTTCCAGGTTCACATACTGGTGTGACCTGCTGTGGGGAAGGTAGCATGTTTACATCACCAGCACAGGGTAATTGACATTTTTATAACTCAGTGCTGTGATGGGATGGTCGTTTAAACTATAAAACTAATTGGTTATATAATTATAGAGCAGCACCTTTGGAATAATATTAGGGTAAGTTCAATACATGTATAAAAAGGAGTATAAAACAAAAGCATATGTTGTTTAATGTTGTTTAATGTTGTTTAATGTATAAGAATGGCGTTATGATCGGATCGAGAGGGTATTTGGTTTAATCTTTACGCTGACCACTTTCTGTGCGGTTTTGTCTCGGTGAAATAATGCTTTATTAATGTATTAAATCATATGTACTAAAAAGTTTCTTTATTAGGTAACATTAAAAAGATATAGACTTGTATATCATCAAAGGATTACAGGGGTTATAAATAACTTCATTTTAGATAGATAAAATAAATAAACTATTTCCAATCTATATTAACAAATGATAAAAATAAATATCTAATGCTAAATATCCCATCTCTTAAATAATCATGTAATTTTTAACACCAGTGCATTGATGATGTAATAATGCACAATGCTCATCAATGCATTGATGATGTCATAATGCGCAATGTTCATCCATGTATTGATGATTCCAACTCACGATTTATCGTTGCTCGTTCTTTTGCTTCTTGGTCTCTCATGAGCGTGAGTATTATCGCCGTCATCATGATGTGATCTCGTATCATGAGATTTAGACCGCTCATGGCCCCGTGAAGACCCATGGTCACGGGAAGAACCATGGTCACGTGATTTCGAACTAAAGAGTGAGAAATCATGGTTAGTTTTGGTGCTGGTTTACGTTAATTACGAGGCAAATAAATTTTAAATAAATCTTAGTTATTGATATGTACTCTCTTACACTGGTTTGCACTTTTTATCTAAGTATTTGCACTTTGATTTTGTGTTTTTGCGTTTGCATCTTGGAACCCCAATATTGTACCAACCTGTTGTTTCTATGTTCATGATCTGAATGACGTCGTGATCGCTTATGTTGTACCTCGTCCGCAGGGAGTGTGGAGGGGTCAGGGGAAGAGCTTTGATGAACCTCATTATGACTGTGGGAGGAGGGTTCAGTTATACTAGGAACAACTTTCAACTTTATTTCTGTTGAAATTGGTTGATAAAATTGGTTGATACTTATTTCCAATGAAATTGAAAGATATGGTTACCAGTGCAGGTACATTCCATATGATGTACGGCTATAATTTTAATTCTAAAACAGCAAAACAACAGCCTTTGACATTTGTAGCGCAGATGGTTAGCTTATAGCTTGTTAGACAGACTGTTGAGGGGAAAATATAGTTGTTTTAAATAAACAACATTTACACCAAAGATAGTTGATAATACAGACTAAAGGACTGACAACTTTATTAGTTCATTAAGTTGCAACATTTGTTTTTTTAATGCATTTTCTCATCAATTTTATTTTTTATTCTAGAATAATACGGTGGATTTGTCATTCATAGCCCAATTGGTTACCTAATTTTTACTTGTTACAAGTTGGTAGGTTGTGGGATTGAAACCAGCTGCTAATCGAAAGTTGCCTAAACTCAGTAGATTAAATTGAACACAAACTGAAGTGAAACCTTCTTCAGATATATTCAACAGTGTAACAGCCACAGTAACCCACAGTGGGCATAATGTAACTGACCCATATATCTATGTAACATTGCATTAAACTCACATATTTGGATGAAGTCTCTGGATCTTGTATTCGCCGTTGTTGTAAGCGTCTTTCACATTGAGTAGAACGTGGCTGAGTTTGGTTCGCACCTAGTGGGTATGACATGATATCAGAGAAGTTGCTGGATCATTTTGTCTACAACTTCAGATATAACAATGTTTGGGGGATCAAGCCACGTAATTTGTGTTATAAGATCCAGTGACCATACCACAAGATCACTTGGGTAAATGACCTGAAGTTCGTGGTATTCAAACCAGCCAGAGCCCATTACTTGTATCCTAGCCATTTAACGGAAGTTACCTGAACCACGTGAAATAATGGGTTATGGATAATACACAAAACACTGCAATAGCTCCGGTAACCCGACAATGGGCACGAGGTGATCTTACGTTTGCCCGTGTGTTAACCCCCTTGGTTTTCTTATTCACGGGGATAAAACATGAATATCCTATCCAACCCTGGTTTAATCGACCACACCCAAGACAACTTACTTCTGCAAGTTCAAGATAAAATGCTTTTTCAGCGGTTGCAACATTACTCAGCACATCTGTGCAGAGAATAACGCGTGAGTCGTACAAATCAGGAAGTTCATCATGAAGCTGAGTGTTTAACATGTCGTACGTCGACTTTGTGATCGCTACTTGTTCCCGAGCCTGTGATCGGGTTTATGATTGAACATTTAAACAAAAAGGATGAACTGGAAGTGGCTTGGAATCATTTATAATAAATATCCAATATTTCAAAATGTATGATGATCCATTTTATAATTTTTGGGTGGAAATATGTATAATAAAAAACTAATTTTTCAAATTTATGTTGAATTCATTTAATAAAGTACATAAATATGCTTAACATTTTGAATAGATATAACCCAGATGCAATTATAACGGCTCAATCCACCACCTCATTCACACCCCTCACCTTAGTGATCTTGGACTCCTCAAGCTTCTTAGCGCTCTGCATCGCAAGTAAGTTCCTCCGAGCCGCATCATAATCCACCAGTTTCCGTCCTCGTTTGCCGACTTTTATCTTCATATCATTGCACTGTTGGAGGGACTGTGGTTAACTATCTGTGTGGTGGGCATGGGTTGTTGACTGTTGTTAAGATATAGACAATTCCCAGATTCCCGTATGCCCATGGTCGGGTGTTGCATCTATTGTAAAGTGCACTATTATCTTATTGCACCAAGGCAGGGGCGTGAAACTGTTTTGCGCAATGGGCCACAACGTACAAGTATAGAGATACCACGGACCATACCATCGAACAATTCATATTTTTTTTTATGGCGGCTCTTCTTTTTCGGCAATTGCTTCAGTTATCTTGAAGCTCAGTTTTTTAACTAACTTAGTGTCCCTTTTGTAACCATGAATGAAATACATCTTGCTGTTTTTGGCAAATCAGGCAAACTACAATTTGATTGTGTTGCCCAATGGAGTATTTTACAAGTCATAACGAGGTTATAGAAAACAAAAACACATTCCCAACATAATATATTGTAATTTAAACTCACCTGATTGAGATGCGTGTGAAGCGCTGTGATGGCCTCAGTGTTTAACCTTGCATGCAGGTCATTGTACAACAAGTCTGTGGTCTGTGGAATAATATATACATGATCACTACATGTAATGATTTATTTAAAGCATTAATGTTAAGATAACACTGCATTATTAAAGAGCTAAGGGTCTAGACCCAAACTTTATATTTTTTAACGATACCAAATGAATTATCATTGCAAAGTTGAATATAATGAGTTAACTTATTGTTTTTGGTATATATGGTAAGTTAATTTAAGAAATTTTAGTTTCTGTTAGAGTTGCAATTTACAAGGCAAGATGGCAATTTGCACAAAAGGTTGGACATCCCTACACTAAACAATCATTAATTGGGAAGCTATTAGATCTGTGTGGACACTGATATCCTTATATTGGTTGATTCTGATAATTTGGTTAACTGAGCAGATAAAATGCGGTAACCAATTCTAGATGCGTTCTATGTTGGTCCAACATTATTGTGTACAACAATTTAAACAAAAATCAATCCACCTTTAATGCTTTATTGCTTCAGATTTAATAGGGAGATAGAAAATATACAAATACACAATGCTGGAGTTAAAGACAAAGTAACCCTTTTACAGTAACTGATTACTTTTAGTGGGCCTTCTAACTTGGAATCTGCAGTTTTACTCTAATATTAGTGGTTAACAGACCACAATTAGCCTCACCAGATGAATGTTTAACGATAACTGTTGCCATGCTGCGATTACCCGCTTATTTTGGGGCCGCGATTACCCGCTTATGCATGCACCGATACACACCTATGTTAGCTTCACCACATGAATGTTTATTAATAGCTGTTACCATGCAGCGGTTAACCCTTAATTCGGGCTGATGTACACACCGAAATGTTACTACCCTCCACCCACCTTAGCAAGCGAAGCGAGCATATCTTTCCCCATCCATTCATCTTCATAGAAATCATGTAAAGACTCGTAAAATATCTTCGCGGCTGTTTTCATTGCTGCGGAAATTTGTAAAAGTATGTTATAAACTTTGGTTGTATAGCTGGTAGGAAGATATAAAAACATTTAATACAGTAGGCCTAATGATTTGATATTAAACCCTTCTTGCTTTTTTAATGAAAATTAGCCTAATTCGGTATAGACTATCGTCATACCTTAATTTTTATTTACAATAAAAATAAAATTTTTAATATATATTAATACAACTTTGTGTTTAAAATTTAGAATAAATAAATTATACAAAATAACTAAATACTGCTAGCAGACAATAAATGTTTAAATGCATTGATTAAATACTACACTTGTTTTAGGTAAACTATTTCTGCGTCTTGAATGTGACGTAGGTCATTTTACGTTTTAATATCACCCAATAATCCCCTGGGTTCATTAGATGTCCGCTAACTACCTTGCTTAAGACATGTTGGCTTTGATCCATCAATCTTATAGCTAATGAAAACACTGTCTAAAAACCACAAAAATGTTTCTAAATCTAAAACCATGTAATATTTGCCAAATGTGTCCGACCAGTCAGTCTGGTGGTTTAGTTTGACGCCTTTCAACCGAGAGGTTGAAGGCTCGAAACTGGTCGCTTGATGGTTGGTTCTGTCCTTAGGCAAGGCACTTAATGGACATTGCCAGAACCCAGCAGATAAATGGGTTCTACTAAATTGAAGAAATGTGTATATTATACACAACACACTGCAATAGCATCCAGTAACCTGCAGTGGGCGTGAGGTGATCTGCCGATTGCTTGTGTGTTGGTTTTCCCATTCCCGGGGTTAAACAAGCATATCCTATCCTAAATATGAAACCATGCAAAAACAACAATGTCCACCTCAAACCAAGAACCGCCTTATTAATTAATACAAAGGCCAAAGTGGTAAATAATTAGTAAAAATGCTCTGAATCAACCAGAGTATAAAAACAACTGACGTAAGCTTATTCCCACAATGATAATATCTTTATTAATTAATAAATAGGGTATTCCCCTCCAGTGTTATCTTTGCTCGCATAATTTATATCTAGATTAGGTTCCAGAATTTATATGTGATTGATAAATAATGGGCAAAAAATTAAACTAACAGATATATAAATTCTTATTTTTTACGCAGAACATAATCGTCTATTATAACGTAAATAAGAGGTGTCAAGAACCCTAACCACAGGGTATCTATATTATTACATCTCCCAACATAACTACTAGTTATTAAAAACCTGACAAATAGGTTTTAAGGTAAATGTGGTTTTAAAATACCAATTAAACTTGGACAAATTTGCTTTCTGAAAAAAATTTGATTTGAAAACAAATGTTTAAAAATCAAAAATATTAAATCTTTAAATATTTCCTCATTCAATGGGATTACGGAGACATTCACCTGATATTGATGCGAGGTAAACCTTCATGTCTCGTTGGAATTTGTGGGCTTGGTTCTGTGGATAATTAAACAGGTTATCATCAGGTATATATTGTTATAATAAGTCTGGCAATGTAGGGTGAGAAAATTTGTGGCCTTGAAAATCGAACCCACGACTTAGGATTAAAGTAGGCCTACTCGGTTTTATAAACCACTAATAGCACGTTATTTTTAGTGTTTTTTCCAAACAATGCTCGGGGCAAACACTGTGTAACAAAACGCAATTTCTGAATAAAAAGGTTACCGGTACATTTTAAATCTTCATCAGCAAGTATAACAACCTTACATTGCTTATGTAAAGCATGTGTGATTAAAACATCACAATTACGTGTGACATAGGGTATTTTAAATTTTACTTGCCAACACACACAGAGTTGTGGTCTATATCACTAGTATTTCATATAAGTACTTAGCTTGCATCAACCATGCAACACCATAGCGGTTTTAAACGATACGATAAAATTTGCCAGCACTTTCAGTGCGGTAACTTCCTATTGCATAATTTAAGTTAAAGATAAAACATACTATGAATCTGTTTATATTTGTTAAACTGTGTTAAAATTTTCAATTCATTTTAAGTTTAAAAGTCTGCATAAATAATGAAATATATTCACACACACATCCAGTACTAATGCTCCCATTATGACGTGTGTTGGTTTATGAGCAGAACCAACTGACAGAGGACGAACAGCATTTGTGAGTTTAGTACCGTCCTAATTGGGTTCTCATTTTGGTAAAAAGTGTTGTGAACTGTTTTAAGCATGTCAGTTATTTTGTATGTTGTTAGCAGCATATGATTAAACTTGCTGTTCACAATGGGTGCAAAAAAATATTATTTCAGATAATAACATATGTTTGGAGAAATTTAAACACCAAATACACAACAATAATTAACTACAACCAAATACAGTGATAAAAATGTCTTTAAATTTACACTTAATATTGTGAAAGAACGATCATCTAACTACATTAAGTATATACATGGTGTGTATTATATTGCTTGGGAGCTGCATGAATTGCATGATATAATATAACTCAGTTGCATAGTTTTAAAGGAAGGATTTGTATGTGTTAAAATATACACATAAGACATCCTAACAATCAACATGGTATGAATATACTCAGAGAAGTTGGAAGGGCAAGGTAATGTTTTTACAGCTGGCACCTCGGAATATAAGTCTTCGCTTGTTAACCATGCTAGCAATCAACTTGTTATGAATATGCTGTTTGATTTGTATAGTAATGGTGCAAGTTGGAAGGTAATGGGTTATGTTTCCACCCCTGGTACTTCGCACTATACGTCTCTCAAAATCAGCAGGAACTCGCAGGGTTGAGAATTAGGTCAGTTGTTTACCGGCAAACATTATGACATCATTGTAATTTGTAAGAGAATGGTACAACAGGACGCTAAATATTTACTTTGTTCGATAAATAAACCTCACAGGATAAAGTAAACACAGATTACGTTGATCTTTAGAGGAAGGAATTTGTAGTTTCGTAATTTAGCAAGATTAAATATTTAACACCATCATTTTCGGTATTGGTTTTTTATAAGTGTCAACAAGTTATTGCTTCTAAACTGCAATGGTATCTTATTTTAAACATTAAATTGGATCTTGAACATTTTCACTGGTATATTTGCAAGAAATATTTCACATTTGGATTGAAACCAGCTGCAGGCTATTCGGATTTGTCCGTTTGCAATACACATAGTGGACATCACCTGGATCCAGTGGATTATAGACTTCTGCTAAAACTATAAAAAGATACCACATATCAAAAAACGGTGCAATAGTTCCATTAATCTGATGGTGGACGCAAGGTTATCTGACAATTGCCTAGATGTGATAACGCCCCTAGTGTTAAACCATCTGTGGGGATAAAACATAAATACTCTGTCCAGTATCCTCGAGAAAGCTGAGCAGATTTTCAAACAAAGTAGATGCAAGATTATGGTAAACATGAAATCTAATTTCTTTAGGTAAATAATGGATAACCAAAAAAAGAAAGACTGAGATATAAATCAGAAATTTTAAAATATTAAGGAAAGATTTTTACAGATCTTTTGCTCATGGTGTTACTTAGTATTTAGGATCATGTATCACTACACACTCAGTTGTTTAGCAATGTGATGTCATAAACATATTAGTGACAAATAGGATGGGGGTCGTTAAAGCCTCAGAATGGGCAACAAAGTAAGAAATGGTTAAAAAAATGCTAGGAACCGCTATTTTAGGAAATGCATTTTATCAAAGCAAAACCATGGAAATGCTTGCATTTTGTCATAGAAAATCGAAATGGAAATGCATTTTATAGTAGCAAAACTATGAATTACCTGTTGTTTATTAACAAGATGAACGTAGTTGTCGATTATCTCATCTTTGGTTTCATCCCCAACCCCAAATGTCCGCAGCATCTGTGAAAACAATCAATTCAATCTGACCTAAAATTCTAATTAATCCCATAAGACCATGCGGATAATCACGGTTAATCAGACATGACATTAATTTTTGACATAAAATGCCATTGGAAGATATGTGTTAAGTGGGTTGAGCAGGTGTAAATTAATAAAACATTTCCTGTTCACAATCACTGGAACTATTGTATGGATAATATTGCATAAATATTAATTTGGATGAGATATTAAGCAACAACTAGGTTGGGAACAAATTAAATGGCTTGCTCAGGTGCACAGTAATACACCTCATGCCTACAGTTGTGTGTGGATAATCAGACATGACTTTTAATTTGGACAACTTAATACTACATTAAATTTTAATATAGGAATGATACATTATTAGCAATTTTAGTGATAACATAAAAATAGTTTTAGTTTATTACATTATAGCTCCTTAAAAAGGTAGTTTATAATAGGGTACATACTGTGCAGCCTGCCAATAAATTAAAATTAGGGAGTTATATTACCCATTACCCGTATAATGGTTTAGTTTAGTTTATTCATTTTTGCCCCAGTATTAAAAAATGACAAATGAATCAAATCCGACACAAGAACGGAAAAAGACAGCAAAGCGAACAGTTGTTAAAACATGTCATTTAAAATAAAAGGATATAATTTAATAAATATAGCGGATGGTTAAGAAAAATGTATGAGTACATAAACACCCAAATCACTATGCAAATCTTACTTTTTCTTTACTGCGGAAGGCCATTTTAGAAACATTCCTTTTCAATCTCCCATCTTTTTTATTGTTGCTTGATTCTGCCATTCTTGATATAATTAAGATTATCCAACACACAAGATGCAATTCATTTACTAATATCTGGATGAAGCACCAATTGTGATGATCCAATGTGGTTTACTAGAATACGAAATTTAAGTTAAGTTAATAACAACCATCAAATAAATAAGAATAAAAAACGACCGTTATTGGGTCACAACAAATCAGTTAAAAAAGAAGTAAATTGACGATCAAATAGGCCTATAAAAAAAAATTTTTCCCAAAAATTCTATAATTTAAGATGGAGGGTAACAACTAACACAACTTTAATAAATCTATCAAACATAATTATTTAATAAACCAACATTAAACGTTTAACACTACTCATAACGCCCTAATCTTTATTTTAGTCAGAAGTATTCCTCATTCCTCACTC
>CH001008.1:0-41264 GCA_000149265.1 Ciona savignyi | reverse complement strand
ATAGTAGTAAAATATTGTCTTTCTAATGTTACTGAAGATATAAAAGGTAAACTGAATTTAATTCAATAACTAAACAATTTAGAAACTACTGAACGAAATACAAAAACTACAGCAGTCAGATTTGACATACTTATCTTAATGTTAATTGATTGTATAATAAGTTACAATGTGTTAATTCGCATGATAATAAACCATAACAGCTGTCTGATCATTTGAAATAATTTATCAAAAATTTGTTATATATGCTGGAATAGCGCCCTCAATCGGTATATTTGTCGATTGTGGGAAATATATCTTCGTGGTGGGAAAACGCAAGGGTAACTAAAAATATATCGTACATTCCGTCTGACGGTTAGTCGCACCGCTACGAGATTTATATAAACATAATTTAAAACCTATAGTAAAAACAAGAAGACCAAAAATGCAAAGGGAATATAAGCCTAGACCACGCCTATTTTTTATACCCTGATAAGGGAAAACGCAATTGTCGAAATAAATACACATGGTCAATGGTTACGTTACCTCGCATCTACTGGGGATTATTAGGATAGAATGTTTAATTGGGATTTTGCAACAGTTTAGATGGATTCCCTAAATCACAGGTTTTGGGCAAGTTCAGATTTTTTTTAAATATTCTTTACAAAATTCTCGAATTTTGTTTTTAATTTCATAACATCGCAGATCACAGTTAAAATGTGCAATATTAAAATAAAATTCGGTAACCCGACGATGAACGTTTCATGATGACTGCCTGTGCAAAAAAAAACAACCTATGCGTTGAAAGAATGACGTCACTTTATGGACATCGGCCCAACTTTCTAATTCACGGGAAAACCGACTGTATGCCAACGCGAGTGATCGCCAAACTACTGAAGTCTTAATTAGTTCGTAGCACCATGACAAACCTACATAAATTATACAATGTATTATTTGACATTGAAAAACGCACTAAGACATTAAAAAACAAAATAAATGGGAAACTGCGCATTAATCCTCAAGCTTTAAAATTTACCAGCAACCCACGGGTCGGATTAAACATAAGTGTAGTAAAACATCATAAGTAATACATATGGTATCCTAGTGTGTCACATTACCATGGTTAAGAACCAATGGTCCAAGCTAACAGCTAGCAACTAAACCGTGGAATCTAGATATTTGTCGAAAATATTTATAAATCTTTATAACACAAGGATTTTTCTTGTGAATTAAACGAAGATAGCCGTGTAATTTCGCCATCTTAATTTCGACAAGTTTTAACTTGCACTCCCAACATTTTTGTTTTTATTTAGATAAGGACTACAAAATGAACTCATATAATATAGTTGTGCCATGTGAAAACAATATACATTGTGACGTAACAATAGTTTAAATGGTTCCACGGAAACATAAAATTAAATTTGATTTCAATAGAGATTCACCGAATATGTATGTTTGCATAAAGGTATAGAGAAATGCTAAAATCTGGTACTTTTTAGCTTGTTCTCGATTTGCAAAGCGAGATGGGCTGCTGCGGCAGTAAGGAAACCATGGTGCAACGGTTATCTCAGAACGACGAGCCTGCCACGCCCATCCGGGCTAAAAAGCCAAGAGATTTGATATTTCTGTTGCTTTTCATTGGTATGCTAGGCGGAATGGGTTATCTGGCTCAGCAGAGTATTAATAAAGGTGACCCATCTCGCTACTTATACGGAGTCGACTCGTGGGGCAACGTATGTGGACGGAAGAAAAACGTACCTATCCCAGCAGTGACCACTTCTGGTATGGATAGGTCGAAACACATTTACGAATTCAACATGGCGTTTTCGGATATCAAGACAGCCGCCGACCCAACTCGACTGTTGACTGGTGCCAACGGACCTGCTGTTCTGTGCGTCAAGGAATGCCCAGCGAGGTTTATTAAATGCGAAGAGTTGCTAGCAAACAACTCGTATCAATTGGAAGGTTCAGTAGTGACGGAGAGAGTATGTACGATGCCGTATGGTTGGATCCTACCGCATGTACCGGTTATTAACCGATGTGTGCCAGCACAACTAGTTCAGGTACATGATATTGAAACACTTATAACTCTTCACCGATTTCTGTATATAAAGTATGTGTAATCAAACATTTAACACAACCGATTCATATACAGTAGTGTGGTTAAGTAAAGGAACCTCCCAATTAATACAAACTTCGGTAACCCATGGTGAGCGCAGCAGGTAATGTTACAATTACCCGTGTGATAACGCTCCTTGTGTTGTACGGTCGTGTGGACAAATGGTTAACGCGACCGATACATATATAGACTTACATACAAAAAAACGGTGTTAGCAAGTTCGATTCTAAAGCTCATAAATAAAACGTTCTTTGTGTTTCCCGATTTACAGGGATAAAATTATTATCCTAAATGTCATTATTTACGACTTGCAGGCTGGAAACACTTTTGCCGACGCCGCAGTTCAAGCTGCTGGTTCCGCCTCCGGAAGTTCAATTCCGCAAAACCTTAGCGATCTTGCCTCGCTGAAGCCCGGGAAAGCCGGATCAAAGCCGGAAGTTTCATCCTTCACCGCCGTCATCCACCAAGTGATTCGGTCGATGGTGGAAAACTGGTCGGACATCGCTTACCTGGTGCTGTTGTCTCTCGGTATCTCGCTGGTCATGATCGTTCTTCTGCAGCTCTTCACGCGAGTTATCGTCGTCATGATTATCATAATCGCGGGCGTCGCGAGCGTCGCGGCGACGTCATTCTTGTGGTATTCTTACGCGATATCTATTGGGAAAATCAACGAAACTGACGTCACAAACGCGTTAGATTCAGCCGTGTCGTCAATTGACTCGGTCACAGGCAACTTAACAGCGATCCAGACCAATTCGTCCAATCTACTGAACTCACTATCAAGCTCTGCCGTCCAAGACTTCAAATACCTACTTCCCCTGTGTATTGCTGTCTCCATCGCAACTATTATCATTCTCGTTTTACTGATATGGATTCGTAAAAGCCTCTGTCTGGTCATCAAGCTATTTGATGAAGCCAGCTTAGCTGTTTTCAGCATGCCCGGTATATTGTTACAGCCGTTTATAACGTTGTTGGCATTTTGCTGTGTCATCGCGTATTTCCTTATCATCGGAGGCTTCATATTCACAGTCCAAGTCCCGAGAGTCGATGGGAGCGGGATGGTAAGCTTCGTTCAAGACCCAAAGATGCCGATCATCGCGCTCATTGCGCCTCACATCTTCGGCTGCCTGTGGATGATGGAATTTGTGTCCGGATGTCAGCAGGTGATAATAGCCGAGGCGGTGAGCGGATGGTTCTTCAAACTTCGACGGAAAAAGTGCAAATTCGATCTTTGCCCTGCGTCAGGTCCAACCCTGAACCTTGTGTTGTATAACCTTGGGTCCGTCGCCTTAGGATCACTGGTCATCGCCATTGTGCAATTCCTGAGAGTGATACTCGCCTATGTCCAGAAGAACCTAAAGGGTAAGGAGAGCAAAATGGTTAAATTCATATTGAAGTGCATGGCTTGCTGTCTTGCGTGTTTCGAGAAGCTTCTCAAATACGTGAGCCGAAACGCGTACATTTGTGTAGCGATGTACGGAGATGGTTTCTGCGCTGGCGCCAAGCACGCAGTGGCGTTGTTGATAAAGAACGCGAAGCATATGATGGCGCTGAACTGTGTAAGTGCGTTCTGCATCCTTCTTGGCAAAGTGGCTGTTGTGGTTGTCACGGCGTTTATTGGCGTGGCGTGGTTTTCGTCGAAACTGGGCCCAACCGCTTCAGTCCTAGACTACATTGCCCCTCTCGCAATAGCATGCGTGGGTTCGTTCGTTACAGCGTCTGCTTTCTTCAACGTATACTCAATGGCCATAGACACACTATTTCTGTGCTTTTGTGACGACCAGGAACGTAACAATGGATCCGACAGACCATATTTCAGCAGTGTCGCCCTGCAGAAATACATGACCAGAAGTGCGGGAAGTTCCGGTAAAAGAACACCTGCCAAATCTGCAAGGGCGATCCACCCGTCTTATTAAACACCACTTAACTCGATTAACTTATATGTAATAAACGAGCATGCATTGTAAGTTTATGTCATATACTCGCACACATAATGTACGCATTTGTTGTCCTATACCGGTCCTGGTATCGAAAAAAGCACCACCGCCATACACTTTGGTGTATTTTTCCACTAGTCGGTCATGCTAACAATGCGACAACACTTTTTTACTGTTTTAGTTGAACCTATTAAACCGCTGGTTTTGATGGACGTGCGCTCACAGCATAACCGTTGAGAGAACCGTACAGCCAGAGGCCAGTTTGATCCCCCATATTTTGGCTGACAATGCCCTCGCTAGTCGCTACTATTATATTTCATCCACCATAGAGTGAAATCCGCAAGCTTTGAATTTGTGCTAACAACACCACACACGCCTATACAACGAGACAGGAATAGTACAAATTGGTTTATTATAATATTGCACAAATTGACTGTAAACTTTTATTTGGTTATCGTGCTTGGTTTTACCAAGTGGGCATGCCATTTGTGCCGCGTACGTTTATTATAGTCTAACACACCATGCCCGCAGTCGAGTTTGCACAGTAGCTAGTGCATGAAGAATCAGTATTGTAAGTCCGACGCATTCGGCACCCGTTTATTCGGGAATTCATGGTAACATTGGAGCTGTATACATAGCAGTCGGTTCTGGGATTGCCGATACAGCAACATATATGGTAGAGCAACTACCTTTGTACGGTACAGCAACTAGCTATATAAGGTACTGCCACATATACGGTACAGTACCAGCTATGTACGGTACAGTACCAGCTATGTATGGTACGGTACCAGCAAGCTTGGTAACATACATAAACTAGCTAAGCACAGTAGCAGTACTAGAAGTTGGGTTTGTATTTCTTCATTTCCACCATTATGAGATGCATGTTTACAAGCTCGGATCTGGCAGGCATTGCTTTGAATGGGGGCTGGGTGAATAGCTTCTGGAAGCGATGGTAATACTGTATGAGGTGGGTGAATGCAGCCTGTGGAGTTGAAATCTTGTAAATCGCGTTGTTACTATAAGTTGTTTGACTTAGTTTGGTGGGTTAGTGTGTTTTAGTCTAGGGGCTTTGGAACTTGTAGCTAGTTAGTTGGTTGTGTCCTTGGGCAAGGCACTTAGCAGACAATGCCTGAGCTTAGTGGAATAATGGGTTCTACTAAATTAAAGAAACATATTAATCGAACACAACATACTGCAATAGCAAAAATCAAACACAACACACTGCAATAGAAAACCCGACGATGGGCGCAAGGTGATCTGATAATTACTTTGTGATAACCCCCTTGGTTTTCCCATTCACGGAGATAAGCATGAATATCCCATCCTATCCTATCCATACACAGTACACTGCAATAGCTACAATAAGCCGACAGTCGGCGTGAGGTAATGTGACGATTGTTTGTGTGATGTAATAATATTTTTCCTTGACAATCTTTTCCCACCAACAAGCAAGAGAACTGAGCAACACTGGCAAGGCACTTAGCGGACATTGCCTGAGCTTAGTGGATTGATGGGTTCGACTAAACTAAAGGAACGTCTAAATCATACACAACACACTGCAATAGCTCTGTATCTTTATGGTGAGCGAGAGGTGATCTGACGATTGCTTCGTGTGATGTGATAATACCTTTCCTTTAAACCTATTCCCACCAACAAGCAAGCAAAGCAAGAGAACCGCACAACACTCACCTGCACGATGGTGCTTCCCACTTTGAAGTTGGTAAACGACGTGGTCACTTCACGACTGATCAGATCCACACTTGTGCGCCACCCAGCGGCAAAACCCTGCACAAGAGGAGCGACTTTTTGCTCGAAGACCCGAAGCCGATCAGTCTGACCGGACTCTAGCACCACCTGGTGATTGGAATATTATAAATTATGGAGATTGGGTAGAATTGGAAAATCTCTCTCGTTTGGTCAATAAGCCAGTCTAAACTCAGTAATTCTTGCTAAAAAGACATTCTTTTCTGTTCGGTCACCATTCTGAACTCCGCGATTCCTAAGATAACAGGAAGATATGCTGAATTCAATGCAGCCGTCAAGAGAATCAATGAAAACCCCGGCATTTAAAACAACAGATGCTTAATTATCGATCACATCAAATCAAAACAGATACTAAAATATACACTAAATTGATTTTAATTTGCTCTTAATGTATTGATTTTAACTTTATTTAACTAAGTAAAAGACCAAGGATGCCAGTAAGCGAAATATGTATTTCTTTGTTTACAGGATAGGATAAGATATTCATCTTTATCCCCGTGAATGGGAAAACCAAGGGGGTTAACACACGGGCAATCGTCAGATCACCTCGCGCCCACCGTCGGGTTACCGGAGCTATTGTAGTGTGTTGTATATGATAGACACGTTCCTTCAATTTGGTAGAACCCATTGATCCGCTGGGTTCAGACAATGTCCGTAAAGTGCCTTGCCCAAGGACACAACCGACTAGCTAGCGACCAGTTTCGCACCTGCAACCTTTCGACTGAAAGCTCACAGCACTAACCACTGCAGAGAAAAGTGCTAGGGTTGTGATTGAACCAGCCACCCTATGGTATCTGGACCTTGTACTCATTTATTACACCACACTTCCAACAATGGGTTCACTTATTACCTCACAATCTTTAACAAATGCCATCATCCCCCCAAAATGAGGTGCTAATATCTCCTCCACATATTCCTGGGTTCGGCTGCCGAGGAGTTGTTGGAAACTATCGGATTCCTTTGACTCTTCGGTGGTCCGCTCCTAATAAGGGGGGGGGGGGGGGGGGTAAGTCGTGGGCACGGGGGATTATTATGGGGTAACTAGTATGAAACAAGTTAATAACGACATTCCAAAAGCCAAGCAATAAAAATAGTTTTCTGTGGAAAATGGGGAACTTTTTTTTATTTTACCAAAAATACCCGTGAATGAGAAAGCTATCAGTTTGTTCTCGACACCAGTTTATTTTACGAACCGTCGGTTTCAAACACTTCCCTGCGGCATCTTTATACTCAGTGACTTTTGTTCCAGACGGTGAGTTTACAGTTTTGAATTACAAAACTTCCATAAAAATGATTGTAAGTGGTGCTCCACCTTTAATGGATACTAGAGAGCATACCATTTGAAACTATTTATTAGACAAATATAGCTAGCCGAATTGGGGTCAGTTAAATTAGGTTTACCAAAAAATCCAGGTACGTCGCCATAAAAACACCAGCAATTGTTATATAAATCTATCTCTGCTTATATTGCTTATTTTTGTCAAATGAAGTTTTTTTTTGTCACATAACATGGATTTACATTATTATTGTAACATTTCATAAATTTACAGTCCGAAACCATTATAACCACAAATTGCAGCAGAAGACCCACCATGATAACCGAGAGCATCATGTCATAGTTGTTAATGAGGAAGACAAGTTGATCCTTGCGTTCCCCGAAGCATGCGGCCAACCTTAGGATGAAGTTTTGCACCTGGGACAAATATTAGTTGGATCAGCTCAGGTAAGTTTATCAGCGGTATCATGGGTTAATTGATCAGACTAAACTGGGCAACACTAAAAGGAAGGAAAGCGGGAAGTAGGAAAGGAGGGAAACTGTTTACTAAAATTACGGAACTTAAACCCTCCCCAGAACACTAACCTGAAACCCAGAACTAACCTTAACTCCCACCCCATGTTTAAAACTGACTCTAATGTCATAATTTTTATTTTAGTGTGCAGTTTCCCTCCTTCCTTCCCACTTTCCCCAAAAACCTGGTTGACAATTTCATAGCAATTTTTTTGTGGTGTAAAATTTAAACTTATAATTTACTTGAATCTTTAAAGGATTTAAGTCTCTTAAAATATACATTGCTATGTTCCAAATAGTGAAAGAAAGTATCAGAATAAAATAGTGAAAGAGAGTAGCAGAGTTAAATAGTCTCTTCAACGGTACACAAGGACTCTTATACATATAAACTAAACCAATTTTCTGTATCTCAGCAATGGCTCTAATAGTTCAAAATTATAATTCGTAATGATTGAATTATTTTATTTGAATAGCTTTGTGTTAAAAAAATGGTGAAGTTGAAGTCTTAAAAAGCTTTTGACAGTAACTGATGGATTTTTGATTGGTATACACACAAATATCGTTAAAGTTTCTTAATTTTTTACCACACAGCTGACACAAAAGTAGATTATCCAGTTAACTGATGCAAAGTCGTAACATCCAAATATCATTTATGTCCAACGTAAGTACTAACATATGACTTCCCACCTCCGTCTGTAGTTCACTTAACACTTGTTCAACCTTGGTGTTGGGGAGGTTTTCGTTAATTCTCATGACGGCTGCACTGAACTCTGCGTATCTTCGTGTGATCTGAGGATGGTATGCCATGGGGGATATATTCATATTGAATCTAGCTTGGAGATTTAGATAGGGTATCTATATAGGGTATTTATCGTGTTTCGCTATTAATGGGAAAACAAAAGTTATCACACTGGTTATTATCACACAGCACTTGTATCACTGGTTTGCACAGTAATTGTTAGAATTTTTACGAGGGGAAAAGGGGTTGAGAACTGTATTAAATAATGTTTTTTCTTTGCGCACATGTAAACACAGGTGCATTATTACACAGGTAACGGCATTATCACAATGGCTAGCAATATGTTTTTTGGGAAAAAGTGGTTTATAACTGCATTTTACTATGTGACCCTGTGTAGCACTTAAAATACATGTAATTGTCACAGTACCTTTTTTATTTTACCAATAATACCTGTAAAAGAGAATGCTATTACAATGTTCCCCCGAAACCATTATTTTTAAATACATGTAATTATCCATGTATTATTGCTATGTCTTTACCAAGCACCACACCAACCTACATCATGCGGTCAAACATCGTAACCACATTCGCAATGGCTAGCAATATGTTTTTTGGGGAAAGTGGTTTATAACTGCATTTAACTATGGAGCCCTGTGTAGCGCTTGTAAAATACATGTAATTGTCCATGTAGCACTGCTATGTCTTTACCCAGCACCACAGCAACCTACATAATGCGGTCGCACATCAATAGAGGACAGATGTTGTACATTGCACTCAGCCACACTCCGTATGTGCATCTTCACCACATATTCGAAGCGAGGCCACAATATCGCCATCATTGTGTCCCAATAACTACTCAACGAGGTCACCTCTCTGGCATTCATCAACACCTGGTGCATAGTTTGTGAGGTGATTTGTTACAATGATATTTGATCATCAATAAGATATTAACACGAATTACTATATTCTGTGCTGAAATACTGTAATAACGAAATTAATCAAATAACCACTAATGAAGATTACTCCAGCAACTGTGATGTGAAGATGTATTATTGTGCACCTAAGCAAGCCACTTTACATTTTTTTAACCTAGTGGTATCCAATGAGTTGTGCAAATTAAAAGTCATGTCTGATTATCCACACACTGTAATAGTTCCAGCAACTCGACTGCGGGCATGAGGTGTACTGTGCACCTGAGCAAGCCACTTTGATAGCCCATAAAATGTTTCTTTTTAAATAAAGCCACCTGATTCATACACAATATATATATGTTACAATAAATAAAGCCAAGCTTCCCACCATAGAGTACTAGCAGCTAACAACTTACCCGATACTTATACACAATATGAATACAAAGGAGCAGCGCAATTGCATCGTAACACTCTGAACACTGCGTGTCTACGTGTTTCTGGAACAAAATATTTCGAATTGATAGTTATACTGGTTGTTTATTAATCCAATGCATATTTAATACAGATAAGAAGTCAATACAAAAGTTTGAAACTTAAAAATATTGTGATCATTAATTTAGTCCGGACGCCTGTTTGGTCTAGTTGTTTAGTGCAACACCTTTCAGTCAAAAGGTTGCAGGTTCGAAACTGGTAGCTAGCTAGTTGGTTGTGTCCTTGGACAAGGCACTTAACGGTCATTGCTTGAACCCAGCGGCGTAATGGGTTTTACTGAATTTAAAGGAACGTGTCTATCATACACAACACATTGCATTAGCTTCGGTAACCTGTCGATTGACCGTGTGTAAACCCCCTTGGTTTTCCCATTCACAGGAATAAATATGAATATCCTATCCTATATTATTGGTTAACTCACCAAGTACAGAGCCAGCGTCTTCCCCACAATTGCATTGAACAGATCCTGTGCAGCAGATGCACTGAGCATGAAGAAGTCGCAAACGAACAAATATTCCCGACAACTCGTGTCCAACAGCGCGTAATGCTGACTTCGAAACAAACTTTCAAAGGATTGCTGTGAATGGGTTTAATTATTTACCAGCAAGTAATTTAAGTTTGTGGATTTTTGACAAACTGTTTTTTATTTTGATTTTTTTACTTTTAAAGAGCAATTTAGGTGATATTAAAAGAATAAGTTGTAATTTTAAATTAGATAAAGAGTTGACATATAATACAACACTGTCCAAGTTTCTTTTCTATTACAGATGCAGGTTAATTCTAAGAGGCCGATATTACAAAAATACAGTAGTTTAAAAGGTTAGTTGGTTTAGAAATGACTTTAAAACCTTATATTCCATATGGCTGTAAAACTGGTCGTTAAATTCTTAAAGAATTTAAAACAAATATCACTTCTCTGTGCCTCATACATTCAGCGGATAAAAAACGATTCATTTTAGGGGATTTCTTGAACAATGCAGACAAAATGCTTGCCTAGTGCAAACTTTTTTCAGCACTACCCTTGCAGTATCTAAGGTATCCTACAGTATGTACAGATATCTTGAAGTATCTAAGGCATATATAGGTGAGGAATAGCCTTATTCTTCAGCTCATTGTACAAACGAAATTAAATTTTGTTCCAGAAGATGAAAGTCGTCACCTTTTCCTCATTCTTCTGTGCTGCGTGAGGAACGACGATCGGAGCCTCCAGTTGCTCTCCAAGGATCACATCGCGCTTCCCGAGCGTGAACACGGATGATCTGTTCCTCATCGCTGGACGGGAGGAGGAGAAAAATCCTCGTTTCGAGGAATCCTCCGTTGCGAGAAGATCGTCGCGACCGGCAGCATCATCAAACTGGTGAAGATTTTAATCTTTTATCATCATGGGTGGGGGGGAGGTGGTATCATAAGACACCTCATGGCCACAGTCGAGTTGCTTGAGCTATTACAGTGTGTGGATGGTTGGTTCATTTATATCCTCGTGGGTGGGAAGCCAGGCTTTATCCACGGGTATCGTAAGACACATCATGCTCACAGTCGAGCTAATGGAGCTATTACAATGTGTGGATGGTTGGTTCATTTATATCCTCGTGGGTGGGAAGCAAGGTTTTATCCACGGGTATCGTAAGACACCTCATGCCCGCAGTCGAGTTGCTGGAGCTACTACAGTGTGTGAACGGTTGGTTCATTTATATCCTCGTGGGTGGGAAGCCAGGCTTTATCCACGAGTATCGTAGGACACCTCATGCTCACAGTCGAGTTGCTGGAGCTATTACAGTGTGTGGATGGTTGGTTCATTTATATCCTCGTAAGTTGGAAGCCAGGCTTTATCAACGGGTATTGTAAGACACCTCATGCTCACAGTCGAGTTGCTGGAGCTATTGCAGTGTGTGGATGGTTGGTTCATTTATATCCTCGTGGATGGGAAGTCAGGCTTTATCCACGGGTATCGTAAGACACCTCATGCTCACAGTCGAGTTGCTGGAGCTATTACAGTGTGTGGATGGTTGGTTCATTTATACCCTAGAGCAGTAGTTCTTAACATGTGGGTAAGATCACATGACGAAGCTAACATGCAAAATAGAACTGCAGATCCAGCATTAAATACCTGTAACTTCATCAGTCGGTTAATGTAAGTCTTGAAATAGGAGAAATAAACTTTGCTGAGAGTATCCACATATTCATCGCGTACTTCTCTTGCCACGTGACGCTCATTAGAAAGAAGGAACTCATAGAAAAACCTGACAAAATGGGTTGAATGAAGATGCAATGCGTCTTAGGCGGAATATTTATATATCCATGTTGTATTTCCTTGAATAGTAAAATGCAAGGGGCACATGCATCGTCAGATTACATCGCACACACCATTGGGTTACCAGAGATAATGTAGTGTGATGTGTATGGTTAAGACATTATTTCAATTTAGTAGAAACCATTAATCCACTAGGTTTAGGCAATATCGGTTATGTTCTTTGCCCAAGAACCAACCAACTAGCTAGCGACCAGTTTCAAACCTTGATTTTTTCAACAGCCTGGGTCATTAAATTTAAGTAAAAATAGAAATAGAAAAAGTAATTGTCTCTAATACAAAATACTTTCATTTACAGTATAAAAATCACAATATTTTAACATGATAATATGATATTTACTACAAACAAAACAATATGCTGGACCCTGCTATATTGCATTAGTGCAGGCACGGTTGTCGAAATTATTGCATCACCAATACCACAAACATTATAACCTGTTGGGTTAAAACATTAGTAAAACCTTGTTGTAGAGTAATACCACAAGTATGTCTTCCACACAAATGGCGGAAGTCACTTAATAGGTATAACAACAAGGTTTTACTAATGTTTTAACCACAAAAGCACCTGCTCTTAAGCATTGCATCCTGTCCAAGCTGGTAGTTGCTCATCGGTTTCCGAAACGAATAGATCTTTGTGAGAAGGAATTCACGAATCTTGGAAATTGCCTGGAATTGGCAATGCGTGGATAATCACAACTAAACTGTGTGTGTTTTCATATGACAGTTAGCATAAGTATAAGTAATAGTAAACTACATGCAGAAACTTATGTTGAATTGTATATCTTTGTGGGTTGATGGCGGGAGGTCAGATTTTATCCACGGGTAGGGGTAACGTAATACACCAGTGTGTAGATGGTTGGTTATTTATTTCTCTTAGGTGGGAAGCCAGGCTTTATCCACGGGTATCGTGATACATATCATGTCCACAGTCGAGTTGCTGGAGCTATTACAGTGTGTGGATGGTTGGTTCATTTATATCCTCTCAGGTAGGAAGCCATGATTTATCTACTGGTATTCTAGGACACCCCTCATGTTCACAGCCAAGTCCACCAACTTACTTTAAACTTAAGTTTCTCAACCACATCCAGCACATCTCTGCATGCAGCCGTGTCGTTGTAGGAATGTTGCTTCACAAAGTTGATCTTATGGTTCAACTCATGCAGTTGTTCAAGGAAGGCTCGTTCGGTAACCGGGCAATCCAGTATGTGGCTGGAATATGCAAATAGTGGGTTAACATTCTTGGGAATGCATTTAAAAAGATGAAATATATTTCTGAATAAAAACAATGAGCATCTATTGTTGTTTTACTATAATTTATGTTTTAATACTAAAATTACAATAAAGTCTTTGGTTGCCATACAAAGTTTGGATTGTTGGATTAAGTGGACAAAACCTGGTCCAATGCAAATGCAATATGTATGATCAGTTGGCACACCTGCTGGACCTATACATGCCGTGCAGGTAAAAATGGATCCAATAGTCTAGTAGCTCACAAATAAACTAAGTTATTTAGTTATTGATTAGCCAATATATCTGTACATTATCAGACACACATAATTAGAACCAATATGTATTTGTGGATAAATAGTTGCATATTTACATATGCTATTAAGTTGGACCTTCATTATAAACAACTTAATAATCTTTCATTATCTTTAATGGTTAATGCTTTAATGAGAGTAACACACATTATTATATATGACATAAACCAAAGATATTTTGGGTTTAAATAAAATAAAAAAGGTGAAATTTTTGTAGCAAAAAATACTTTAGGCTTTGGATTTTTAGCTAGCTCTAAAGCAACTGCTTTTTTGCCTTAGTTTAATTAATTGAAGGGTAAATCTTATGCGTCATACTTTATCATTTGCTCTGGGACAGCCATCTCATCCACAAGTTGACTAAGTTCACTCTTTACAGCTTGTCGGTTCTTGAGTTTGATGTTCATTTGTACGGATTCCTCTTGAAGGCATTGAATCTCTGCGCTGATGCTGCTCAGGTCATACTGGAAGCCGTGGAGCATGCATTCCATCCTCTGGGGGGGTTGGATGTATGGATGGGGGTGAAGATATGAAATGGGGGGGTCAGAAAAGGATATGGGGGTCAATATATGATATGTGGGGTCAAGATATGATATGGGGGGTCAAAATGTGATATGGGGGGTCAAAATGTGATATGGGGGGTGAAGATATGATATGTGGGGTGAAGATATGATATGTGGGGTCAAGATATAATATGGGGGTCAAAATATGATATGGGGGTCAAAATATGATATGGGGGGTTAAAATATAATTTGGGGGGTTAAAATGTATAAATAAGGGTCACAATTAGAATAGAATATGGGGGTCAAAATATGATTTGGGGGTGAAAATATGATATGTGGGGTCAAGATATAATATGGGGGTCAAGATATAATATGGGGGTCAAGATATGATATGGGGGTCAAGATATAATATGGGGGTCAAGATATGATATGGGGGTTAAAATATGATATTGGGGTCAAAATATGAATGGTGGTCAAGAAAAGATATTGAGGGGTTAAAATGTATAAATGGGGGTCACAATACAATATGGGTGTCAAAACATAATATGGAGGGTCAGCATAGATGGGGAGTCAAGATACAATATGGGGGTCAGGATGTGTGGTGGGTTAACATACTGGGGGGTTACGATAAATACGGGTGGAGTTTTGATACAAGTTGTGGTGGTTTGTCAAAACATATTAAGAAGTCGGGATTTCGCAGCCGAATTGGTTATTAAATACATGTTATCAGATGGGTCATTTGCAGGTTAGCTTGTGTCTACAGTAAGAACTGAGGGTAACTACTTTCAAGTGTTCAAAATACAGTTTTACTTTAATTTAAGAATTATCCCATTTGTATTACCTCATGTTTATAATAAGCATGTTACTGTTAAAGCTTGTAGTGGGTTTAATAATTGATAAAGATGTTCTTAAATTTTTATTCTATCAATGTGCTGGATATAGGCAGTGTCAATTTGCACAAAATGAGCAACACAGTTGCTAGTTTTGGTCCTAACCACCGGTGCATGCGATCACCATACTGATACCAATCTATATTGGTTTTTAGACATGTTCTAAAGAGTGTCGTTTTGCCGTTTTTTCCCGTTTTCCAAATTTTCATCAGAGGTCCTTCTTCGTATTTTCAATGGGGAAAAAAATAAACTAAAACTAAACTAATACCTAGCCAGTAGGGATGCACAATATAGGATAGTTAGGTATTCTAGAATATTCTAGAATAATACATTTCGAATCTAGAATTTCGAATCCTATTCTAGAATGTTTTACCATGTATTTAAATTTGCTATGCTGTGCATATATTTTCTCATTTATAGTGAATTAGCCATATGCTTTTAAACTGTGATGAGAGCAATTTATGTAGTCCAACAATATTTTACCATTACATATTTCTTTAATCATATGTAACATCTCTAAACACTATCTGCCATGAGGGAGGATAATAGTCTAGTAGGTTGTTGTTGAAATGAATGGCTGAAAAAAATGCTCCCAAACACCAGACAATTTTTATTTCACCAGTTTGGTGTCAAGACTAGCTATTAATGCCCTTGCACAATTAAACATTAATTTACTATTTAACACAGTTATACATGTGGTAAATTCAAAATTAATAAATTAATCACTGCAAAATCACCTAACTAAATAACACAGGATATCATTCATTGTGTTTATTGAAAACATAGTTGTTTAAGTGAAATATATATTGCAAATACTAACGTGTTTAGCCTGTAAATAACTCTTCCGCCTTTGGATAATTGCGTCATATTTAAAGGTGCCGATAAACCACGTGATTACAGCCTGGCGAACGTGACCTACTTTCTTTGTGCGTGCGTTCGTTTTAAGCGCGTCGGTCCACGATGCACGTGTATGGGGCTACTGATAAGATAATGTTGTTGTGCTTTGATGCAAGTTGTATTTCCGAGCTACCGCTTTAGAAAATGTTCGGACGCTTTCGCACGATAGATGCACTTTCGGTATGGAGAAACGCATTACGGGTATTACATACGAATGAAGAAGTTATTTACAATTTTGAGATTACGAATTTACTTCAATGACGATTCACCAAAAGTTTCTTATCATTGTTATCCACTGTCGCACGCTTGCTGAAACGATTTGCTGACGTCTGCATAATCGGCATCACGCGTGTTCTTGCGCGTTGGATCGCAGCCAATATTTTACGTTTTTAATTTCGAATCCTAACTATTCTTATTAAATTGCTTGTAAAGATTCGAATCCCTAGAGATTCGAATCTCAAAGATTCGAAATTCTATATTGTGCATCCCTACTAGCCAGACAATAATTTCTATTTAAGTTATCCTTTAAGTAATACTAACATTCCTATATCATTACCTCCAATATACCATCACATTCACCAATCTGAGTATGCAGTCTTGCAATGTTGTTGCTTTCAGTAACATCTGTAACGTTAGAAATGAGATTGATTCAATCTATGGGTTTACAAGTTGGCATGTCCTTGTCAGTTTATAATCTAGTATTTCGAATTGAATTTAAGATGCAATTTATTTTTTATGCTATCAAATTGTACATTTTCTAAAAAAATAATGGTAAGTTTAATTCATAAACAATATTAGTGCAATAAAATTAAAATAGAAATTTATTTTTATTAGTTATACAGGATTAGATCACCCTCAAACTTGAGTTGCAGAAGCTTTTACATTGTGTGGTTAAATGCACGATTTAATAAGTTGTACTTACAGTCAGAAATGGAGTGATTTTCCACTTTATGAAGATCATGTTCTATCTGTTTAGCGTATTCCCTGAGATCCACACCCTGGAATAAGTGATAAATGCAAACGGTATGAAGTAGAATATTGGTATTTAACTATTTTACTTTTAGATAACTCGTGTCCACGGTTAAGTTTGGTTTGGTCAATTATATCCTCGTGGGTGGAAATTCAAGTTGAAAATAAAGGACAGGAAAGTCATTTTTATCCTCATGGGAAAAGGCACAGAGGGATTATTAATCAGTTGATTACCTCACAAATACATAAGTAAGCCATATCACACAGACAATCACCAGACAACCATGCACCCAGGTAAAATTTTTTAAAGCCAGGTAAAATTTGATTTATTCACAGTTACTGTTGGATAACTTGTATCCGCAGTAGAGTTGTTAAGATTAGTTATTCGTCCTTTATCCTGGTAGATATTGGACTATTTAACCACCCTAAACTTAAACCTTTCAAACAACTAACCGATTCCAATGCCTTTTTGACGAGCACATCTTCAAGGTTTTCTTGAATATGTTCTGAATATAGAAAATGAATGAGAACTTTATTTTATACAGGACTAAATTAGGTAATTTAACAAGAATTTATAGGGTTATCGAGAAACCTCAAAAAAATAAATTAAAAAACAAAACATTTTGTTTAAGTTAAAAAAATACAGTAAGTAAACATATTAGGGATGTATGCTAGTAATAGGATTGGATCCTTGTGTTATCACCTTGAACGGAAATAAAATGTTATCATACAGGCAATCGTCCCATTACCTCACAAGATTAAAGATTTATTCGGTCAGCATGATAGTTTACATACCCACCAGGCCATTGCTAAGCGCATTACCAAAGGACACTACCAACAGCCAACATATGGTTTTGACCCAACAACCTTTTTTACTGTCTACAACAGCGGTTCCCAAACTTTTTTGTTGGCGGCGCCTTTTGTAAACTTTTTAAACCTTGCGGCTCCCTTATAAAGCCAAAATTTTCAAACTGCATGTATTGTATATCCAGACTATAGCATGCATTTGGATAACCATTCAAACTCTTTAAAACTATTCACTAAACTACTAAAGTGACGAACAGTCAATTAATGCAAAGCAGTTATTTGACAAACCATTATTCGAAAACAATGCCATGTTAGTCAGCAAATAGTGGCAGATAACACCGAACAATGGATTTTACAAGTAAAACGAATGCTGTATGCCAGTGTATAGGGTTGCACACCACCAGGCTTAAACATCTCCAATTAACGTTTTACTGGTGTAACACACATGTACTGTTTGTTTTGTGAAAAAAAACAATAAATGCAGCAACTTCCGCATGCTTTCGCGGCGCCCCTGGCAAAGTCTCGCAGCTCCCCAGGGCGCCCAGTTTGGGAACCGCTGGTATACAATATGCTCTTACGTACTGAGCTAATCAACCAATAACATAATAGCAGATAGTTTCTAAACATTTTGTATAAAAATGTGTTAAACTAAAACAAAATATATGTCTGGGGTATGGACGTGTCATTGGTTTAATACCGGTATTTTGTCTATACATTATACTTAGGCAACTATTGTTATTCCTACCGTCTACATTATCGAGTGCGTCCTCCGCTGTCAGGTCTAAGTTGTCGAGATTGATCGCAAAATCCAAATCTTCTGCATCCGTCATTTTTCTTCATTGGCGACGATATTTGTATTATGAACTGAATCGCGTCGCTGTATCAAATCGCCTTTTTCCTGAATGTTAAAGGAGAGAGATCGATACGCATGCCGCATCCGATAGCCGCCATGCGGTTGCCGTGCTTTAACGTACGCATTCGGCAAACTTCAACATGATGTAAGTCAGCGTCCACAGTTATATTATATAAATCTTCTAATTTGATACTGTAAAATCATGTTTATCTCCGTGGATAGGAAAACGAAGGGGTCTATTTTGACTTTTCATCAGATTACCCACAATCAGAATAAAAACTTGTTTCGGAGTTTTTTAACCAATTTAACATCTGGGTTAAGGTAACATGACCAAGTGATTTGCACTAAAATACTGCAGATCAGCTAGTGACTTGTTTCGTTTGCTATCAATGTGCTAAAACAGCAAAATATCAACTTGACAAATGTTTTAGTTCTATTTTGGACGTTAAAAAATTGTGTGTTCAGCAAAGATCCGAAAAAAAGTTCTCCTGTTAGAAAAAGATAAAAGGTTAAAGGCGAGACACCTAGAAAAAAAAAGAAACGGTGGGTGGAAAAAGAAAAACAAACACTAACAGCCCACGAGGTTTTTAGAACTTGCCGAAATGGAGATATAATATAATTGTAAACAGGGAAAGCCCGCAAAAAATTGTTAATAAGCCCGCAAAAAAAATGGTTAATAAGCCAGGATTGGTTATTTAAAATACCTAAAGTATTTGAAAATTTTCTACAATTATTGGTAGCTTAGCTTATTTCTGACATCTAATTTCTTAAACAACTGGCGTAAGAGAATAAAATGAGCATCTACTTAATATTAATAGCCTTGTTTTTTTCATTTGTCAGAAAGTTAAAATGAGAATAAACTTAGCAATATTGCTAAATATTGTTAAGAAACCTGCACAAAGAATTTATTCCCACCATGCTCAAAGTGATAACTTTATTCCACCAAATTTGGTCATTACTGGATTCAATCCAATTTTAAATAAAGAAACTGTAGTAACTGAAGTCCCTGAAATAACTGAAGATGTACCAGTAGCAAGGTTTTGTAGTGAGAAAATCCCTAAACCTAAAGTGCCAATTAAACTATGGATGGATGACTTAATGAATGAAACTCCACAATATAGTTGTGCAGTTCATTTGCACCCAACGATCTTTGATACCCATCCACGAATGGATATTCTGCATTCTGTTGTACGGTGGCAGCAGCAGTACAGAGAGGTGGATTACTCCTGGTCAAGAACAAGGGATGAAATGGGGCGAGGAAAGAAAAAGCCGTGGCCACAAAAAGGTACAGGACGTGCAAGACACGGTAGCACAAATTCACCACTTTGGCTCAAAGGTGGAATTAGTCACGGACCAAGAGGGCCAAGAGCTTCGTTTTACGAACTTCAGCCTAATATACTGCTGGAGGGATTGCTGATTGCCTTGACAATTAAACACATCCAGAATGACTTGATTATCATTGAATCAGCAGAGGTCCCTGAAGACATGATGAACTTGGACGGTTATTTGCAAAGTCGTAACTTAATCGACTCTTCACTTTTACTTGTTCATGGCGAAGAAGAAAATACCACCAACATTGGAAATCTTGTTGAAAACACAAGCTCCATAAACCTGATGCCACAGTTTGCACTAAATGTATACAGCATCCTAAAACATGACAAACTTTTGCTGTCCAAACACATTTTAGACGATCTTGAACTCAAAGTTATGTGGCAGAAGACCAGATATCCATGGCTGGGTTCGCCGCATAACTTTTATCATGATATGCCAATACCAAAGCATTTACGAAATAATGCGATGGCCATGGACAAAACTGAACAATTATCAGTGACGGATTAGACTATCCAATATTTAACTCTAATACTGCTGCTAATGTTGCATATATAAGTGAATAAAACTGTTCCCCAAGTCTCAAAAACTTATTAAAGTTCTACATTTTATGGTATGTTGATTTACACGGAAAATCACTTGTTTATAAGTGTTTATGTACAAGTGTAAAATGTTGCTTTTGTATGGGATATTGGACATGGGTACTGTATTTCGGTTTCATAATTGATCTACTTAAACTACAACTGTGTTAAGGCTAAATAGTTTAGTTCCAAAGTGCATCGCTTTCAGCTAAGAAGCTAGGAGGGTTATAGCACATCATAAGATAATTAATTATCTCTTTTGGCAAGGCACTTAGTGAGAATTGTCTGAACCTATGGAAGTATTACACTAATACAATACACAACAATACCATGAAAGAAACCGTGAATAACTTAACATGATTTTTCCCAGCCACAATATGTACGGTACATTCACCCTAAAGTTCTTTCTTTACAGTAACCCCCATTTATCACAACGATTGCATACATTCCAGTAGTATTAAAGTTTGTGCGCTTGAGATGACACGCATACCAGTATATTTTGATACTTAGCAAATAAACAACTGACGGGTTGAATGGTTTAACGACATGCTACCAAATTAACCTTGGTGGCATCACATTGGACCCTTGTCACTACAGTTATCTTTTGTTGGACTGCTTAAACCTGTTTGGTCGAAAATCAATTCCATGAACATAGTTAGTTTAATGATTTGATTTTGACCCTAATTATTTTCCCTTGTTACACCCCTTGGTAAGACACTTATTACACAACGATATAAAACAGGGGGCCATTTTATTGGTAATCCATTAATTCGACAATTTAAACAATTGTTCCTTACCTCACTCAATTGAGTTAAAAAGTTTTTAGTCTGAAGATTGCAGTTTTGAGATAATATTCCGACCCAGAGAATAGTGGTGGATACTGGAAACCACCAATTACATAAACAATCGGATTGTATTTAACAAGACGGCTTTCACCGGCAGCATGTGTAAACATGGGCAGGCCCGGTGCTAGGAACCGCGGGGCCCAATTAGAAATGTGATGGCGGGGCCCCTACTCTTCATAGCAAAATTTATGGGTGTTTATATATCATAAAATACATACCAGTACATACAAACTAAAAAAATATACATTTAATACTTGCTATAAAACAAATTAAAGGTAATGTGGATGCTTATTTACGATATATTGTTTTACTTCCAAACATATATATTGTTTAGCAACCATATTCATTATGACGTAACAGGCAGACACAGAAATATAAATTTGACTTAGTTACGATGCATAATAAATTGATATTACGAGAAAGAATATTATTTTACTTTTTATTTTACGTTTTAGTAGTATTTTAAACCTCGTAATACAGAAAGACCCCCGCTAGCGCGGGGCCCCTTCAAGGTGCGGGGCCCAATTTGATCTAATCGGTCAAATCGGCCTAAAACCGGCCCTGACATGGGTGGCCTAGCCCCTCGACTGGGTCCTTGGGCAAGACACTTGATAAATATGTTTTACTAAAATGGGAAGGGAAGTCTTAAAATATATATATCACACTGTATTAGCCCCGGTGTCCCGACGGCCGGCGCGAGGTAATCGGACGATTGCTCGTCCCATGCACGGGGATAAAACACGATTATCCTATCCTTTGCCAGTTGATTACCTCATTCACAAAGGGCGTCGGCGGTTTGCAGGAAAAAATATGTCCGATCCTAAAGACGTCAAAGTATAAATTATTAATTTTTCGAATCTGAGTAATACATTAGCAAAATACGTTACTGTTATATGACGAGGTATAGTGGGATGATAACGTGTCAATCCAGTGATAACTAGTACAGAAGTTTGTATTGGGTAATTTATGAATAAATCCCGTTAAATAAGAGATCTGCCGATGTAATAAAACAGGTAATATTTTTTGAACGGACCGCAGTTTAATTTAAGTAGAATAATGTATTTGTGATAGTATTTTTACCCTCTGTGATAACTAAAATTCTGGTTATATACAGGATTTTAAAGGGTAAACGCCATAACATATTTGACGGTTCGATTGGGTTTTAATAGTTCACTAAAACCGTTCGATTAAACAAGGTTTTATGGCCGTTTTCGCTTGAGCTTTCTCTTTTATAGTTTGCGTCATAAGCAAGTGAGACAATCGATCTATTTATATTCATTTGTGACGCAACACCCAGGTAGGTATATAAAAGCGACACCAAATCTGTTTGCTTGCATAGTCCAGTGTATCATAACACAGTACAGGGGTTCAAGCATAGGATAAGTTACCAACAGGTTGATACTGTGTGTGATAATATTTATCCTATCTATAGTGGCTTTATATGATCGGTTTGCCTACAACTTTTATTTTACCCTGTGTTTCCTGTTTTAACTTAAGGTATATTAATCGGTGAACAGTTTTTATAAAATTCTCTTCATTTAGTTTATTTTTGAATTCTCGTTGCAAACAAAGTTATTATTTAAGGGTAAGAAACGAAAAAATACGGAAAACCGACGGTCATTATGACACGTCTATTATCGGTTTAATTAAGGCAATGTAGGTTGGCCGACAGTCGATAGCCAAACGTGACTGCAAAACCTAATTTTAAACTCCTAAGAGTTAATAAATTTGCTACTTACAACAAATTACTATAAAATTATTTTCAGTATTTACCAACTGTGGTTTTAGTTCCTGGATTATTGTTCTCTAAATTTAAATTTTAAACAGTCGTGATTTTATTCGGGGAGTAATTTTCTAATTTTAATGTAAAACTTTACACCAATGTAAAAAAATAATATCTTATATATTAGTTTTTAATTTTATATTTCGTATTTATGCTATAAATTCTATTTTTAACTTCGAATCTCATAAAATCAGTAAACCGTAACGAACGTCATATCCTTTTTATTTGTGTCGTTATTTCCGTTCTCTTCAGTGTCTTGCAGTAAGGTGTGGTCTTGTAACGTTCTTGTTGTCGTTTTTTCGCTTTTTTAAAGATAAATCTGACACAATGAACATATTTAGTGTAAACATTTCAATGGAGCAGAATTTAGTTATGTCAATTTAAGCGCAGGGAAAAAATAAACCTGGTTTTAGACCCGAAATTGCGCCTAAAAGCGAACGGTATTTTGAAATTTTACATGTGATTCAGGCTTAATTCAAAACTCCTAGCTTTGTTTCAAGAACTTATGGGTTGTATTTTGTCCACAACTAATTCTAATACATAATTTAATTTTTGAAATAATAAAATTAAGAACTAAATAATAATTTGCCATTGTCAGTGACACAAATAGTACCAGTAATTTACTTTTGGAGTAGGATTATAAAAGTTATTTGCATGTAAGGAGTATATGTATATCAGTTAAGTACAAGAATGCGAGTTCATTAGTACAAATTAAAAAGTAAATATCAATTAACTATATTATTCAATAATATACCAAAAGATTGGTTGCATGTAGTTGCTTGGCGGTAAAATAACAAATGATCACTTCAAATATTGTATTTTTTTTCTGAAGTTTAATACGATTTATTTTATTGTTGGAATTTTAAGAACTAATATACACACGCACATAGAAATGAAACTTAAAATTCAAGAAAAGGGTTAAATCTAAATCAGATTATAGAAGCTTAAACGACGCTACCATAGCACATAAAATAAGTTTTCTAGTGCCCTATTAACGGGAAGAATCGGAGTTGATGCATACACAGCCATATCATGATAGTACACTACTATCCTATATAATATTTTATCTTTTACCTTAAATGTTTTAAACAAAGAAGCTCAAAATGCAAATAGAAGAAGCGAAAAAGTTTCTGTTACTTTCGTGATCGTGTAATTGGGTCAGATAGCCGCAATGCAGTTTTAATTCCTAAATTTTTAAACACATCTATAATTTATTTTAATTATATGCATTTGATATCATTTTTACTATCATACCAACTTTATTTTAATGTTGGAAATAGAAAATAATCCAAACTTACTAAATTTTCCACCAATCCATACTACATAAGTTGTGAAACAGTCGTACAGAATAATCAAATTCATTTGCGACATAAATTTTAAAGATTAAGAATGCAACAACATAAATGTTTCTTATACTATGCGCTGTAAGTTCATTGTTTATCATAATATAGGACTAAAACTGGCAATTTGCTAATTCCAAAATATCCTTTTTGCTGTGGTTACAAAAGAAGGGTTTTCTATTTTTTATTATTAAAAAAATGAAAATGGAATTCACGCAAAGATCTTGTTTATGACGGGTACCTCTAAATACTACAGGACCGCTTGAAGCGCTTGGATCGCTTGGATCACTTAGATTGCTATGGAAAGTAATTCTAACCCTGTTCCAAACACTAATCTCAACCCCAGAACTAACTTTAACCCCAACCCTAACATTAATATCATGGCTTTTAACCCCAACCCTAACATTAATATCATGGCTTTTAACCCCAACCCTAACATTAATATCATGGCTTTTGTAATTACGAAGTATAGTAAGCGATCCAAGCGATTTAAGCGCTCCAAGCGATCCAAGCGGTCCTGTAGTATTAAGAGGTACCGGTTTATGACTGGGCCATCACTTGGTATAATTTTATTATTGATTGGTTTCATGAAAAAAATGTTTTCAGACATGTAATGTCCGACAAATATATCTTATCAGAATCTTATACGAGGAATAAATGTAAAATTGTATTTATATTGTAACCCCAGTAATGTATTTTTATAATTATACAAGACCAGCCTTGTGATAATGGGACAAACTTTATGGTTAAAAATATGTATTAACAAATGTATCCACAGTTCTTGTTGGATAATACTTGGTAATATTAAACAAACGTCCTTATTCTAAAATGATTCCGAATATCCATTTATTGTACCAATCTGTTTTAGTGTCTAATCACAGACAAAAATGTCATTATGTGCATATATAAACTAGAGACAGTTTTAAAACTTAACAGTGATTTTGTTTTGTAGATTTGGGTCACCAATAGCACAATTTATCTATTTTGCTTCGACAATTTGAACTTTGAAATTGATTTTAAGACAAAATGGCTTCCATTCGTAAGAAGCTGGTTATAGTTGGAGATGGTGCCTGTGGTAAAACTTGCCTCCTTATTGTGTTCAGTAAAGATCAATTCCCAGAAGTTTACGTCCCAACTGTTTTCGAAAACTATGTGGCAGATATAGAGGTTGATTCAAAACAGGTGAAGTAATGCTCAGAACATTTTCACAGGCTTTTATATTTGCGAAATGCCATGTGTCCATTGTATCCCTAACACAATGGATGATAAGGCAGTGTATGAGGATATACCAATAATCACAGTAATATATGTGAGCTTATTTAAGCATCGCCCAACATGCTTTTGAATCAGTGATATGGCGTTCAATGTGATGAATTCTTTTGAAAAGTCAAGTCCAGTAAAATGATTACCAGTCATTTTGTATTCAGCTGTGCAAATACCAATATTTTGGTAATATTTAACTAATTACAAAAAATGACTTTTGTTTGGTATGTACACTAATCAGTTAACCTAAGTTTGGTGGTTAACTTACAACAAACCAATTAACCTTGTATAGGTAGTCTTATCTAGTCAAGACTTAAACAAGGCACATTTGGTGGTCATGGTTCGTCATTAAGGAAATTTAGTCCCAACACTGCTAATTCCCACTTTCATTGTATAAAGAAGAGTTATATAACATTTATATATTCCACAAATAACATTATTAAGTACACAAATAAAAGTTATAAAAAAGGTGGTTCCGTAATAAAATTTATTATGATCGCTGCTTGTGTTAACGCCTTTGTGTATATAACAGGTTGATTTCCACAAATAACACCTTTAATAAGTACACAATGAAAGTTATAATTAAAAAAGATGGTTCCGCAATAGAATTACTGTGGTTGCTGCTTATGTTAACGCCCTTGTATATTTATCAGGTCGAACTTGCTCTGTGGGATACAGCAGGACAGGAGGATTATGACCGACTTCGTCCACTTTCCTACCCCGACACCGATGTTATTCTAATGTGCTTTTCAATCGACAGTCCCGATTCTCTTGAGAACATTCCAGAAAAGTGGACTCCTGAAGTGAGTTTTCTCCAGTAACAAGAATAAGCAATCTTTTTATGGTTTGGTAGGGACTTGTTTATTCAGCCAAAATTTAACTTTTTTGCAGATCTATTTTGTATAATGGGCACTTGTTGGGTGATTTTTAATAGAAAGTACTAACAAAATGGAAATTTCACACATAAAAATATTGTTTTTATTCAGGTTAACAATGTCATGTGTTATCACACAATTTGCTTACAGGTGGCGAGTTCCCTTCTTTAATTCTTTTTCAGCACTGCCAGTTATATATGCATTATTGACAGTCCTAACACTTATTAGTGCCAGTATTTATTCCATATTCTGCAACATAATTGCGATATTATTTTATTACACATTTCCTAATTTACCTTCTCAATATAACTTTCCATTGAAAAAAAAATCCTGTCATATTTATTGCTATAACTCCCATTGACACATATTTGTTGAACTTGATTGTCGGTGCCAAACCACACAATTAGTCTCCAAGTTAGATCGACACTCCCTTCACCAACATAAAAGTAACTATGTTTGTTTTATAGGTGAGGCATTTTTGCCCAAGTGTTCCAATTATATTGGTGGGCAACAAAAAAGATCTCCGTAATGACACCACCACAACAAAAGAACTTGCCAAAATGAAGCAGTGTCCTGTTAGTAATGAGGATGGGGTGGCAATGGCTGACAAAATTGGGGCATATGGGTAAGCACAATGCTTCTGTAAAAAACATGTTTTTATTTAATTAAACATCTCAATAACTAGTTACATTAATTACTAAAAATATGTGGTTCAATTTGATACAGACAACATAAAAAGCACAACATTATGTGTGGAAATCATAAATTTGTTTGCCCATCCCACTATAGGTAACATTGTTTTTAATTTGACATCCAAACTATTCTGCATCTACCATCTAGCTTACCAAGTTTATTTTTTCCACTCCCTGATAAAGATTGTAGCAAACCTCGAAACATTCTTGTAAAAATGTGATTTTCAGGATATAAAAGGCTGAATTGTTTGGTTAAAATTAAAAATCCTGGTTTATTTTACTATTGGCCTATCTTTTTTCTTACAATTCCATGCATTATGATTTCAACTTTTTGATTAATATAGTTGGATGTACATAAAACAACATTATGTTGGTGGAATTTTAACCATCCAGTAATTGTGGGTTCCTTGAAATACAACACTTTCACTGTTGGTGTGAAACAATATCTCAATGAAGTTAATAAATGTTCAGCATATCAGATAACAATCAGTTCTTACATTTTGTCCCTGTCTGATCACTATTATTCTACAACCAGCCAGTTTGAATCAAGCTTGCAAATTAATGTTTATTAAGCAACATGGAATTTATTGTGGTTAATTCATTATCAACTAAAAATATTAAGATAAAAAAATAAAGTTGTATTTACTTTTATATCAAAATCTTTAGTGAATTTAATTTTTTTAAATAATTACGAAACTTAACATTGGTAGATTCGAACAAAAATTATTTTTAATAAATATCAAATCTTTAATGGACAGCTTATATTACCATTGGCCATGGTGACTTGTCGACTTGCCTGCGGTGTATGGTGAAAACTAAAGGATTGTACTGGGTGTTATGGGATTTCACTTCATTCATTACAAGACTCTTGTGTAACCATTGAGACAATTTACATAGCCTACTTCCAATAATCGTTAACACATTGAAAGATCAATTATCTGATTAATCGCCTCTAACCAATTCATCTGGCGGTTTAAAACAAATGTAAACTTTAATTGGACATTTCTTTGTATAAATTGCAATGGTAGAGTTACAACATAAAGTCTATTTATAGTTTTCAGTGTACCCACGCCGTTTTTTTAGCGGTTAAGTGTCAACAAATCTAGTAATAGTTCAACCTTTCCAACTCTTGTGTGAAAGTATTGTTTGATGAATAACAAACTCTCTTTTCATAGCTTGATACAATAGTCATAAGACCTTTTTGTGATTTGTGCCGCAAATAGAATTTGCCCGTCTACAATCGATATTCAGTTCAGTGGCGAGTAATTAGATATTTCTTTAATGTTTGGTTTGTTACATTAATAAAGATTAAAGGAAATGAAACAACACAGATGACTGAACTATCAGTGCTCAGTTAAAAAAACATTTCTGTATAAATACTTGGGGTATATTAAAAATATATGAATAGGTAAAAATAATATGAATCTGTGAAAATTAAATTGGTCTAAACAAAATAATTAATTGTAAAGCCCTAAAATGGTGCAGTAAAGCAAGGTCAATACTGAGATTACTTCTATAGGCGACTTCATGTGGTTAAAACAGCCCTATGTAATATTCTCCCAAAATTTACATAATTACATGGTTAATTTTCTTGTGTTGCTATGATAGCTATGTGTAATAGTCCCCTTTACATTGTTACATGTTATGGTATAGACATGATACTTTCCTAATGTTTTAAGATAGCCATGTGTGTAACATTTTTCCCCTTTATATTGTTACATGTTATGTTGTAGACAAATAATATTGCTAAGACAGCCATGTGTAATAGTCCCCTTTACATTGTTACATGTTATGTTATCGACATGATACTTTCCAAATGTTGCCAAGACAGCCATGTGCAATACTAATAATCCCCAATATTAACCCCCACCTCCCCCAGTTACATGGAGTGTTCAGCACGCACCAAGGAAGGAGTGCGAGAGGTCTTCGAGCTCGCTACAAAAGCTGCGTTACAAACCAAAAAGCGAAAGAAAAAGAGCGGCTGCGAAGTCTTGTAAATCGATTTACTCTAGCAATTGACATTGGACGCATGATATCTTACTATCCGACGTAATAATATTCCAGCGTTGGAGCCCTGTATGCTGTATGCATGATATGGACTATTCAACTAAAAGATCTGCTTTCCACAGTCTTATTTTGTTTGCGTAACGGCTAATGCAAGCAGAAATTTAGTGGCTCTTTCCCTGGAAATCTTGTGCGAATGTAACCTTTAATTAATAAAGATATTGTGTATTTTGCCTTAATAATGTCAAGCACTAACTGCACAGGATGGAACTAAATGTGGCATCTATCGGCCTTGTAGTAACGGATTTGTTGTCTTGTGTGTAGAAGAAACGCATGTTATCCCCACATTCCAGTAATTGGCGATGATTTTGTGTGGAATCCTTTAAATCCCACTTCCTAAATGCATATATAAGGAAGACGATATCCTGTATTTTTAAATGGGTTAAATTTGCGCCCCTTTTACGCTTGTAGACTTCGTAGACACGACGGTAGCAGCAGTGTCACAGTTCCTATAATGACATCATAGTAAACCGGAGCTCCACTTGGTACCTGCTGCTGCTGTCTGGACCTGTTTTCTGAATAACTTGTTTTATTCGCATGTCCTGCTTAATCTTAGATGATTCTAAATAAATTCGATTAAATCTGTTGGTTATTCGATGCTTCTTTTGAACTCTGCACAGCAACACATTAAATAACAATGTTACGAAATGCCTTTTTATACAAAATGCATGGCATCGTCATTTTGTATCTGAAGGAAAAAGTCTTTGTTCACATGACAATCATGCGATTTACAAATTCGTTTTCCACACCCAGGTTATTGCAGTGTGTCAAAGAGAACAAACATTGCTTAGCTTCTTAGCCGAAAGGTAGCGGGATTGAAAATGGTCGCTAGCTAGCTGGATTTATCTTCAGTAAAGCACTTATGGATATCGCCTGGATGAAGAGGTTCTCCAAAATTAGAAGCAATGTCTTGAACATACTGCAAAAGCTTCGTTAATCTGGCGTTGGGCGCGAGGTATATGATGACGAGTTTACGCATGTGTGGAAGCCCCTTCTCTTTCCCAAATCACGGGGATTAATCATAAATATTATTAATTGCCGCGTAGTGAATTTTATCGACATAAATAGTAAAGTGGTTTAGTGCTTCGACTTTCAGTTAAACCGTTACGGTTCGAAACTAGCCATTGGCTGGTCGTGGGGTCCTTCGGCAAGGAACTCAGCGGATATCAAATGTTTAACTGATATAAAAGGAACGTTTAAATTTTTATTGTGGGTTCTACTAAATTGATGGAATGTGTGAATTATACACAACACACTGAAATCTCCGGTAATCCGACGGTGGTCGCAAGGTGATCTGAAAATTACCCGTGTGGTAACCCCCTTGGTTTTTCCATTCACGAAGATAAACATGAATATTCTATTCCTATCCTATCTCACACAATTCATCAGTCGTGAGCTCTCGGAAATCTGATTATTGCCTTTCTGATTACACTGATAAAATGAATATTATATATAATTTAGGTTTGGGCCCACGTCTAAATATACTGAAAGTAAATAATTGATTGGAATTTAGACGTGTTTTAACGACTGTCGTTTTGCCGTTGTTTCCCCTTTTCCGAATTATTATCAAAGATTCTGCTTCATGTTTGAAACAAAAAATGAACTAAACTGAAGAAATGTAGTGTTGTGGCGTTGGTGCTATACTTATTTATAACATATATATTCTGTACTGCCCTTGTGTGGAAGAAACGTTTAGAAGTTGTTCCGAGTACCTTTTTTTCGACCGATAACTTCGGTGGGTTAGTGCGACGACTTTCAGTGGAAGGGTTGCAGGTTCTGGTCTAGCTAGCCGGTTATGTCCTTGGACAATGCACTTAACGAACATCTATACCCGTTTATACAAAGGGTTCTACCAAATTGAAGGAACGTGTGAATGTGTAAACACCACACTGCAATAGCTCCGGTAACCCGACCGTGGACGCGAGGTAATCTGATAATTGCCTGTGTTAACCCCCTTGGTCTTCCCATTCACGGGGATAAATATGAATATCCTATCCTATCCCCATTCACCCAATGAATGTATTAGGTTGTATTAAAACAGTAATATCTTTGGCAACTGCACCATGAGTACGACTTATCCGGTAATAACCGTGGATATATATTTTATTAAAGAGTTTTAACATTCATCAGAATATAATCGAAACATCCATTCAAAGAAATACTAATAATAAAAAGAAAAAAGGGTACGGTGACCCAGATATTTGTCCGCATGGTGGCCGGTAAGTGGTTAAGTATGGCCGAAAGGTGAACGCAACCGATACATGTACCAATTCTATACAAAATTGACATTGTTGACCAGCAGATCATGGAATCGAAACCCAGTGCAATGAAAAAAAGAAAAAAAACGCAGCAATGTCCTGGCCTAATGGTTGGTATACGATCGATTCATATACGAAATCTTGTTGGGTTGTTTCCAAACTGTGCTGAAGTAATAAGAGTGGTTTACAGTATTCATTAGGGGAGAGTGGTACTCAGTGATACGAAAAATGCCTTTTATCCAATATCTTTAATAATAATCGTTTTATTTCAAATTTTTTTTGTTAATAACATTAAACAATCATTTGGGTATCTGATGAAAGTACTGGATTTTTTTTATTACCCATGTGTTGTGATAAAAATGGGGTTTATTGGGGGTGCCTTTTTTGTCTCACTGGGTACCACCCCGGTATACAGTGAGACACACCCTAGTACACAGTGAGACATTTGTACAGGTGGTACAAATTGCTGTTTAAATTGCCCCTATTTAACAATGTATTACGTACTAGCTTGAAATAATTATATGTACGGTCATTCTCGACGTGTGCCGATGTAAAATTTGTTTACATACATATGCAAATCCAACGTAAAATTCAACAAGAAAGTTTATTACACGGCACAAACTTACCAATGTTTTAAAACTGACAAGAATATCATAAAAGTTCAGTGTCAATCTATTGCAACATGGTAAATTATGCAGACTGATACACAGTTTAATACAAGTTTGAAGCAGTAAAGAGCAATTCACACATAAAAACAGTGTTTAGTAAAAGGTTTAAAATGACAATCCAGACCATAGGGAACAGAACTTTAAAATGAGAAATGCCTTAAATGGAACAGTGAGGAACACACTCATCGCACAAGGAGTCCTCGATTTCATATAAGCTATTTCAACCAATTCACCAACGTTGTACAATGTGCAGGGCTGCCCTGCATTATGCAGCATCCAACTATTCATTGCAGCTCTATAAAATTATTTAAATGGAAAATACACAGTGCATCTAACTGTTGCATTTTGTGTGAACAATGAGGTGGCAGTGTCAATGTTGTCACACCATTTTCTCTTGCCAGGACCAGGACTTTAAGTGACATGTGGCTTTCATGGTTGTCAAAAATTAACAGATTTGGATTTTCTTTTGAGCTTGATGAAGTGTTCCATCACCTGTGAAAAGAGGTCCGAGTTCATCCAGCCTGTTTTCGGTGCTAAACAAAGAGTCCCAGATGGAGCACCATTTAACATGTGAGATTTTAAAGTTGCATCATGGAAACACTATTGCTGGTGTTTAGAATGTACCAGCAGCACACACAATAGCACATGTATAAACCTCTTTCACCACTAGTTGCTTTGGAAATTTGCTTGACAGCTTTTCAGCAAGAATAGCCTTGGATGCAGAGACGATGGTCGTGCCAGTCTCATCCAAATTAAAGATCCTTGTAGCAGCACAAAGCACAGATGAACTCCGGCTATAAATTAACCTCAAGTTTTCGTAGAACTGGTTTACATTATGTTTATTAAATGAGGTCGTTCTCGAAAGACTACAGGTTTCTTGTGGGATTTTCAGCAGCTTTTTGCTTACTGACTTACCATGGTAGTGTTTAAAATTTCACTACTGTATGATCTGCTGCCTTTCTTAGGCTCCATTCATTGGAAAAAACCAACTGAACAGCTTCACTCAATATTCTAATGATGAAGCCAATTTTATGGTTTTCTGAATTTACTTTCACAATTCTTCCCATGAGTCCACTCCTAGTTATTAAAAATAATAAATATCTAAAACTGGATAGATTTATATACTTGGCTAACTACTGTATAGGCTATTTCTGAACATATAAATGCTCTTTGTGGGCTTAACCCCCCCAAAAAACATAATAAAACACTCCTGTATTCTGTCTCACAGTGTACCTCAACATAGTGTCTCACTGAGTACGTAGATACTACAAATCTATAAGTCAAAATTAAAGATACTTAAATTGAGGCTGCCATGTTCTTTTTCTATTTGTAAGCAAGGTATGCACCTACTTTATCACTTCCCAGTAACTTTAGCCTTAAAGCTAATGTTCATCCATCTAAATTAAGTTTGCAGCTAGCGTATAAAATTTTACTTAGACCCCTGAAAAATCTAAAACTTCCATAACTTTCCAAAACTGACATGCTGGTTTCTTAAAGTTCGTTACAAAGTGCGTTAGTAACGTGAAAGCACTCAACCGTCAAAGGTTTTAATATTTTTATGTTTTAACGTTTTTATTCAAAATTTCTCACTGTGTACCATGTCCCACTCAGTACCACTCTCCCCTACACAAACCGTCCTAGGAAACTTGGGTTCAAAATTATTAAATGGAAATGCAAGGGGCGTTATCACGTGGGCAATCGTCAGATCACCTTGCGCCCACCGTCGAGTTACCGGTGCTATTGCAGTGTGTTGTACGATTGAGACGTTCTTTTAATTTAGTAGAACCCATTTATTAATTTCGGTTGATGTCACCGATTTATTAATTTTCGCTTAGTTCCTAGGACAAAACCGACTATCTTGCGACCAGTTTCGAAGCTACAACCCTTGGACTAAACGCGATTGCATATCCTATCCCACCCCACACAATGTTACCCTGTGCTTAGATACAACTAATGTTCACTTAGGGTTTTATTCACTTTAATATTACAAAGATTCCATCAGTAGGCTACTAGTTTGTGCTTGCACACTTTTATTTAAGGTTTTTATTATATTAATTTTGTTTTAAATAAGTTGTTGCCGAGGAAAATATGTTTTGTTTTGTTTATTGTAAGGTTTAACGACACGTCACACCCCTGTTTTACTGTGTTTCTTTACTGACGTGTTTTAACTATTGCAAGTAGCCTTTTTTTCGTTCTTCCTTTTTTACATAACAGATCTTCTTTAATGTAACGAAAGAGCAAAAACTAAAATGGACTTTCTCCTAACGCAGTTGATGATTTACAAGGGAATTGCTTTACAACTTCAAAGGACAAACAGTTGGTATGGTCGGGTGAATCACCAATGGGATTCAGTGATAAATATACAAGTGCATGATGTAGGCATACTTGAAGCTTTCTCGCTAATTAATTCTTTTGTTGCTAAGCTATTTATATAGTTTCAGCTATCTTTATTGTACAGTAAAACAGAAATTTAAAATAAAACAATTACTAGAAGCCTGGTCTAGTTTGACCGTTCCGTATTTCGTTTCGTTGTTATTAAAAGATCACGTTATGATGTCACAAGTAATTATGAATTACTTCCTTACTATAAAACTGAAGCTACAAATATTGCATTTAACTTTAGATTACAGTCGATATGATTTGAGAAGATAGAATACAATAGTTCAGTTTTGTTTGCTTGTTACTTATTCGCAGTAAGTATAAGAAGTTACATCATTATTATTAAGATAAAAACACAGGAAATTATGGGAAAGAAGTATTTAAAACATGTCAGTTAAACAGTTGAAACAGATATACAGGCACATTACAGAGAATATTTCAGTGTTTTATATATTTGAGGCATTATTATGAGTTTACCAAACAATTAAATCACTAGCTAATAAGTGCCTTTCTCAAGGACAAGAACAGCTGATCGCTGGTTTAGTTTCTTTTTCGTAAAACACGCAACAAAAAATAAAAAGCGGTAAAACAACGGTTAAACGACGGCAAAACGACAATAGTTATCAAATAAACACGTATATTATCAAATTAATTCTTTAAATAGATGTGACCCCCAAAGCACTATTCTATTATCTTTCTAATCAACTTTTTGCGAAAAAAGTAACCATGGCCAATTATTATACGTAATTCGTCCAGGGTAATCACGTTAACCACCTTTTTACTAAGAATCGAGTCAGTGTGTTATTTTCATTTACAATTAAGAATTCTAGCTTGCTTATTTAACAAGCATAAAAGCACAGAACCTAAATATCAAACGGCTAAATATATATGGTAGTACAAAAAGTTTAATACTTAAATATTCGGCACTGTGTAGCATAGTTTTATTTCAACTTAATTTGTAGATAAAAAATCTCTGCACTTGGAAGAAATGGCATAAAATTGTGAGCTGGTAAAGTTAAAAGGCTTGCCTTTTTCGCGCCTTCCTACTAATCTGGTAATTAACTTTCCATTAATTAAAACGCGTGCGGCTCACACTCTTAACAATGGGAGCGTTTAGTGTTAAGAATGTACTGGCGTTGGTAACTTGAAAGACGACGGTATTCTATTTATTTATACTGAATCAATGTAGGCGTAAATTTGTGTTATACAGTCCAAATAAGGGTCTTTCTAAATGCGTTGATATTGGATGAGTACCAGTCTAACAATTCTACTTGGCGTAATCATACGTCTGCATTTTAATAACATTTAACCTCCTACTTAGCAACGTTACCCACAGTTAGGACTTAGCCGTGGTAAAACAGCTTGTATTTAGTCTATATTAATAAGGTCGTGCTCAGTATTTTTCTGATCTAATCTCAAAAGAAAGGCGCGGTCAGTTTTTACACAGGTATGGTAAATAGCGCGTGTCCACAACCTTTTTTGTTTTAAGCATATTCCTTACAAACATGCCATTTTGATGTTATCTGAGAGTTATTTTGTTTAAACTGTGTTTATGTACAACAGTAATTTCACAACTGGCCCATTTCTCATAGTTTGTATTATACTGAAGTAGGCCGCAGCCTTTACGTTTGTAGCCACATCAAAAGCTATAACGCGAACAAATAGACTCTTCGTTTGCGGTTTCAATATTTGCTTTGAAAAGCAATCCTGTTATCTCATGATTATAGCGTCGGTTCGTATGTTATGATTTTAAGCAGGGTATTGCAGTGGTACCGTTTCAAGAGACAGTTTCTCATCTACGTTCAGAACCCCTCGCAGTGTATTGGAGTTAAATTACCTCTCAATTGCCCTTCAACCAGTTTTATTATACCAGCGCACAGTAGGAAAGAAGTTTACAAACCGCTGACAAGAATTCTTTACGGTCATGCTTTACTGGTCTTCTAAACTTATTTTTGCAAATTTTATTGTAGATAAGGCATACTTTCAGTACCTACAATAAACTAAGATTAATAAAACGTTAGTTTTCGGTTGGATTTAAATATCAAATGGACAAGTCGTGTTTTAGTAGCTTAGATAATTTGTAAGTACCGTAATTGGTTGCTAGATAGCTGGCAACGTCCTCGAAGGCCTTGAGGCAGTTAACGACCAGAAGTATGTGCGTTCAATTATATACAACAGTTACGTGGTGTATATAGATATATGCGCTAAGGGATAGTTTAAATAGGAAATACACGTGATTTGTTGTTTACCTATAGCTGCCTGTATTTCATTGATGAGTTATTCAATTGTAGCGAAGCGTATTTCGTCATACTTTGTCGGTAATACTTCAATTATTCATTTGTTTTTCAGTGAACCTATTAATAAATGAAGCAACGCATTGTATCTATTGACCAAGACTTGAAATGTGATACATTCACTTCATAGCCAGGATTTTCTTAGAAACTACAGAAGCAATATAATGGGGAATGCAGAAAGCAATCGAATGCATGATTACCGGTCGCATAATGCACCACTTAAATTGCCAATGCCGGAAACTAGAGAGATAGATGAGAAATTCAATAGAATTTTGGTGAGTTTACTATTTGTTCGTGGAATAAATCTATTAATAGATTATTGACAATTCGCTTTGAAAATGGTTTTAATACAGTTTAATAGAGTCTGTAACAAGTATTTTCACATGTTCAATGCATATATTATCATGTGGCACCTTCTTCGATAACCGCATGGTTTCTTAGTGTCTCCTATTTAAACTTCAGTATAATTTGTTTTATAATTTTTATTTTTTTCTGTGCATTTCACAAATAGTGAGAAAAAGGGAATACAATATATCCAACCGGTTAGTGTGGTGGTTTAGTGCGGCGCCTTTCAACCAAGAGGTTGCAGGTTCAAAACTGGTCGCTAGCCAGTCGGTTGTGTCCTTTGGCAAAACGGACATTACTTGAACCCAGCGGATTAATGGGTTCTACCAAATTGAAGGAGCGTGTCTATAATTTACAACACACTGTAATAGGTTCGGTAATTCGACTGTAAGTGTGGGGTGATCTGACGATTACTTGTGTGTTAACCTCCTTGGTTTTCCCATTCAAATAAATTAATATGAATATTTTATTTTATTCTATATTTAATAGTTTGTTTAAAATCAGAATATCATATCTAGCTTTATTTATTTACTGAATGGTACCTAATAAGGATAGCGTAGTACTGTTTCAATATTTCATTCAACATTTAAAGCGGAATGCCATGAAGTTATGTCTTCTGAAAAAAACATTAAACCAGAATAATAAATATTATATTAATAAGAGAGACTACGGAAAATGATTACTTTATTTTCAATAACGAATAAGCAATTCCAACACTTTCTGAATGGGGCAAGCCATATCTGAAATGTGTGTTATTTTGGTATTCTGGCTTTGTTTGTTACTAAGACTATCTTGTCCGACTGAATAGCTTCTTGGCTTGGTGTGGTTGTGTCAAAGGGGGGTTATTTTTAGATCATTCAAGTTGCCTTTATGTTATACCAGTAGCTATTTTAACAAAATATGATTCTTAATTAATCAAAATCTTAATTTTTTTTGTTTTCGCACTGTAGTGTTTGCCAAAAATGAAGCAACATAAAATGCTAACCCTTAAAAATTTTGGGTGGAATTAAAAATTAATAACTAATAAAAATAAAATAGTGATATGACACATAAAGTTTTCTAGTTTTGTAATTAGTTTAATAATATAAAAGCAGGAAAAGGATGTCAGAACATATATTTACTGTTAAAAAGATAAAATATTATATTCCATTTAAAAAAAATATTCACTGTCTAAATAGTTCAAATTTCATTTAAAACATAAACGTATGTGTTTATTAAAGAGATTAACAAACTTTGATTGCACATTTTTGTTAGTTAATACGGTATTTAAAACATTTCATAATTAGTTTAAAAGTGTGTGTCGATATCATGCTAAATTTAACTCACACTTTGGTGAGAACGTGCCAACAATCCTTAAAATCACCCAACCGTGTGAGCATGTGGTATTTTGACCAAAGTAGCAACACTATCACAATGGTGCTTTGTGTAAGAACTGATGATTGCCACTTAACTAATTAAACATTAATATGAATCATCGAAACATTTTTTATGACATCGTGTGGTATTCATTATTTATCATTCCCACACAGGTGTCAATGAACTTGCCTCCAGACAAGGCAAAAGCACTCAGTAAATACGACAACAGAAAGAAATGGGAACTAATATGCGATCAGGTAAATTAATTGCTTTGTTCTCCTTATTTTATCTCTTTAGCATTTAAAATTGTGGTTTGGGGCACAATGATTAAATTGACCCCAAATTTGGACCCACACACCATCTACACTCACACGCATATATTATATAAACAAGTATAATTTAAACATCGGTTGTATTATAAAATTGACCCACTAAAAATGTTCTGTTTTTATTTTAATTTCTTATAAACTCACGATTTTACCACTGAATATTTGATTTTTTTGTCTACTGATTTTTTAATCAACCTTCTATTTGATTCCCAAGTGTTCAAGTAGTCATGCTTCATTTTTCAGCAATTGGAGGCAACCTCGACTATATTATTTCCCTCATGCATACTACCAGCATTAATTAGTTCTACGATTAATAAATGTTTAGTTTTTGTCAATACACTATTACTGTATGATAGAAGAAACAGAAAAGTATGCGATGGAAAAAAGAATATTTTTCGAATCCAATATTTGGAATTAAATTAAAAATCTTTAAGATTTAAATCTATACTAATTAAGATTCTATGTTCTGGTAAATGTATATTTATGCATTTAATTCAATTTTTCAAAAAATATTATATATATATATTTCAAAAATCATTTTATTTTTATCTTAGATTGTAATTTTTAAATAAAACTCCCCTACTTTAATTAATATTAGTTATTATTAGCTTCAAGCTAAAAACTGTATCATAATGAAAAAAAAGAAAAACTAAAAAACTAAAAAAATAGGTGATTAGCTGATTATCAATCAAAAAGTAAGACTTGACATTTTTTGTTTTAAATAATGCAGAAGCAGCAGTTGTGTTAGCAGCAGTGCTGCAATATTCATGGAGTGTATGTTTACTGTTTGTTTCAAATTATTTATGGCAAAGCTGTTTGCACAGAAAGGACATATGCAGCAGAAGGCAGATATCGTCGGACAGCCGTGAGAGAGGTTCTGTAACAGAATATGGTCGTGTGAGTAAGGTTGTATTCAGTCAACTCATAGCTACAAAAAATTTTAAGACCAGATTGTGATAAAGCAGATTCACCCTAAAGGTTTTTTTAAGGACTTTATACAAAATGGTTGGAATATTAGTAATTATTTAATACATGCAGTGCTGAAAGAAGTGTCCATGTACCAAGTCCTTTTGAACATCCACATCATTTAAAAATACCTCAAATAACGTTGTGTTGTTTTTCTATCGAGCACTTATTTTAGAGATGTTTGAGAAATAGCAATTTAAAATTAAAAAAAATATATTTAAAGATTTGTGCAGTTGTAACTGTTTGCATAGTACTGCTACTGCCTGGACTTTATTTTAGCACTTTGCATATGTAAACTTAGATTAAGAAAACCCAAGTTGTGTTAATGGATAAATATAATTTTTACATTGGTGACTATTGCTTTATAATTACCATATTTTACTTGAATTTAGTGTCTTGTAAGCGTGCATTAGAAAAGGTTTAGTTCGTGTTGTTTAAAAATTTCCTTTGAGAAAGACAGGTTTATGGTGAAAATTGTTAAATTTTTAAAGTTCTGCACCAGAAGTAGGAACAAGTCAAAAGTTAGAATCAATATGCCTTTGCAAGGTGTGTTAAGCACGATTGAGAAAGTTCTTCGTCTTTCTTTTAACTCGATTTTTAAGGTAAATTAGTAAATGAACTGATATATTGTTTATATTGTTATCCTAAGAGTTCATTTATAGATTTTATTCCATATTTACATAAATAAATTTATGCTACTGTTTGCGGCTACTGTAGTGTGCTTTACCATGCCAATGACACTTTTTTATCAATTTAAATATAAATATTAATCAAAAATTTACGACTCAGATTAAAATTTAAAGACTGATTATACCCGACAAGCTAAAGTTTTTGTGGCCAAAAAAATTAAAAATTGGAATTAACCTAGAACTTAAATATGCATATTATATATAGCTGTTAAGATTAAACACGATTTCACCAGGACAAATTCGAAGTAAAGCATCCTCCATCGTTCTATATTCAAACCGTTCAAAGCTTTCTCGACCCTTCACTACGACGTAAAAGATTCCGAAAACGAATCAATAATTCAACCAAGTTTCTGCGCGACCTTGAGATTTCCCTGCGGACCAATCATATCGGGTGAGTTCTGATTGATAGGCTTCCTGTATATTCTTATCATGCGTGCAAAAGTGTGGAATACAATCTGATAAGATTAAGAAAATCACTACATATTGATATTGCACTGGTATTTTTCCTATCACAATTTGTGCACAAAAGCAAGATACGTCCTGAGTGTACTTACTAAAAAAAAATAAGTCTAAATTTGAAGATGTTTTTGTTTTGTTTTTCATCTTGGTTGTCCTTGGTATATTCTATTCACTAAGTCCAATAATATAAGCTTTATTTAAAAAAAAACTAAATATGTTTATATGAGTTAATTTATCTTCCTAAATAAAAAACAAAC
>CH001010.1:8020-24290 GCA_000149265.1 Ciona savignyi | reverse complement strand
TGGTCGGTTTTTATTATAAATAAGGTTGGTTAACTTTTATTCATTTTTGATATATTACATGCAAATTTACAAATATTATTTTGTCGAATCAGGAACCTTGCCGTTCTTCAACGACTCGTTAAAATGAAATTTTGCAAATTTTATAAAATAAGTACTTAATTTTAATATACCGTTTTAAATTTTGTTCTAATCGTCTATATCGTTAAATTCAATTACGATGTTAATTAATAGATTTGTGTTCATTTTGCGAAAATCCGCAAATTTCAGTCAGTTCTATTATCTGGTAACATATTTAAAATTGTTGGTTGTCACTCTGGCTTCTCTTCAATGTATGATTCTTTCGCCTTTTACTAAAGAATTCCGTGGAGAGGTCAGTTCAATGAGTCTTGAACATTTTTCGATATCCGACTTTGGTCGGTTTTTATTATAAATAAGGTTGGTTAACTTTTATTCATTTTTGATATATTACATGCAAATTTACAAATATTATTTTGTCGAATCAGGAACCTTGCCGTTCCTCAAAGACTCGTTAAAATGAAATTTTGCAAATTTTATAAAATAAGTACTTAATTTTAATATACCGTTTTATATTTTGTTCTAATCGTCTATACCGTTAAATTCAATTACGATGTTAATTAATAGATTTGTGTTCATTTTGCGAAAATCCGCAAATTTCAGTCAGTTCTATTATCTGGTAACATATTTAAATTTGTTGGTTGTCACTCTGGCTTCTCTTCAACGTATGATTCTTTCGCCTTTTACTAAAGAATTCCGTGGAGAGGAGCAGTTCAATGAGTCTTGAACATTTTTCGACTATACCGACTTCTGGTCGGCTTTTTCATTATAAATAAGGTTGGTTAACTTTTATTCATTTTTGATATATTACATGCAAATTTACAAATATTATTTTGTCGAATCAGGAACCTTGCCGTTCTTCAACGACTCGTTAAAATGAAATTTTGCAAATTTTATAAAATAAGTACTTAATTTTAATATACCGTTTTAAATTTTGTTTTAATCGTCTATATCGTTAAATTCAATTACGATGTTAATTAATAGATTTGTGTTTATTTTGCGAAAATCCGCAAATTTCAGAAAAAAAAAAAAAAAAAAAAAAAAAAAAAAAAAGATTCTTTCGCCTTTTACTAAAAAATTCCGGGGAAAGGAGCAGTTCAATGAGTCTTGAACATTTTTCAATATCCGACTTTGGTCGGTTTTTATTATAAATAAGCTTGGTTAACTATATTTCATTTTTGATATATTACATGCAAATTTACAAATATTATAATGTCGGATCAGGAATCTTGCCGTTCCTCAACGACTCGTTAAAATGAAATTTTGCAATTTTTATAAAATAATTGCTTAATTTTTATGTACCGTTTTAAATTTTGTTCTGATCGTCTACGACTTTAAATTTAATTACGATGTTTATTAATACATTTGTGTACATTTTATGAAAATCCACAAATTTCAGTAAGTCCTATTATGTGGTACAATATTTAAAATTGTTGGTTGTCACTCTGGCTTCTCTTCAACGTATGATTCTTTCGCCTTTTACTAAAGAATTCCGTCGGAGAGGAGCAGTTCAATGAGTCTTGAACATTTTTCGATATCCGAACTTTGGTCGGTTTTTATTATAAATAAGCTTGGTTAACTTTATTTCATTTTCGATATATTACATGCAAATTTACAAATATTATTTTGTCGAATCAGGAACCTTGCCGTTCCTCAACGACTCGTTAAAATGAAACTTTGCAAATTTTATAAAATAAGTACTTAATTTTAATATACCGTTTTAAATTTTGTTCTAATCGTCTATATCGTTAAATTCAATTACGATGTTAATTAATAGATTTGTGTTCATTTTGCGAAAATCCGCAAATTTCAGTCAGTTCTATTATCTGGTAAGATATTTAAAATTGTTGGTTGTCACTCTGGCTTCTCTTCAACGTATGATTCTTTCGCCTTTTACTAAAGAATTCCGTGGAGAGGAGCAGTTCAATGAGTCTTGAACATTTTTCGATATCCGACTTTGGTCGGTTTTTATTATGAATAAGCTTGGTTAACTATATTTCATTTTTGATATATTACATGCAAATTTACAAATATTATAATGTCGGATCAGGAATCTTGCCGTTCCTCAACGACTCGTTAAAATGAAATTTTGCAAATTTTATAAAATAATTGCTTAATTTTTATGTACCGTTTTAAATTTTGTTCTGATCGTCTACGTCTTTAAATTTAATTACGATGTTTATTAATACATTTGTGTAAATTTTTACGACAATCCACAAATTTCAGTCAGTCCTATTATGTGGTACAATATTTAAAATTGTTGGTTGTCACTCTGGCTTCTCTTCAACGTATGATTCTTTCGCCTTTTACTAAAGAATTCCGTGGAGAGGAGCAGTTCAATGAGTCTTGAACATTTTTCGATATCCGACTTTGGTCGATTTTTATTATAAATAAGGTTGGTTAACTTTTATTCATTTTCGATATATTACATGCAAATTTACAAATATTATTTTGTCGAATCAGGAACCTTGCCGTTCCTCAAAGACTCGTTAAAATGAAATTTTGCAAATTTTATAAAATAATTGCTTAATTTTTATGTACCGTTTTAAATTTTGTTCTGATCGTCTATGTCTTTAACTCTTTCCCTCCCAACTCGCCATATATGGCGAGTTGGTGGGAAAACATGGTATCCCAACTGTCCATAAATGGAAAAACGATTTCTCCGCAATGCGTAATGGTAGAGACCTCAGCTATGGCTCATTCGATCAAGGAAACCCTATATTTTATTCTCTGTGATTATCGTGGAGAAATATTAAAAATGCGAGGAGTGATAGCCTTTCTTTTTCAAGGCTTCGCCTCTTATTTCTATCGATTTTACACGAATTTACACGTGACTAACTCAGCCAATAGGACTCGTGTTAACTTGCAGAGAAGCTCTTTTTGTCAAGCAAGTCTTTCTTTACATTCTCTGTGAATTTCGTGCCGTTGAGATAAAAAGGAGAGCGTTGGTGACGTTTTCGCAGCAGGCGGTTATGCTTCGTGTTCACCAAAGCATGAATCCAGCTGGGCCTGCTGAGCGCACGATAAAGAAAAAGGCGGCGAGACTAGCTAGTTCGGTGTGCCCTGCTTTGAAGAATATTGGATATAGTATTTGCGTTTGTTTGGTTTTGTATGCCCTTTTTACACTTCCTTCACTGTTCTTTTTTATACTTTTTACTATTTTAGTTCTACAAAACTAAAAACTTCAATGCGTTTTGGTTCAAGTTTTCATAATATAGTCAGAAAAAAGGGAAATTTCAATTACAAATAGTAAAAAACTACTGAAGATAGAAATACAGTTCGAATTTTCCTGAGTACAAAAACTATTAGACAATCTACATTCCAATTTTCATCTCATTTGGGCATTCCAATAATAAGTGAGTATTTCGTTTGTCAGTGCACCTCAAATTTTTCAAAGTCGAGCAGAATTTTCTTTGCATAAAAAGTGGTGTTCACTAAAGTTTACATAATATATTATTTATTAGAGGTAGATTTTAGATGTGCAGCTTGTTTAAAAGAGGGATAAATTATCTTTCCAACCATTCTAAATATTAAATCATAGCATAAACTTTAGAAAAACTGTGCTAATTTGAAAATGACTAAAAATTGTAAAAAACACTGCGGGACAGCATGTTTGAATTAATGCATTTGGCCGGGAGTGAAAGAGTTAAATTTAATTACGATGTTTATTAATACATTTGTGTACATTTTACGAAAATCCACAAATTTCAGTCAGTCCTATTATGTGGTACAATATTTAAAATTGTTTGTTGTCACTCTGGCTTCTCTTCAACGTATGATTCTTTCGCCTTTTACTAAAGAAATCCGTGGAGAGGAGCAGTTCAATGAGTCTTGATCAATTTTTGATATCCGACTTTGGTCGGTTTTTATTATAAATAAGCTTGGTTAACTTTATTTCATTTTTGATATATTACATGCAAATTTACAAATATTATTTTGTCGAATCAGGAACCTTGCCGTTCCTCAACGACTCGTTAAAATGAAATTTTGCAAATTTTATAAAATAATTGCTTTATTTTTATGTACCGTTTTAAATTTTGTTCTGATCGTCTACTTCTTTAAATTTAATTACGATGTTTATTAATTAGATTTGTGTACATTTTACGAAAATCCACAAATTTCAGTCAGTCCTATTATGTGGTACACTATTTAAAATTGTTGGTTGTCACTCTGGCTTCTCTTCAACGTATGATTCTTTCGCCTTTTACTAAAGAAATCCGTGGAGAGGAGCAGTTCAATAAGTCTTGAACATTTTTCGATATCCGACTTTGGTCGGTTTTTATTATAAATAAGGTTGGTTAACTTTTAATTATTATTGATATATTACATGCAAATTTACAAATATTATTATGTCGAATCAGAAATCTTGCCGTTCCTCAACGACTCGTTAAAATGAAATTTTGCAAATTTTATAAAATAATTGCTTAATTTTTATGTACCGTTTTAAATTTTGTTCTGATCGTCTACGTCTTTAAATTTAATTACGATGTTTATTAATACATTTGTGTAAATTTTTACGACAATCCACAAATTTCAGTCAGTCCTATTATGTGGTACAATATTTAAAATTGTTGGTTGTCACTCTGGCTTCTCTTCAACGTATGATCTTTTACTAAAGAATTCCGTGGAGAGGAGCAGTTCAATGAGTCTTGAACATTTTTCGATATCCGACTTTGGTCGATTTTTATTATAAATAAGCTTGGTTAACTTTATTTCATTTTTGATATATTACATGCAAATTTTCAAATATTATTTTGTCGAATCAGGAACCTTGCCGTTCCTCAACGACTCGTTAAAATGAAATTTGGCAAATTTTATAAAATAAGTACTTAATTTTAATATACCGTTTTAAATTTTGTTCTAATCGTCTATATCGTTAAATTCAATTACGATGTTAAATAATAGATTTGTGTTCATTTTGCGAAAATCCGCAAATTTCAGTCAGTTCTATTATCTGGTAACATATTTAAAATTGTTGGTTGTCACTCTGGCTTCTCTTCAACGTATGATTCTTTCGCCTTTTACTGAAGAATTCCGTGGAGAGGAGCAGTTCAATGAGTCTAGAACATTTTTCGATATCCGACTTTGGTCGGTTTTTATTATAAATAAGGTTGGTTAACTTTTAATTATTATTGATATATTACATGCAAATTTACAAATATTATTATGTCGAATCAGAAATCTTGCCGTTCCTCAAAGACTCGTTAAAATGAAAATTTGCAAATTTTATAAAATAATTGCTTAATTTTTATGTACCGTTTTAAATTTTGTTCTGATCGTCTACGTCTTTAAATTTAATTACGATGTTTATTAATACATTTGTGCAAATTTTACGAAAATCCACAAATTTCAGTCAGTCCTATTATGTGGTACAATATTTAAAATTGTTGGTTGTCACTCTGGCTTCTCTTCAACGTATGATTCTTTGAATAAGGTAAGACGCTCTGTGCCACTCTTACCAAAGCAAGTATCATACCATTATCGAACGGATTTATATTCAACGCTTTTCTCTTTGGATTATTATCTTTGGATATACCTGTGCAAACACCCCACAAACGGAAGACTGGGTAAGTCCTTAGATATCTTAAGCCCATTTTTTCTCCTTGTGTATATTGTTTTTGTGCTTCTCGTTTTAATTATCACTGTTTGACCGTTTAGATTTATTTGGTCAGCACTGATAATTAAAAAAGCGTGTGTAATTATCTATATACCACCTAGGCCTAAGATTTTCGCAGCATTTTTACTGCGAAGCTCTACCCAATTTTTCCTGGATATAGCTCCATCTCGTGTCTGTTTTTTTTCACCACATTTTGATTTCTACAACAACCCCATCTACCGGTCACATTTTTTTCACAAAATTGACACCAGTGTCTGCGCGGTAAAAAGTCTAACAACAACAAAATCAAACACGTTGCACAATATTTATTGATCGTAACTTGGAAAATTACAAGAAAGAAGAACATGGAATCGGTACCAGAACTAGAAATTATAATGTCGAGGTCTGTCCTGATTAAGCTCACTGGCAACATTGAGTTGATCAGCGTTTCCTCGTTTATGGAAATATTCTCGGATGGCGCTGCACTCCACTACTTAGCTTCATTTGTAGAAGGAGTAATAACAAAAAATTTTAAGGAGTCTGAATTTCTTCTGACCCTTAAAAAGTTACAAAACGGCGATTCTCCAAACCTCCAAGCCGTGATAGATTTAATTAATAACCGTAATTTAGTATTCACCGGACCAAATGGAACCATAATGAATGTAGTAGGCACAATTCCCTTCACCACCCCTAGAAATTGTGACACTGTACCCTGTTCCATGCCTTGTCTCTGAACAACGCCTGCGACAACTCATGGCGAAGTACAAATGGGGCAAGATACACTCCTTCTATTTCGGCACGCATAGAAACTATCCTGAAATTAAAAACGGATGGTTAACTATTCGGATGTATGACATAAATATAAACAACATACCGAAAGTTATGAAAGTTGGCTGTCGCTGGGTGACAATTACACGGCCTGGGGAATCACATCTCCCCCTTTGCAGATACTGCAAAGAAAGAGGCCACATGCAGCAAAAATGTCCAAAAAAGGGATTTTGCGTACATTGCCAAACATATGGGCATCTGACACGTAGGTGCAGATCATTTGCAACCCAACCGATACTATCCAATCCGAACCAGCCCCAACAATCACACCCAAGCAATAATATACCAGCAATGACAGCAGAACAAACCAGCCCCCAGCTCCATACCTCGAACCTTGGAGAATGGATGATGCCAAAAATTACCGCAAAATTAAAGACGAACAAATCAAATAATATTATAGTTACGAAAAATCAATATGACATACTGTCATCTTTGGAACCTGTCAACACTAACCTTGGAAATGATGCTTCGGAGGACCTAAAAGATCAACCGAATAAGGAAGCTGCTAATACATCATCCAATACGGCACTTCCGCAACGAAACCGGAAGGAAAAGAAACCTAAAAATAATCGATGTAATCCAAAACGGCAACCCAAGGGAGAAGAGAATCTATCAGATGATGATTCCTCTTCAAATGACAAGGAATCGGAGAACTTACCTTCCGATCAAATGGAAGTCGAATCACTGACCGACGCTCAAAATGTTCAGGATGTTGAATATCCCTATAAACCTCAATCTGAAAAACAAGAAAAATTAGAATCAAATCAATCATCTAAACACACGGGCATTTTCAGCTCACCGTCGTCCTCTGAAATGTCACGTGATCACTCACCGGACTCCCCGACATATCTGTCAAACCCTGACAACTCAAATGAGCCACCTCCTCTCCAAAGATCCGTTCAGGATCTAAAACAGCGGCTGAACCTTAATCAAACCACCGAGTACTCTCCAAAACGACGAAAATTTTGAACCTGAAAAATAACAATATTAGTGTATTATACACCAACCTCAACGACGACACCAGAACCCTGCCCTTCAATGGATCCGTTACGAACAAATAACAAAACTCAAAATCAACACCCCATCAACATTGCAACGCTTAATACTAATGGAATTACACACAAAATCACACATATTCATAACTACATTATACAAAATAGTATAGACTTACTGTGTTTACAAGAAGTCCATCGCGTAGACGCTGGTGTCATCTCCAAACTTCAAACACAGCTGCAATATATTGTTTTTTTCAACACCGTATTTTCCGATGAACGACGAGATCGCTGCTTCCATGGCACTGCGTTCATCCTAAGAAAACATATGATTAATAATTTTCAGATTACCCATACGGTGCTCGTTGAAAATCTTATTAATAGATTAATACTTAGTAATTCTGGTATAGAAATTCATATTTTGAATATCTACTTTCCTTGTGGCAATCTTAATAGAAACAAACGATCAGACCTGATAAATATAATTAAGAGTAATATTTCCCCCTCGGCATGGTCAAGATACATAGTGTTGGGAGATTTTAACATGGTTACTAGTCAACTTGATCTGAAGGATACATCTGATATGCGCACAAAAAATGATAGACAATGCTGGATGCAATTAGAAAAGGAAAAACAATTAGTCGACGCTTTTCGCCATATTCATAAATTCGACATTTGTTTTTCTCGCATCACGCCGCGGTCTGCATCTCGCATTGATCGCATTTATATAAGTAAAAATCTCACTGGCCTGCTAACACGATACACGCATGTTCGCAATTTCTTCAGCGATCATAATAATTGCCCAATACTGTCCTTGCAAATAGAAAATTCAAAGCGCTGGGGACAATCATTTTATAAAATTAATAATTCTATTTTATGCAACGTTGACCTCATTGAAAATATGACAAATTCCTGGTTAAATTGGAGATTCATGAGACAAAAATACCCGAATATTTTAATGTGGTGGGATAATGGTAAGACAATGATTAAAAACATTGCTATTAATTTTACTGAAGGGAAATCTCGTAAAGAAAAAAACAAATACGAAACTGCGGTTCAAAATCTTATAAATCACCAACGTCAACCAGAGACAACGAATCGCAACAAATCGATAGATATTCTTAAAAACAATATACAAATATATGAAAGTGGCATTAGCACCGGAGCCTTAATACGATCAAAGGTAAAACACTGCGACTCGGACGAAACAATGTCAAAGGATTTTTTTGCCTTTGAACGTCAACGACAAAAGCGTGACTCTATCTATCAAGTTCTAAACAATAATGGTATTCCTACTTTAAATGAATCGGAAACTTTACTGTGCGTTGAACAATTTTATACAAACTTATCGGGGTGTCACTCCATCTACAATTTCCCCACTGGAGTATTTACGCGAATTAACGCCTGTTGATTTCGAAGAACATTTCCAGGCCGTTAGCAAACCAATCGACGTTAATGAAATTGAATCGGCTTTAAACTCCATGAATAATAATAGCTCGCCTGGTTGTGATGGTTTAAGCTACATGATATACAAAAAATTATTCTCGATTATTAAATACGAATATGGAAGACGTATATAATAACATTTTTTTAAAAGGTTCGCTATCTGATAGTATGAAAACTGCCATTGTGAAACTCGTTTATAAAAAAGATGAAAAATTGGATCTAAAAAATTGGAGGCCGATCTCTCTTTTGAATTGTGACTACAAAATTCTCAGCAAAATTCTTAGTAATCGATTTGATTTAATAATCAATAAAATTATTAGTAAAAATCAAAAATGTGGAATAAAAGGGCGACAAATAAACGACGCGCTTTATAACATTCAAGCTGCGATTGATTCTTCTAAAATATTTCGAAAAGATTTAACGATCATCGCAGTTGACTTCGAGAAGGCGTTTGATCGATGCGACCCCCTATTTGTTGGTGAAAATATGTGAAAAACTTAATATACCAAAATACCTTATAACATGGATTACGATCATGTATCGCAATATTAACAGTCAGATTGAGGTCAATGGAACATTTACGCGAAAAATTGATATCAAACGAGGGATAAGGGCCAGGGTTGTCCACTTAGCATGGGTTCTTTTTCTCATTAGCATGGAAGTGTTAACGCGTAAGCTTCAAAATAACCAGTCTATAATAGGATATCGTTTAAATAACGTTGAAATCAAAACCGAACAATACGCTGACGATTTGACTATTTTCTCCGGACACAAATCTTCCCTCGCTCCTATTTTTCATGAATTATTAGAATATGAACGTGTCTCTGATCAGAAAATAAATCTCACGAAAACCAAAATAATAAGCAATGACCCACCTTCGGTGCGAGAACTTGAATATGTGTGTCCCCAAATCTCCCTGGTGCCCACTGTTAAAATCCTCGGTATTTTCTTTAATCTTTCCAATTGCTGTCTAGATCAGAATTGGGAACGATGCAAAAGCAAAGTTCTAAACGTATTAAACATTAATAAGCGACGGCAGTTGACCCTTATCGGGAAAAAGGCAATTTTAAATACCTTGGTTTTACCTATAGTTAATTCTATTGGTGCTCTATTGCCAATACCAAAATGTCTATTAAACCAACTAAATTCCGCCATTTACAAGTTTATATGGTACCCGTCCGCTTTCGAATTAATGCGACGTGGAAAGTTATGTGCTACCTACGTGAACGGTGGGCTTCAATTTCCTGATTTGAAAATTAAACTCGATGCTCTTAAAGCGACCCGTCTTTTTACTCTTAAAAATATCCATGTACTATCCGAAGTGTGGCACGAGTGGGCTCGATTTAATTTAGGTTCGACCATGATTTCAATCAATCCACTCCTTTATACTAACAGTCTCCCGAACACAACCTTTCCCGAATCAATTTACCGATGTATTCGTCACGTTTTTCTACAATTAAAACGCAACGAATTTAACTGGGAAAATCGAAGTCTGCGAGATATTTATCAATTGCTTCTGTCTACAAATGATAACTCCCACGGTAATTGAATTTAATAATCTTAGAATCGAATGGAAAGACATATCATTACAGAGAAAGTCTTTACGTCAATTTTTCTCCAATTTTGAACGGGATTTGTCATATAAGATAGCACACAGCATTATACCTCATGGCGACTGGTTTCGCTCTCATAACATAATTAACGTTTGGTGTAATAAAATATATATCCGTAATTGTAAATTCTGCTTTAGCAATGAAGACAATTTCAAGCATCTATTTCTGTATTGCGTTGTGATAAAGAAAATTATAGAAAACATATATCGATTCGCCAATGATATATCTACAATGCAATATGCAAAAAATAATTGTATAATTATGTACAATGTTGGTGATGTCCCACAGAAAAAAGAGAATCTTCTCATTAAATTGTTGGGGCTTCTAAAAGAAGAAGTATTAAGGGTAAAACGAAGACTGGACAGTAGCAATTCTTATATGTGGAATAACACAGAGTTTGCAAGGAAAACCTTGTGGGTGGTTAAAACAAAACTAAAATTATATGTTCGGCAACTCCTGTCAAAATACGATCTGAAATATGTGTATGAAAATTTACAATTACGTTCTAATTTTAACCCATATTAAACTATAAAATGGACTTGAATGAAACATGTTTGTAAATATGTATATATGTAATTATACTTTTTATTGCGCAATGTATTTATTAGCAATTGGGCTTAAGATATCTAAGGACAAAAATTACATTTTGGCCTACAAATTTACTAACCTGAAATTATCATAGCAGATCTTCCGTTTGGCGGGATGTTTCTATAAACCTTCTCTTTCCAGTACGTCATTGATTTACCTTGAAAAACACAGCATATTAATAACACCTCTTCAGATCGCGTTTCCCATGGACTTGTGCGTAAAATCGCTATACTTGTGCATGTAATCGCTGTTGTATTATATTTCGATCGTTATTTTTCGGCCGGTTTTCCGGTAATTGTGTACATATGTCATGCCCATAAAAAAAAAAAAAAAAAAAAAACAAAGATTCTTTCGCCTTTTACTAAAGAATTCCGTGGAGAGGAGCAGTTCAATGAGTCTTGAACATTTTTCGATATCCGACTTTGGTCGGTTTTTATTATAAATAAGGTTGGTTAACTTTTATTCATTTTTGATATATTACATGCAAATTTACAAATATTATTTTGTCGAATCAGGAACCTTGCCGTTCCTCAACGACTCGTTAAAATGAAATTTTGCAAATTTTTTAAAATAAGTACTTAATTTTAATATACCGTTTTAAATTTTGTTCTAATCGTCTATATCGTTAAATTCAATTACGATGTTAATTAATAGATTTGTGTTCATTTTGCGAAAATCCGCAAATTTCAGTCAGTTCTATTATCTGGTAACATATTTAAAATTGTTGGTTGTCACTCTGGCTTCTTTTTAACGTATGATTCTTTCGCCTTTTACTAAAGAATTCCGTGGAGAGGAGCAGTTCAATGAGTCTTGAATATTTTTCGAAATCCGACTTTGGTCGGTTTTTATTATAAATAAGGTTGGTTAACTTTTATTCATTTTTGATATATTACATGCAAATTTACAAATATTATTTTGTCGAATCAGGAACCTTGCCGTTCCTCAACGACTCGTTAAAATGAAATTTTGCAAATTTTACAAAATAAGTACTTAATTTTAATATACCGTTTTAAATTTTGTTCTAATCGTCTATATCGTTAAATTCAATTACGATGTTAATTAATAGATTTGTGTTCATTTTGCGAAAATCCGCAAATTTCAGTCAGTTCTATTATCTGGTAACATATTTAAAATTGTTGGTTGTCACTCTGGCTTCTCTTCAACGTATGATTCTTTCGCTTTTTACTAAAGAATTCCGTGGAGAGGAGCAGTTCAATGAGTCTTGAACATTTTTCGATATCAGACTTTGGTCGGTTTTTATTATAAATAAGGTTGGTTAACTTTTAATAATTATTGATATATTACATGCAAATTTACATATATTATTATGTCGAATCAGGAATCTTGCCGTTCCTCAACGACTCGTTAAAATGAAATTTTGCAAATTTTATAAAATAATTGCTTAATTTTTATGTACCGTTTTAAATTTTGTTCTGATCGTCTACGTCTTTAAATTTAATTACGATGTTTATTAATACATTTGTGTACATTTTACGAAAATCCACAAATTTCAGTCAGTCCTATTATGTGGTAAAATATTTAAAATTGTTGGTTGTCACTCTGGCTTCTCTTCAACGTATGATTCTTTCGCCTTTTACTAAAGAATTCCGTGGAGAGGAGCAGTTCAATGAGTCTTGAACATTTTTCGATATCCGACTTTGGTCGGTTTTTATTATAAATAAGCTTGGTTAACTTTATTTCATTTTTGATATATTACATGCAAATTTAAAATTATTATTTTGTCGAATCAGGAACCTTGCCGTTCCTCAACGACTCGTTAAAATGAAATTTTGCAAATTTTATAAAATAATTGCTTCATTTTTATGTACCGTTTTTAATTTTGTTCTGATCGTCTACTTCTTTAAACTTAATTACGATGTTAATTAATACATTTGTGTACATTTTACGAAAATCCACAAATTTCAGTCAGTCCTATTATGTGGTACAATATTTAAAATTGTTGGTTGTCACTCTGGCTTCTCTTCAACGTATGATTCTTTCGCCTTTTACTAAAGAATTCCGTGGAGAGGAGCAGTTCAATGAGTCTTGAACATTTTTCGATATCCGACTTTGGTCGGTTTTTATTATAAATAAGGTTGGTTAACTTTTAATTATTATTGATTTATTACATGCAAATTTACATATATTATTATGTCGAATCAGGAATCTTGCCGTTCCTCAACGATTCGTTAAAATGAAATTTTGCAAATTTTATAAAATAATTGTTTAATTTTTATGTACCGTTTTAAATTTTGTTCTGATCGTCTACTTTTTTAAATTTAATTAAGATGTTTATTAATACATTTGTGTACATTTTACGAAAATGCACAAATTTCAGTCAGTCCTATTATGTGGTACAATATTTAAAATTGTTGGTTGTCACTCTGGCTTGTCTTCAACGTATGATTCTTTCGCCTTTTACTAAAGAATTCCGTGGAGAGGAGCAGTTCAATGAGTCTTGATCATTTTTCGATATCCGACTTTGGTCGGTTTTTATTATAAATAAGCTTGGTTAACTTTATTTCATTTTTGATATATTACATGCAAATTTACAAATATTATTTTATCGAATCAGGAACCTTGCCGTTCCTCAACGACTCGTTAAAATGAAATTTTGCAAATTTTTTAAAATAAGTACTTAATTTTAATATACCGTTTTAAATTTTGTTCTAATCGTCTATATCGTTAAATTCAATTACGATGTTAATTAATAGATTTGTGCTCATTTTGCGAAAATCCGCAAATTTCAGTCAGTTCTATTATCTGGTAACATATTTAAAATTGTTGGTTGTCACTCTGGCTTCTCTTCAACGTATGATTCTTTCGCCTTTTACTAAAGAATTCCGTGGAGAGGAGCAGTTCAATGAGTCTTGAACATTTTTCGATATCCGACTTTGGTCGGTTTTTATTATAAATAAGGTTGGTTAACTTTTATTCATTTTTGATATATTACATGCAAATTTACAAATATTATTTTGTCGAATCAGGAACCTTGCCGTTCCTCAACGACTCGTTAAAATGAAATTTTGCAAATTATATAAAATAAGTACTTAATTTTAATATACCGTTTTAAATTTTGTTCTAATCGTCTATATCGTTAAATTCAATTACGATGTTAATTAATAGATTTGTGTTCATTTTGCGAAAATCCGCAAATTTCAGTCAGTTCTATTATCTGGTAACATATTTAAAATTGTTGGTTGTCACTCTGGCTTCTCTTCAACGTATGATTCTTTCGCCTTTTACTAAAGAATTCCGTGGAGAGGAGCAGTTCAATGAGTCTTGAACATTTTTCGATATCCGACTTTGGTCGGTTTTTATTATAAATAAGCTTGGTTAACTTTATTCATTTTTGATATATTACATGCAAATTTACAAATATTATTTTATCGAATCAGGAACCTTGCCGTTCCTCAACGACTTGTTAAAAGAAAATTTTGCAAATTTTATAAAATAAGTACTTAATTTTTATATACCGTTTTGAATTTTGTTCTAATCGTCTATATCGTTAAATTCAATTACGATGTTTATTAATAGATTTGTGTACATTTTACGAAAATCCACAAATTTTAGTCAGTCTTATTATGTGGTACAATATTTAAATTGGTTGTTGTCACTCTGGCTTCTCTTCAACGTATGATTCTTTCGCCTTTTACTAAAGAATTCCGTGGAGAGGAGCAGTTCAATGACTCTTGAACATTTTTCGATATCCGACTTTGGTCGGTTTTTATTATAAATAAGGTTGGTTAACTTTTATTCATTTTTGATATTTTACATGCAAATTTACAAATATTATTTTGTCGAATCAGAAACCTTGCCGTTCCGTATCGACTTGTTAAAAGAAAATTTTGCAAATTTTATAAAAATAAGTACTTAATTTTTATATACCGTTTTGAATTTTGTTCTAATCGTCTATATCGTTAAATTCAATGACGATGTTAATTAATCAATATGTGTTCATTTTGCGAAAATCCGCAAATTTCAGTCAGTTCTATTATCTGGTGGTATATTTAAAATTGTTGGTGGTCACTCTGGCTTCTCTTCAACGTATTATTCTTTCGCCTTTTACTAAAGAATTCCGTGGAGAGGAGCAGTTCAATGCGTCTTGAACATTTTTCGATATCCGACTTCGGTCCGTTTTTATTATACATAAGATAGGTTAACTTTTATTCATTTTTGATATATAACATGCAAATTTACAAATATTATTTTGTCGAATCAGGAATCTTGCCGATCCTAAACGACTCGTTAAAATAAAATTAGAATAACTGCTTAATTTTTATATACCGTTTTGAATTTTGTTCTGATCGTCTACTTTTTTAAATTTAATTACGATGTTAATTAATAGATTTGTGTACATTTTACGAAAATCCACAAATTTCAGTCAATCCTATTATCTGGTAGTATATTTAAAATTTTTGGTTGTCACTCTGGCTTCTCTTCAACGTATGATTCTTTCGCCTTTTACTAAAGAATTCCGTGGAGAGGAGCAGTTCAATGAGTCTTGAACATTTTTCGATATCCGACTTTGGTCGGTTTTTATTATAAATAAGGTTGGTTAACTTTTATTCATTTTTGATATATTACATGCAAATTTACAAATATTATTTTGTCGAATCAGGAACCTTGCCGATCTTAAATGACTCGCTAAAATAAAATTTTGCAAATTTTATAGAATAACTGCTTAATTTTTATGTACCGTTTTAAATTTTGTTCTGATCGTCTACTTTTTTAAATTTAATTACGATGTTAATTAATACATTTTTTGTGTACATTTTACGAAAATCCACAAACTTTAGTCAGTCCTATTATGTGGTACAATATTTAAAATTGTTGGTTGTCACTCTGGCTTCTCTTCAACGTATGATTCTTTCGCCTTTTACTAAAGAATTCCGTGGAGAGGAACAGTTCAATGAGTCTTGAACATTTTTCGATATCCGACTTTGGTCGGTTTTTATTATAAATAACGTTGGTTAACTTTTATTCATTTTTGATATATTACATGCAAATTTACAAATATTATTTTGTCGAATCAGGAACCTTGCCGTTCCTAAACGATTCGTTAAAATAAAATTTTGCAAATTTTATAAAATAACTGCTTAATTTTTATGTACCGTTTTAAATTTTGTTGT
>CH001011.1:0-15129 GCA_000149265.1 Ciona savignyi | reverse complement strand
TTATACATAACACTCATTATTGCATAACACTCATCTATACATAACACTCATTATTACATAACACTCATACTAATTATACACTAATCACCCTTACACCAATTAACAATTTACAACCAACCCACAATACACAATATTACAAACATGCAAAACATACCGGAACTCGACGTCACGCTGAAGAGATCGATCGTCATAAAGTTTACAGGAACAATTGAACTGGTCAGTGTCTCCACCTTTATGGAGGTCTTCGCAGAAGGGGGGCCGCTGAATCACTATCAAGACCTTGTGGATGGCGTAATAACGGAGAATTGGAAAGAGGCCGAGTTTCTGATGACTCTAAAATTTCTGGAAGACCTGGAGGAGCAGGAAAATCGTATTACAACAATCATTAATAAAATCAACGATGAAAACCTCACCTTCACCAGTCCAAACGGGTCCATCATGAATATTATGGCAAAGAAACCGTCTCCCCCGATGGAACAAGTTACACTCTATCCTGTACCATCATCCATCAACGAAACCAAATTAAAGAATCTTTTGACAAAACACAAGTGGGGAGACATTCATCACATGGAATTCGGACATCATAGGAACTTCAAGAACATCAAGAACGGTTGGCTCACTCTAAACATGGAAAAATTAAACCTAAAAAATATCCCACCACTGATTAAACTTGCTGGTAAATTCATTACAGTAACAAGGCCAGGGGAATCACACCTCCCCCTTTGTCGTTACTGTAAGGAGCGGGGGCACCTCCAACAACGGTGCCCCAAGAAAGGCTTCTGTGCTCACTGCCAGATCCATGGGCACATTACCAGAAAGTGCCGCACCACACCATATGTGCCACCGCTTCAAAGAAATACCCCACCAAGAAACCCGGAAAACCCATGGATCATCCCAAGGACAACAGCAACGCAAGTCATTCAACAATTCCAACCACATACACCAACACGCAACAAATTCGACCCATTAACACAACACAATCTCTACAGCACTGCATACCAGGACACCATAATTCAAGAACAACCAAAAGAAATCACACTTGGCGACTTCACAGATTTTCAAACCCCAACAAAAAACAGTACAAAGTCACACCAGCGCACTCCCAAATCCAGCCAAAAATACAAGCAAAAGAAACAAATATCCAATCCGGAAATTGAAAAAATACTCGACTACATAGAAGATGCAAATCAACCTCCTCCAACCAAACATGATGAAACAACCGACAACCAACAACAAAACACACACACCGAAAAACCCAAATCAGAAGAAAGCCAAAACGACCCAATTACCACAGAGTTGGAAGAATCCATCAATATAATCGAGGAATTCCACAACAAGTATTGTGATGTTGCTGAATCAGAACAAGGCCCCAGTTGCAGCTCTCCTGCGCGGCCCCCCAGACGCGAACGATTGTCCAACAGACATACAGTGAGATCACTGGCCAACTTATTCGCCTCGCAAGAGTCACCGACGAAGAGAAGACGAACGACGAACGACCTGAACATACAAAACAATTAACACAAACAAATTATCTAAATTATTATAATTCGGTCTATTAATATAATGTCAATATGGAGAAACAAAAGGAAAAATTATTACAAAAACCAATTAGAATTGGAACATTGAATATCAATGGTTTAAATAACAAAATTCCCCAACTCAATTATTACATAAATACTCACCATATTGACGTCATATGCCTTCAAGAAATCCACCGATTGACTGTTTCCAATGCTGAAAAAATTGAAAGACTGACCAATTCGAAAATTTTTCTAAATTCCTCCTCCGATCGTCCAAATTCAAGGGGATCTGCAATATTAATTAAGAATTATATACTAATTAAATACCGCTGTTTTTATAGTATCATAATAGATAATATGATAAATAAAGTAACTTTAACAAATAATAATATTGAAATTCATATATATAATACTTACCTAAAGAGCGGCTACGATCATGCGAGTATAATAGATAGGAAACGATCCATCGAAATTATCTCTAATCACGTTGAAACTAACGATAATATACATAACATTTTTCTTGGGGACTTTAACATGATACTAAGCGAATTTGATACCAAATCCGATCGTTTTATTAGGAGTTTAAATAATTTCGTTGACTGGAGAAAATTTGAACAAACGCATAATTTAATTGACGCCTTTCGTAAATTGCACCCCAATCAAATTCAATTCACACGCATTACTGACAAAACTGCTCGTAGGATAGATAGGATATATATTAGCAAAAATCTAATTAAGTATTTAAATGATTATCAACATGTCCGAAACTACATTAGTGACCATAACAACTGCCCAATTTTGACTTTAAATATAGGTAGCGATAGGAGATGGGGGCCCTCATTTTATAAATTAAATAACTCAATACTGAAAAATAGTGACCTATTGGATGATTTAAATACAATATGGGTAAACTGGCGTAGACATAAAAGAAAGTTTAATAGCATTTTGGAATGGTGGGATAATGGGAAAATGTTAATTCGGAACGAAATGCAAATTAAATCCAAATTCATCAGCAAAATCGAAGCCATGCGATACGAGAGAGCTGTTAACCAACTCAACTCACTCAAGCGTGACGTCGAGACAGTCGAGAACGCTCGACAAATATCATTCGTAGAAAATAATATTAACGTCTATGAAAATAAATTAAATGTGGGAGCACTCATTAGATCAAAGATAAAGGGAATAGAAAGCGAAGAAACAATCACCAAAGACTTTTTTAGATTTGAATCCAACAAGCAAAAACGGGACAGCGTATATTTAATTAGGAAACAGGACGGTACTGTGACGGATAAACCAAATGAAGTCATAGATACCATACGGGAATATTATTATAAATTATGGGGGGTAAAATCAAAAATTTCTCATCAATCAGAGTATCTAGATAAAATAACCTTTCCGAAAATTAATAATGAATATATGGAATCGTTAAATAAACCAATAGAATTAAACGAGATCGAAAACGCAATTAAACAACTAAATCCGGATAGCAGCCCAGGCCTCGACGGGATAACAAATAAATTTTACAAATCATTTATGCATGTTATTAAATACGATCTACTGGAGTTATATAGCAATATCTTTATAAAAGGGGAAATGTCAAATTCAATGAAATCAGCCATTGTTAAGTTAATTTATAAAAAAGGTGCAAAAGTTGATCCCAAAAACTGGAGACCAATATCGCTTTTAAATTCCGACTATAAAATATTAAGTAAAATAATAAGTAACCGATTAGATAAAGTAATAAATGAAATCGTAAGCAACAATCAAAAATGTGGAATCAAAGGGAGAACAATACAGGAAGTTTTACTTAATCTCACGGCAACAATTGACTCGGCCAAACTCTTTAATAATAAGCTGATTATCATGGGGATAGACTTTGAAAAAGCTTTTGACAGACTAGATCATGGATTTATTATAGAACTATTAAAACGTTACGGCCTACCAAATAATTTTATCAAATGGATTCAAATAATATACAGAAACATTAACAGTAGCGTGGAATTGAATGGTGCAATTTCCGAAAAAATCGAAATTAAAAGAGGAATAAGACAAGGCTGTCCGTTAAGCATGTTATTATTCATGATAGGAGTGGACGCGTTAACAAAACGATTAAACACTAATAATAAGATAAATGGATACAAATTGGGAAAAATCGAAATTAAAACGCAACAATACGCCGACGACTTAACGCTAATAATAAAAGACGACAATTCGATTCCGGAAATTCTACGTGAACTTAAGCAATTTGAACAAGCATCGGGGCAAAAAGTTAATAATGATAAAACGCAAATAATGACGAACGACTGCGACGCAATAACTAAGATCCAAAGCTTTTTTCCAATTGAAAACGTGAAAGATGAAATGAAAATCCTTGGCGTATATTTCAGTTTTAAAAATAATTGCGATAGTAAAAATTGGAACAAAGTTACGCAAGCAATCTTGGGTTTAAATCGGATTCATTCGGAACGCCATCTAACACTAAGAGGAAAGAAAATGCTAATAAACTCGCTCATGATCCCAATGATAAATCATATCAGCAAGATCATATTAATAAACAAACGAGATCTAGATATAATTAACCGGACGATTTTTAAATTCCTATGGGCTCCAATGAAAATAGAAATAGTTAGTCGCAAAAAACTTATAGCTCCATTACAATACGGCGGATTATATATACCGGACATTAAACTGAAAGTAGACGCAGCGCAATTAACGCAAATTATCAAATTACAAAAAATAGACAAAATAAATGAAATATGGCATGAATGGACGAGATACAATTTGGGATCGACGATGAAACTGATTAATAGGGAACTATACAGCAACAACGCAAGAAACGCAACAACTCCGACCCAATTTTACAAAAAATTCCGATACTTTTTTCATCAACTAAACTCGCGCGACTTTAATTGGAAAGAATCGAACTATAAAGAAATTTACAACGCGCTCTTAGATAAGGCTTGCGTAAGAGATAATCTACGAATCGACGAAGAGCCCGCCAATTGGAAATTGATTACGCTTAGGGACAAAAAAATCTCGCCATACTTTAGCAATATTGAGAAAGATATATCTTACAAAATAGCCAAAAATATGATTTATCACGGCGACTGGTTTAAGAACAGATTCGCAAATATAGAAAATAATCCCCGAATTTATAACTGCAAATTTTGTAAATCAAACTCGGATAATCTAACTCACCTCTTTACAGAGTGTAGAGCAACAAATCCAATCTTCGAAAAGGTTTTTGAATTCGCCTCCCAAATCTCCCATAGAACTACCTATGAAAAAAGTCCCAAATTACTTATGTATAATATGACGAATGACGAACAAGGGAATAATCTTACCATTATTAAATTATGTAATATATTAAAAGCCGAAATATTAACCAAAAAGAGGGTACTAGATAAATCAAATATGTATATATGGAACAATCAGCAATTTGAACGACGAAGCCTTTGGGTCGTTAAAACGAAATTCAAAAAATACGTACAAAATTTGATGATCAAATTTGGCAGAAATTTAATCGTGAAGAAATTCCGATTAAATCCAAATTATTCTTTTTTTTAATAAAAATTTGGTCAAATCAGCAAAATTCTTCTATGTTCATTTCATTCGTTCATTTCCTATATTTTCATCCGTTCATTTAATATATTTTTTTCCACTTATGAATGAGAAAACGATCAAAGTATGGCTAAGTCAACTGACCAAATGACTACATCACTAATAATCCCAACTCTATTTCAGACGCTCGACTCGGACCGGAGTAATTATTTTTTTTCAGATTTCTTTCTTTCCGGTTTTCATGCTTCGCAATCATCGAAAACTTCAACCCTGCAAAACTATATATTATTAACTTCATTTGTAAATATGTATATATGTAAATAGTAATTGTAAATATGTTTAAATGTATATATGTATAAATGTATATATGTATAATTGTAATCATGTAAATGTGTTAATATGTTAATATGTAAATTATAATAAGTCGCATGTGTAATCTTATTGTAAATATGTGAACCGTAACCTTTTGTTTTAATGCCGTGTTGCTTCTTTTCGTCAATTGTATGTTTTTTCCGACCGGCTTGCCGGGACATGTGTTGAATTTTGCAATAAACATAAAAGACACAAAAAAAAAAAAAAAACCGCTTTGGCGGAATATTTTCACAAATCATCGACTCTAAATAAGATAATTACTCTTGCAATTGGTAAGTGGAACCCCGTGGATAGCAGCGGTGCGTCGCGTGTGCGGCGCGGTAAGGAAATGAGGATATTTCCTGCCGTGCGCAAAACGTCGTCTGCGAATTGTACGTTTAACGTCGCGATTCGACTTTTAAATCAAACCGACTTTATTTGTACTGTTTTATGTGACCGGAAGTGACGAACTTGTCAATATCCATAAACCGTTGGAGGTAAGCAGTATTTTCTTGAGTGAGACCGTTCTAAATTATAGACGTGTTTATTGAACCGGACAATTAATACTTTATAAATATGAAATTAAGAATGGCTTTTGTAACAAGCGACACTATAATTAATAAGACTGATGTAGACTACCGCATGCGTCAAGGTTGGAGAGAACCAAACAAGACAATTATGCAACTTTGCTGTCATTATGGATTTCCATGATTTTCCGAAAAAGACACGTTCATACTTTTTTGTCTATCAAAAGGACTGCTTGATGTAGGTAATTTATTTATAATAATAGGGAAATAATGGCATATAAATAGACATTGTGTAACTAGCCAACTTTTTTATTTCTTTTTAAAAATATAGATAATAAGTTTGGATTGGTAACTACGGAGACTCGCTATGACGTCATCACACTACACCACGACACGAACTTGTTTTGCACGAATTTCATCTAGGCAATGGCCATTTTAGACGCTTGGGTGCTGTGATCTGTTATGTGACGTCACCGGTTTACATAGAATCAAAGCTGTCGTAACGACATAATTGGCTGTTGGCATGATCGTTCCAAGAAAACTACAAGGAACAAAAGAAATCGCTAAATGACGAAGGACGGTCTAAATTCACGATGCGATCAACGCATCTTCTAAATTCAACGTGCGGAGATAATCCATTATATCGAGCGCAAAAATAATCTATTGTGCGTTTTTAGATATTCTGCATCGCATTTTTTCCTTGGAGCCAAATCGCATATAAAAGACATCATTTCATCAGAGAAAGACAGAGATGTCTAGGCTTATACAGCACTGTGTTTCCAAATCCACAGTCTGTATAGCCTAGGCTCTTGTGGCCTCGAGGGCGGGAATACGCTTAACGTACCCTACAGCCCGTCCCCATTTATAAATCTACGTAGCCGGTTATGCTTATGCATTATTGTAATTGTACCGTTGCGTTATCGGAGTCAAACAAATTAATAATAAAGTAAAACTGCTACCCGTCTACCTTGTAAAGTCAAATTAGTTATTATATTAAATAAGCAGCCGCTACAATTGGTGAATACCCGTAAACGTGGTTGAACTCATCAACCTTCCGATACCTAATGTTACCTATGTCCTGCTTACTCGGACACATTAATAGTATTTGTTTTCAGCATTTATTTCCAAAAGATGCAGCTTTTACGATCCTGTACGTCGACGACGGAAATAAACACCGGCGTCATGTCGTGGAATCGAAGCGTTCCGTCAAAGCCAAGCCCAAAATCCGCGTCAACCAAACCAGGTGTGTCTATTTCAAAAGTACCGTCGGACCACGGTCACCTTAACGCGACCTTAGCAAGAAAAGGCGCTAACTAACTGTTGGAGCGAACTACGCATAAACAACCAACAGATTTACACCCCCCCACTCATGTCACTGGAGGGAGGTCCAATTTAACCTGGTATTCGCGGATGGCTGGCAGGCACAAATTAAACGGAACATCAATCTCAACAACCCTCTAAAATTTCTACAAGAACAACTCCCGGAAGTTCACTGCTGGTCGGACGAAGGAGGGCGGTTCAATCGATAAGAGTACAACAGGACTGTCTATATACACCCAGGTGCGCCTATGTCTACAAGTCTGTTTTATATTGCCTGGGCCAATTATCGAAGGCCTGGATTACACGGCGTCCTCTGCTACCTGAGCAAGAAGCTCTCCGAGGCGCGACTGTTGGTGCTTCAATAAGCATAAAATCCAACAGGAATTTTGTCTCCATCCGACCAAGATGGAGACCGTCTATTTTAGTCGTCCAAGGAACGATGGACGAATATTACACCTGGGTGCTCGAAACGAACCGTTGACTCTTTATCGGGAAGGCCGAACTTCAAAAGAATCCACCTGGCGAACTTTACTTCAAGTTATTCAAAACCCGAAAAAAAGGAGGTATGTCGTAACGACATAATTGGCTGTTGGCATGATCGTTCCAAGAAAACTACAAGGAACAAAAGAAATCGCTAAATGACGAAGGACGGTCTAAATTCACGATGCGATCAACGCATCTTCTAAATTCAACGTGCGGAGATAATCCATTATATCGAGCGCAAAAATAATCTATTGTGCGTTTTTAGATATTCTGCATCGCATTTTTTCCTTGGAGCCAAATCGCATATAAAAGACATCATTTCATCAGAGAAAGACAGAGATGTCTAGGCTTATACAGCACTGTGTTTCCAAATCCACAGTCTGTATAGCCTAGGCTCTTGTGGCCTCGAGGGCGGGAATACGCTTAACGTACCCTACAGCCCGTCCCCATATATAAAACTACGTAGCCGGTAATGCTTATTTATTATTTTACTTGTACCGTTGCGTTATCGGAGTCAAAATATTAATAATAAAGTAACACCGCTACTCGTCCACCTTGTAAAGTCTATAAAGTTATTATATTAAATAAGCAGCCGCTACAAAGCTTTGCCCCTAACTTGTTTACGCGAATTCATCTCGGCAATTGCCGTACCAGGCGATGCAATGATGCTGACCTACCATGATGTCCATTGTTTGAAATGACCTCGCATGAAGGCAGGACATCATCAAAATCCCAGGGCATCTTATGTAATTTTAGCAGACGAAATTTTCAGGAATCTGTCGCTTCGCACGCCATGGACGGGTGGAGAAGTTCCTTTACTGTTCAGGTAAAGTGACATGAAGAAGGCGTCATCTTATAATCAATACAGAAAGATTTCGCCAGACTTTCTCGTGAAAACTGCGGGCGTGGCATAAAAGCTGGCGATTTTGGCTGTCGCGAGAGAGTGGAAAAGGATTGAAAGAGTAAACTGACTCTTAATTGCTTACCTGCTGCCAAAGCAATTAGCATTATCGGACTCAGAAAGACTCTGTTTCGCAAACCGTCGAATTAAGCTGGATGCACACATACGCGCGACTACGAAACGGTAACGGGACGCGACCTTCCGGCAAGCGACTGCACGGCTCCGTTTCCGCGAACGGTAATCGCTCGACCGCGTGTGCGATGCACACATGCACTTTGTTAATGCTACACCCAGAAGTCTTAATATTGTTGCACTACTAGATAGCTGCTATATTAACACTAAATTACCATAAAATATGAAATGGCAACATTCAATATGTTTGAATCTGATGAGCAACTTATTAACTACAGATACCAGTTTATTTTATAGGCCTACCCACGGTAATGCCTTCATCTCTCCGTACAAAATAATAATCGGATTCCGTCGTAACAAGAACACAACATTGTATTTAAAAAAACAAAGTTGAATGGTATAAAATAAAAAAAAGAAAAGAAAGGTTTTACGGCAACGAAATGACAACTTTAATTTAACATTGAATTTGGATCCTCCAGTATCTCAATTTCTACTGGAGGATTAATTAAATTACTAATTTGTCGAATGAGGTGTGATGATACAGAAGGGTGCATTTCACGCAATTTAGCAGCCCAGTACATGGCTAAGTGAACAAACTTGTCACTTGGTTGTAGTGAAACCTTTCTTTTCTCTCTTTCTTTTATTCTTTTCTCATTTCGCCTTGCCATTGCCAGTATTTCATTCTGAAAAGAAAAAAATACTTTGAACCGATACTATCAGTAAATACTAGATTCTAGATACTATTGACGCAACACTAAGTAGTCTGAGCGAAAGGCTTATTGGATTCGCACAATCCGGAAAGTCATTGTCAAAACCAGTAACATGCTGTTGTCATGTGCCCTTGGATTGCAACCCAAACAAGGGTCAAAAAATGGGTCGTACTACCACTGCTTGTCTGTTTCTGTCTAAAGCGTACCGGTAGGTATTTTGTTTCTGTCTGAAGCGTACCGGTAGGTATTAGAAAAAAAGAAGCAACTTAATGCCAAAAATCATTCATACAAATACAATCATTATTATTTTCAGTGTTAAAATACAATGTTCGAGGCTTAGGTCCGCGAGATGTTAACCAAATTCAGATTTGGGTTATGCTAAAAAAAGTTAGGGAACCGCCGCTATACGATAAACATGGGTATCCTATAAATTACAACAAACCTGAAATTGAGAATTTGCAGTCAATATTTTCCTTCTTTTACAACTTTCCGAGTTGGCATATCGTGTAGGAGTTGGTGGTGTGGTTGACTTAGCTGGGTTGTTATCTAATGGGATTTAATAATTACCTGGATTAAAACTTCTAGGAAAGTAGAAATAATTTTAATTACAAATGTGATATTTTTATATAAGCAGTAGCAGTACCTACCTTCTGATTGAATACCGGTATTAAATTCCCCAGCATTTTCTGTTTCATCCAAGTATTCAATTTCACCAGATGTACTGCTATCCAATACCTCATTTAAAACTAGATTGTCCTTTGTGCTACAATACAAAACATTAAAATGAAAAATAATGGTATAGGCTATATATGTGATAAAAATAGTAATTCAGAACAAATAGTTGTACTGTGCGGTACTACTTATACAACAAATCAAATTTCTACTATCATATTAACAATCCTATTTCCAATATGTAGAATTGTAACACAAAAACAGATCTTCTTCGTCACTGTTACTGCTTTCATGAAGCAACAGAGCCATAGTGGCAAAGAATTTCAATTTAAAAACTAAGTAGGCCCTAGCCTAAAAGTACCAGTAGTTCGTTCAGGTATAGGGTACCGGTATACGTATACATTCATTATTCAGTTAATGGCTAGGAAGTTTAACGCATGATTTTCCTATCTCACTATCTGCCTGAAAATATAGTTCCTTTCACTGTCGAATAGCCAAATTAAATAAGCATTGGTAACATATCTAACATAGGGTACCGGTACACATTCACAGTGTACAACTAGTAAAATAAATAATAAAAGTCTACAGTTTTAACTTCACACAAGGTAATATGACTACATTGATAGATGCCGAATGTCGCGGCTGCCGTCCGGAGACGCGGAAAAGTAGAACTCGATTCTACTCTATCCGCTTAGCCGCGCGGCAGCAATAATTGAGCCGCGCGACAAGCAGTCGTATGAATCGCGCGCTCAATGCAGACATACAGCCGTTTCGCATCGCCGCGATGCCGTTCCGTTTGGCCGCGCGGCATATAAACGGATACATGTGTGCATTCAGCTTTACGCTATTTCTCGCGATTGACTTTGCAACTGCTTGTGAATCGTTTGCACGTTGTTAAAGGCACTTCTAACCCGCAATCTAGTGGACTCGGTTATTTTAGTAGGTTAGCAGGAATTTTAGATTATAGTATTTAGGGGTCTGATTACCCAAACTGAATATCTGGTTAATTAATTAGGTTCTATGCAGCGTACGGCTAGATCCGCTCCGCCGCAATAACCACGGAATCCCGTCGTGGGCTAAAAATATATCTATATATATACTTTGTATTAAATATACAAATTGCAGTTTGGTTGTTAAGCATTTTTCTTAAAGTTTAATGGAAAATGCATTAGATTTCAATTTTGATTAACGCATTATTGATTATTACACAAAAATCGTCTAAACTGTCCTATTTTTTAATTATAGTATTGCATGTCAAGAATGCTTTACGATGAGTACGGGTTATTTTATGTCAATAGTGTGCTTTGCGTTTTAATAATGCTTTGGTTTGATTTTTCCATCTATATTCTATATGGACTACAATTCTTTTGCATAGCAAATAATCTGATAGTTATTTCATATACTCTATAACACTGTTCTCCCAAATATGGGTGGCGTCGCCATATTCCTAGGGTTTCGATAAAAATATGTAAAAAATAAATTTCCAACCTTTATCTATTAATTTTATCTAAAGCTTTTTGTAACGTCTTAAGTAAATTTTTCGTTTATAAAATATAATACTGTCTGTAATAAAAGAAAGGCGTTGTAAAAATAATGGTTAGAGAAAAAGAAAGTAAAAAATTAAATTGAGTCCCACTATCGGCCCATACAGTGAAACAAACAACTGTGACATTCTTCAACAAAATTTTAAGTCACGTGAACGCTTCACCGTTTTATGCAATTCAACTAAGAGATCCCACATAAATTGCAGACCTATCCCAGCTTTCTCTGTTTATTCAATTCAATCCCCCCTATTAGTCAGCAACGCGCGTTTGGTTCGCCGTTGGCCAACGTAAATCTTGGTTGGCGTTAGCAGTTGGACGCTGCCCAACCGTTGGAAAAAAGATGTTTGCAACTTGCAATCAGTGTTGGTTCAGCACTGTTTCCAGAGATTTTTTATTAATATCGGTATCGCCAACGTTGTCACAATGCATGACTGGACCGTGTTGGCCCTGTTTACCGTTCATGTAACAACTGTCTTATGTTTAAAATAGCAAGGTTGGCAGATGGTGTTTTTTTATGTTGTGCGAATCTGACCAATATTATTAATTTACGAAATCTTGTTATTATACTGACGTTAAATATATAGTAAATGTATAACGGCCCACTGTACAAGAAACGCATGACAATTGTTTGCGTACATTTTTCAAGGCTATAGCGATGATTTCTACATACCAATTATGAGACTTGAAATTTTATTCGCTTTCTGTCTCCGTTGATATATAAGAGGCACAGTATTTATCACAAAGGCTATTTAACAACAAGATGTTTCCGGTAATTTCCAATAATGTTTTATCCATCATATATATATATATATATATATATATATATAAAAGAAAGTTTGTCAATGACTATTAATAATATTTAATATAATGTGTCAGCAGAATTTTTTTTATTTCTCTATCATTTTCAGGTAGGGGCATGCGCTTTTTTGTTTTGAGATAGCTTCTTTAATCTTTTTACTTTGAAATTGACATAGGTACTTAGTAGTCTAGTAGCCACGATTTGTAATGTCTTTGTCGTACCGACATATCAAGCGCAAACATCATCATCTATTGTGCGTGTTTTAGACATTCTGCATCGCTTTTTTCCTTGAAGCAAAAACGCATATAAAACGACATCATTTTATGAGATGAGACACAGACCCAGAAATGTCTAGGCCTACAGAACTATGTTTCCAAATCCACAGTCTGGGCTCTGGTGCTCTCGAGGGCGGGAATACGCTTAACGTACCCTACAGCGCGTCCCCATTTATAAAACTACGTAGCCGGTTATGCTTTATGCATTATTGTAATTGTACCGTTGCGCTAATCCGAGTCAAATACTTTAATAATAAAGCAAAACTGCTACCTGTGTAATTAATGACTTAAAGAATATAAATTTTTAATATTAAATAAGCCGCTACATCTTAATCTCAAAGTCTAACTCTTGATTCAGTTTAGTTGTATGTAATATGCGTCTCATTCAATATACAGTTATGCTCGCGAAGCAAGTTACTCAGTACGTTATTGTAGGTTATATTATACCATTTAAATTTCCAGCTACGTAACGAGTAATAACAGGTGAGAGTCGGTAAACTTTAAATGCAAAGAAAAAGGAAGTTGAAACACAATTTTTTATACATAAATTTATTATAAAACAAATATATATTATTAGAGGTGCCACATGAGTAGCACCTTTTTAGGCAATGTCGGCTAGGGTGGCCTGTACATTAGCCAACCGGTACAAAATGGGCCTGTACCCAATATTTATTATGGTTAGCCTTATTATTTCTGAAGATATAATAACTAGTATTATGTGTATTGGACTTATTTATATTAACCTCAATCAGTAAGATGAGGCATTTACCATCAGTATAGATAGTGTGGTGAATCGCTGGTTCGATTTTTGAACATTATTTGTTTTTTACACAATTTTTGATTGTGTACTATTTAAACGTGTTAATTACTGGAAAACTATTTGCGTCGTATTTACGACCTAGTACGGTAAGTTTAGATGGTGCAATATGTCCGCTGGTTTTATTACAAGCTTAACCTATTTTCACACAGTTAAAAAACCGTCCACACCTTATCTGTACCCGTAATCTACATTTTTTTGGTATATATATTGTTGTGATTATATGAACAAAAAACAACTAGTAGAATGAACTAACGTACAGAAACGCCAAATAAAATCAAGAATTTACAGTGCGATCCATGTATGTAGTTATTTATTATTAGGAATCAGTGTCAGCCACCGACGATTGCAACAAGAAAGACCGCCTAAGGTGAAGCAGCAGCCAAATGCGCCTGCCCCTACCACAGCAATCCGCGACCAAAATATAATGAAAACGCAGGGGTGCTATAACAGTACGTCGCCTGGTAAAGATGAATGTGCAAAAGAAGTGTAAATAAAGAAATAAACGTCTCAAAACATTGTTGCTAGTGACATCACTTCCTGTTATCTTCGTGGTTTAACGGGTTGCTATCTTTTTAAATAACTGGTATCGATAAATAAACTCGCAGTTCATGTCCTCTATAATTGGCTGTCAGGGTTGATACGGAATGGTTGTAAATACGGAACGGAAGGTTCATACAGAATGTAACAATATTTGATACGATACGGTGGTAGAGAAAATACGAAATGGAAAGGTTGCATGGACGTTACGGTTTTCTGTATAAATAAAATAAAAGAACCAAAATTAGTAATTGGCGGGTATACATATAAAAAAACGATATCGAATAAAATTTATATACCAAGTTCGCATGGTAACTGAATCAAAAAGAAAGCATTTTCTAACACGCGGTCGGGTATAGATATTGTAACACAAACTCCCATTGTGACGTACTTTGGTTGACCATAGACATCAATAACAACATATGCGCAAATAAACTTTGGGTCGAGATATCTAACACCTTCATTGTACATGAGTAAGTCTACCTGCTTAAAAAACAGTTGCTTTCAGTTTGGTGAACCCGAGGAATATTTTTTCAGTTTTAATTCCAAAGTAGAATTGTATTCCCCTTCCAATGCAGTCAGTAATTTTGTTTCAACGTGTCATAAGAACGACCACTTAGAGTTGTCATTTCTTTGGAGCTGGCAGATTGGGCAACCGAAAGTAAAATTACTTATTCTGCACTATCAAAATTGATTAAAAAAATTAATACCCACTTGTAACCGACAAACGGTCACATTCATAACTAAACAACTCCTAATTAGAACAACCAATTAACAACTTAAGACAATTTAATAACAAAACGACGGCGGCAATGCGAACTGGAAAAATGAAAATTTGGCTTTTAAAGTTGAGAAATGTAAGGGGGAAGGGGATAGGTTTTCTAATACTGAAGTACTGAGATATGCAGCTGTAAAATAAATATAAGTTAGTAAGCCACCACTACTACAAATAAAACTGCAATAAAAATTAGGAAAAA
>CH001012.1:243285-253783 GCA_000149265.1 Ciona savignyi | reverse complement strand
TGGGCAATCGTCAGATTACTTCACGCCCACCTGGTAGAACAAATATAAAAGGTATATGAATGAACCCACAGAAGAATATTTTACCTCGTTCTCAATGCTAACCAGTGCATCGCCCAACATCCCAGTTCTCATCTGTTTGATCTTGGAGATCACGTCAACCGCTCTCTGTGCTTCCTTCAGCAAGAGTTGGATGTCAAAACTCTGGTGATAAAGAAGGGTGGAAATCAAAATTAATTCATAAACACCTTCAATATAGATTAAACTATAATTTCTGTCCTCGTTATTATGTTTTATATTTTTTATTATTATTTATATTTTTTTATATTATTATTATTATTATTTTTTTATATATATGTTTTTTTTGTTTTTTTATTTATATTATTTATATATATATATAGGTATGCGTGTTTTTTCAACTTTTATACCATGTGAATTTAATGTTTTAACTACTGTAGTCATTTTTACCCAACAACTCCCCCCAGCATCTAGTAATTTTCATCTTACTGTAATGAATACTATAACACATGATAATGTAACTGTCTGTGGCTATAAGGTACTCCAACTTTTCGAGTTACTCGAGCTATTGCAGTGTGTTGTATGTTGTGTATGATTCACACGTTCCTTGAAGTGTATGATTCACACATTCAGTGCCACTCCACCTCACCTTATAAACCTCTCGGTCGTCCGACGAGTTGTAGCAATGATATCTTCCCTTCGAGTGGTCGGCGAGTTTCTTGAGCGTTTCATGCGTGAGATGGTTGCTTGTGTCGTATGCCACAGCATGGACTGGTAGATCCCTGCAGAGCAAGCACTGCTGCACGTAGTCGAACAGCACAGATGAGGTTTGGTCAGGACTGTGGGAAACATATTGTGTTGAAATGTTTTAGGATAACATATTTTAACCTCGACAGTGGGAAAACTGGAAAAGTGCTTTGCCCCAAACTGAAGGGTTGCATGCTCGAAACTGGTCGTTGACCAATTGGTTGTGGCAAATATGTAAAGGAACTTTCGGACTTGGGTAACTGTTTAATTACCTCATGCCCACCGTCGGGTTACCGGAGCTATTGCAGTGTGTTGTATATGATAGACACGTTCCTTCAATTTGGTAGAACCCATGTTTCCTCTGGGTTTAGGCAACGTCCGTTAAGTGCACTAGTTACGATCCTACAATCCTTCAGCTGAAATGCTACGCACTAACCACATCTAAATGGTCATACAATGAAAAAAATTAAAAACAAATTCATTTAACAATAAAGCAAAATAACTTAAGAATATTCATTCTATCTGTCTGTAGCGTACAAAACTGACTAGATTGTCACAACGTACCAATTCCCAAGTATGATGAGAATTGAATTGAGATCTTTAACTTGAAGTATTTTCTTGAATGCTTTGAGCAGATTGCACCCACCAGACGGGTGTAAGCCTCGAATGAAGTCTCGAGCTTCTTCGATGCTGTAACAAGTGATGGGGGGTTTAGAGGAATGGTTTTTAAACTTTTTTACCCTTAACGTTTGTCATTCATGCTCACACCTCACCTGGTCTCAAAATCTAAACTCAAGAAAAATAGAACAATAATTTATTTGCCATCCTGCTTAGCATGAAAGATGCCCCTGCTTAGCGTGAAAGATTATCCTGCTTAGCGTGAAAGATTATCCTGCTTAGCGTGAAAGATTATCCTGCTTAGCATAAAAGATGCCCCTGCTTAGCGTGAAAGATTATCCTGCTTAGCGTGAAAGATGCCCCTGCTCAGCATGAAAGATGCCCCTGCTTAGCGTGAAAGATTATCCTGCTTAGCATGAAAGATGCCCCTGCTTAGCATGAAAGATGCCCCTGCTTAGCGTGAAAGATTATCCTGCTTAGCGTGAAAGATTATCCTGCTTAGCGTGAAAGATTATCCTGCTTAGCATGAAAGATGCCCCTGCTTAGCGTGAAAGATTATCCTGCTTAGCATGAAAGATGCCCCTGCTTAGCATGAAAGATGCCCCTGCTTAGCGTGAAAGATGCCCCTGCTTAGCGTGAAAGATTATCCTGCTTAGCATGAAAGATGCCCCTGCTTAGCATGAAAGATTATCCTGCTTAGCATGAAAGATGCCCCTGCTTAGCATGAAAGATGCCCCTGCTTAGCGTGAAAGATTATCCTGCTCAGCATGAAAGATGCCCCTGCTTAGCATGAAAGATGCCCCTGCTTAGCGTGAAAGATGCCCCTGCTTAGCGTGAAAGATTATCCTGCTTAGCATGAAAGATGCCCCTGCTTAGCGTGAAAGATTATCCTGCTTAGCATGAAAGATGCCCCTGCTTAGCATGAAAGATTATCCTGCTTAGCATGAAAGATGCCCCTGCTTAGCATGAAAGATGCCCCTGCTTAGCGTGAAAGATGCCCCTGCTTAGCGTGAAAGATTATCCTGCTTAGCATGAAAGATGCCCCTGCTTAGCATGAAAGATGCCCCTGCTTAGCGTGAAAGATTATCCTGCTTAGCATGAAAGATGCCCCTGCTTAGCGTGAAAGATTATCCTGCTTAGCGTGAAAGATGCCCCTGCTTAGCGTGAAAGATGCCCCTGCTTAGCGTGAAAGATTATCCTGCTTAGCATGAAAGATGCCCCTGCTTAGCATGAAAGATGCCCCTGCTTAGCGTGAAAGATGCCCCTGCTTAGCGTGAAAGATTATCCTGCTTAGCATGAAAGATGCCCCTGCTTAGCGTGAAAGATTATCCTGCTTAGCGTGAAAGATGCCCCTGCTTAGCATGAAAGATGCCCCTGCTTAGCGTGAAAGATGCCCCTGCTTAGCGTGAAAGATTATCCTGCTCAGCATGAAAGATGCCCCTGCTCAGCATGAAAGATTATCCTGCTTAGCATGAAAGATGCCCCTGCTTAGCGTGAAAGATGCCCCTGCTTAGCGTAAAAGATTATCCTGCTCAGCATGAAAGATGCCCCTGCTTAGCATGAAAGATGCCCCTGCTTAGCATGAAAGATGCCCCTGCTTAGCGTGAAAGATGCCCCTGCTTAGCATGAAAGATGCCCCTGCTTAGCATGAAAGATGCCCCTGCTTAGCGTGAAAGATTATCCTGCTTAGCATGAAAGATGCCCCTGCTTAGCGTGAAAGATTATCCTGCTTAGCATGAAAGATGCCCCTGCTTAGCGTGAAAGATTATCCTGCTCAGCATGAAAGATTATCCTGCTTAGCATAAAAGATGCCCCTGCTTAGCGTGAAAGATGCCCCTGCTTAGCATGAAAGATGCCCCTGCTTAGCATGAAAGATTATCCTGCTTAGCATAAAAGATGCCCCTGCTTAGCATAAAAGATGCCCCTGCTTAGCGTGAAAGATGCCCCTGCTTAGCATGAAAGATGCCCCTGCTTAGCGTGAAAGATTATCCTGCTTAGCATAAAAGATGCCCCTGCTTAGCATAAAAGATGCCCCTGCTTAGCGTGAAAGATGCCCCTGCTTAGCATGAAAGATGCCCCTGCTTAGCGTGAAAGATTATCCTGCTTAGCGTGAAGGATGCAACTGTTTTTGGGGAAACTAATCATTTAATTCAAGGCTTTGTTAAAGACAACGCACATCGAAGATCTGCTGCGTTTATTAGACCAATCTCTCACTATCATGTTCGCGCCCCCCTTGTAAAGCTTTCATACCCCCGAGTTTAAGAATCCCTGGTTTAGAGGAAGAGGGTATAACAGAATATTTCAAGATTGTTTCTTCAACCCCTTCAATAACTTTTAACATTTGTTTGTATTAAGTCCTCTTTTTAATTGTTTGTTATGCTGTAATATGTGGTAGGGGGTTTGGAGGAAGGAGTGGTACATAAAGACAGTCTATGAGTGTCTGTACAAACTAGTTTTGTAACATTTTTAACTATAAAGTCCTTTTTTTAATTATCAAATATATTAGATCAGTTAATATTGCAAAATTCTCGTGTAAGGGTATTACCCACTTCTTCCTACAACAGTTGATGCAGTTGTAAAGGTGGGAAAAGGACCCAGTATGTTAAACGTTATCTAATAGCTGATCAATTCCCCTAATGAACCCAGCAGATTAATAGGTTCTACCAAATTAAACGAACGTGTGAATCATATACAACACACTGCAGTAGCTCGGGTAACCCGACGATGGGCACGAGGTGATCTGACAATTGCCCGTGTGTTAACCCCCTTGGTTTTCCCATTCACGGGGATAAACATGAATATCCGATGCTAATTAAAACACAACAAGGCGCAACTCACGTCCTGAGGTTGAGATCCATCGCGTTGTTCCACAAACACTCCAACTCGCTCCCAAAGCTCAACATGAACAACGACTTCTTTGTCTTCAACTGCTCGTCCATCAGGTGCTATGGGGGGAGGGGGGTTAGCTGGGGTCCGTTGAGGGGGGGGTTTTATCTGGGGTCTGATAGTTAGCACATGGGGGGGGGGGTTAGTGGGGGTCTGTTGGTTTGCGCATGGAATTTTAGAATTATTCTTGGTAACTTCAACGTGAACCGAGTTAGGCTAAGGTGTTATTCAGGATATTCCTGTTTATCACCTTGAATGGAAAAAGCAAGTAGGTTAACACACAGGCAATCGTCATATCACCTCGCGCCCACCGTCGGGTTACCATAGCTATTGCAGTGTGTTATGTGTGATTCACATGTTTCTTCAATTTGGTAGAACCCATTAATCCGCTGGGTTCAGGCAATGTCCGGCCCATTGGTCTAGCGGTTACGTGCGTCGCCTTTCAATCGAAAGGTTGAAGGTGTGAAACTGGTCGCTAGCTAGTCGGTTGTGTCCTTGGGAAAGGCACTTTACGGACATTGCCATAACCCGTTAGATTAATGGGTTTTAGCAAATTAAAGGAACATGTCTATCATATACAAAACAATGCAATAGCTGCGGTAACCCGACGATGGGCGCGAGGTGATCTGACGATTGCATGTGTGGTAACCCCCTTGGTTTTCCCATTCACGGGGATAAAGATGAATATCCTATCCTATCCTATCCTAATGTCCATTAAGTGCCTTGCCCAAGGACACAACCGACTAGCTAGCGACCATTTTCGCACTTGAAATCCTTCGGCCAAAACTGATGTTTTAACACCAGCTTACAGGTGTTCCGCCTTAAACGACACAGGTTGGGAAAGTTTATTATTCAATTTTGGTCATTTTCATCCGCACACGGTTTGTATATTACACAATCTATATTACAGTGACTTCTACTGCATACGTTTCATACAAAGTTTATGTTTGTTATTCCTAATTACCCAATCTTAGTCAGAGCTTAGTTTTAAAGTACTGTCCTGCTTCCCAGGCTGCATGCCATCAAAATCAGTTGGGTTTTGCGATTTGTTTTCACTCGTATTCAAAACCTTTAAAGTTTAAAACTTTTTATTTAAAAACTTTTTCTCATTACCAGTAATGATTGTTGGAAATCCTGAAGTCTCCCGAACCCAGTGTTGGCGTCCGATGAGTCGATCAGCACTCCTACCCTGTCGCCCTTCACCAGTCCAAACAACTAGAATGGGGAGATTGATTAACCTTGCGGATATAGGATAGGATAATTCATGATTATCCCCGTGAATGGGAAAACCAAGTGGGGTTAACACACGAGCAATCATCAGACCACTTGCGCCCACCGTCGGGTTACTGGAGCTATTGCAGTGTGTTGTATATGATAGACACGTTCCTTTTAATTTGGTAGAACCCATTAATCTGCTGGATTAAGGTAATGTCCGTAAAGTGCCTTGCTCTAGGACACAACAGACTAACTAGGAAACAGTATCGGAACCTGCAATCTTTCGATTGAAAAGCGACGCACTTAACCGCCAGACTTATGGGGAGATTTAATTAACCATGCTGATATATCACAAATCAATTTATACGAACCTTTTTGCTTCCTTTTAAGAGCCATTTCACCCTTTTGTGGTACTGTTCAATTGCCCTGGGAAATATGTGATCATTGGTTATTACTTTGTCTGGTAATTTATCGCAAAATAAAGGTGCAGTTTCAATCATGGCTGCCTATTTGTACGAAGATTTGTCCAAATGGCGTAGTGTGTCAGTGCGCCGCATTTTAACCTAAAGGAAAAAAAAGGTTGTGGGAACAAAACCAGCTGCTAGCTAGATGATTGTGTCCTTGGGCAAGGCACTTACAACACTTAAAACAAGTGGGTTAATTGGTTCTTATAAAACTGAAGTAGCATCTCAATCATACCCAACACACTGCAATAGCTCTGTTAACCCGTTTGTGGGCGTGAGGTAATCTGACGATTTCCCATGTGTTAACCCGCTTGGTTTTGTTAACATCCAGGCTTGCATTTTTCCATTCAAGGTGATAAACATAAATATCCCATCCTATATCCTAAAGGTAACCTCAATAAAAATATCTTAAATTTAGCTCATTTATTGCAAAAGTTCTAACAACCTAAAAGTCATTTAAAAACATCCCAAACCCACATATTCAGCTTGTATTCCATCTCAGTTATAACAGCAGCATCGAATACAAGGTGTTTTCCATTGCCAGATTTCCTGAACAAAAAACATTTTGTTTAATTTTACTTCTAATATCTCAAATTCTTTTTCTAGTAAGTAGCTGACTGAACCAAATAGCGGCTTATTATTATCAAAGGATTATATGGTCGATATGCCATGGTTATGGTATAGGGCCGGACCAGATAATTGTAATTTTCCTTTCTTTCATGTTAATCTATGGCATGTTTAAATCCTAAGTTATATTTTGCACTTATTTGACAAATGTTTAATTTTGAAAAGACGGTAAATTATTAGTACATGACACATTTATCTGTATGAAAAAGTGCCTAAATGCCAAATACAGGAGAAAGTTACTGAAATAACTACTCGGTAGCTGTTACATGGTCTGACGCGATATAATAATATCTTAATCATCTTAACATCGTAATATTAGCAAGCTCTTACTTTGCTTGTTTCCCCTTGAGTAGTAAATCTTTCAGTGTAATTTTCTGATATGAGAGATCGTGATTTTGCAACCATTCTTCCGAGGTCTGACTATCACTGGGTGTTGCCGAGAATCGCTTGGCTCTCTGGTAAATGATTCATGTATATTTGAAAGAAAGTGTCTATCTTACACAACACACTGCAATAAGCTCTGGTAACCTAACGGTGGGCGTGAGGTGATCTGACGATTGCTCGTGTGTTAATCCCCTTGGTTTTCCCATTCACAGGGATAAAGATGAATATCCTATCCTATCTTATTTGTACCAGGTTACCAGTTTGTACAAATTACATTTATATATTCCCAGAACCAGAGCAGATATGGGGGGGGTAAGTAACTAAAAAATAAATTAGCTAGTTACGATTTATGATAATCGAAAATGTGGCTGTCAAATAAATAATTTGAGAAGAAAAAAAATTTGCACAAAATTATATTGTTGTTTTCGTGATAAATAACAAGCTATTAACCTCCAACGCCAGAGTCTGGTTGACGTGGGTGACCAACAGATCAGATGGAGGTTTGGCGTCGTGTTTGTCGTACAAATCACTTCGCCACGGAGGTCTTTTCTCGAACGATCGCGCTTCATCGCACTGGCTTGAACTACGCACAACATCAGTTTGTTAAAAGTAGTTTTTGTAATTTACTTCAAAAGATTATTTTAGGATATTTGTACTTGTACTAACAAGAAGAATATCTTTGTTGGGGAGAACTAAAAGGAGGAAAAGCGGGAAGGAGGGAAACTTTCCACTAAAATAAATATTATGTCATAAGAGTTAAATTTTAACATGGGGTTGGAGTTAAGGTTAGTTCTGGGGTTGAGGTTAGTGTTCAAGGAAGGGTTTGAACTAGTTTCCGTAATTTTAGCATGCAGTTTCCCTTCTTCCCTTCTTCCCTCTTTCCCTCCTTTTAGTGTTTCCCTCCAGATTAAATGGATTGGGTTACTTTGAAACATTAACATTGGGTTTTTTTTGCAAAGGCTTATCCTTAATGTTGCTTTTTAAACTATGGGTGGAACTTTTACCTCCTTTAATGCGATAGGATAATAAAAAAAATTAAACGGGGCCGACAAAGTTTTTGTATTTAATTTCCATTTTCGATATTTCAACTTTTAAGATCCCGTATGGAAAGTACGTCAATTTTCGCCGAAATCTCGAGTGTGCACAAGCCAAATATTAAAGTGTGCAGTGTGCAAACGTCCAAGAATGCACACTTGAAGTGTGCACACAATCTCCTTTTTATTATTGTTTTACCAAAATCTTAAAAAACATTATTCTATCCTAAATCTACCGTGTCAGTCAGCTAACATATCTATCTACGTAACTAAAAATGTACGGAAAGTAAATTACCCGAGGTCCAGAGGTAGGTTTACAAGTTTATTGGAAATTATACGATGTTTATACTGCCAGCTCGCGAGCGTGTGTGAAATTACCCAAGTGTGCAAAACACGCAGGGAAAAAAAACTCGAGTGTGCAGCTGCCGTACTTTCCATACTGGTTTAAGATTAACCTGTGCTTATTGTTATTTACTCTCTTTGTTGTTTAGTTTAGATTTTAAACTGAGAATTTTTGTCCAACCATAAATAACCTCAGTCAGGATAATTTATAAACACTAAGTCTACAGAAATAAGAATAAAATTTACACGAAACAACACAAAGTAATTTTACAGTTACAAAGCTTACCTTTCAACCCCATTAAATATTTGAGCGTTGTCCAGTATTTCTTGCATTGTACAACTTATATGTCTAAAAATATACTATAAAATGTTCTATGCATACTAAAAAAGGCTGAAAAAAATATAAAATTTCCGGTCAAAATAAAAAGCTTTTTGCTACAGTACTCAATAGGAGATTTTGTTTACGTTAAATCCAGCTGTAGCAACAGTAATTATTAAAATATTCATAGATATCTAAAAATAAAACCAGTTATAAGTGTATATTGTAGAATAAGGATAATGATATGGGCCTAACTGCATTCCATCACCAATCTGTTTCACTTGCATGCGCATCATTTAATCAGTTCCGCGCTGTACTGGAGCAACAAGTATAAATAAAAACGTAAATAATTGGTTTCTTACCCATTGCCATATTGTATAAAGGAGTATTACGACGGCGACGTCGACCAGTTCACCAAAATTCTTGGTTAATTTTGAGTATGTGTTCATGGCTACAATTAATGCACACCGAAGTTAATAAATAGGATTCGTATTTTGGCGAACGTCGACGACGGCATCGACCAGTCCACCAAGATTCTCAAGCCCCGCAGTGAGTTCGCTTCCAATCTTTCAACGACCACCTAGTACGAGTAAAGAATCTTAAGGAAAACACGAATCATCAACGAACTTGATTTGAGCGTTCCTTGAACACGAACTTGGAATGGGCTATAGAAAATAAAGCTTGGTCGTGTAGCTGGGTACGGTTTAGTTAGAGCGCACTGACTATAAGATCGGAAGGTTTCGTTCTGAAATCACGTCGGGGTCACCAATGTCGGTTCCTTACCATATCGGCTCACGATCAAGGATACGTAATGGGTTAAAATGGTATTTATTCATGACTGGCGTGATATGACGATTGCCCGTGTGTTAACCACCTTGGTTTTCCCATTCATGGGGATAATCAATATCCTTTCCTATTATGTTGTTATTATGCAATAAGACAACTGTATTTTGGGGGGCAAGGGCATATATTCAGGTTTGGTTACTTTTATATTAGATATTTGTGGGGCAATGGGTATTTTTAATAAATCTAATTAGCCGGGACCAGGTCCCAGGATCCAATGCCGTCTATACCTGATACATAAATCTCCGTTCCGACCCCATATGTACTCACATGGCGTGTAGCTAAACTTGACTGGCAGCGGAACCTCCACTAATTAAAAAACAAAACAAAAAAACAGCACTCGTAAATGTATTCTTTATTAGGTTGTTTTTGTAAGTGATCGCACAACGCTATAAAGCAAATAATGACGTAGATAGAAAATAACTGGTCTAAGTGTCAATGACGTCAAAAGGTGATACGTATTAATGACGTCAAAAGGTGATAAGTTTTAATGACGTCATGATGTGATACCAGAATGCAATTAGCTGACGTGGATTAACTGAAATGCAGTTTTTTTTGGCAAACATGGTATCAAAATTGCTAAATATTTGAGATCAAAGAAAGTTTTATTTGTGCCTAGCAGCCATAATTTTGGAAAATTTTGTTTCTTTTTATCCATTCTCGTTTTTTACCAATTATAGCCCAAACGTTTTCACTTGCCGATTAAAATCAATAAACATTACCAGCATTTTCTACTCACTCAGTGCACAAGCAAAGTAAAACATGGGATCAAAGCCATTTAGAGATGCATTAGAACACCCGGTGCACCGATGCGAATTTCACAACAAAACACTCAAGTGTGTATTACAATACAAACAATTGTGACATCATATTGGGATAGGATATTCATGTTTATCCCGTAAATGGGAAAACCAAGGGGGTTAACACATTGGCAATCGTCAGATCACCTCGCGCCCACCGAACTGAATACCGCAGCTATTGCATTGTGCTGTGTATGACGGACA
>CH001012.1:198912-212605 GCA_000149265.1 Ciona savignyi | reverse complement strand
CCTGTTTTTGTTACCTTGGCCGTGATTTGCGTCGCAGCTCAGCTGAATTTAAGTGAACGTGATGCATTTAAACATCTTGACGCATTTTTTCTCATTTTGACACATTTTACACATTTTTACACATTTTAACGCATTTTACACATTTTGATGCATTTTACACACTTTGACGCATTTTTTGATTTTTCTCATTTTGACGCATTTTTTCTCATTTTGATGCAATTTACACATTTTAACGCATTTTACACATTTTAACGCATTTTACACATTTTGATGCATTTTTCTCATTCCACAGTTGAAATCAAGCCGTTCCCAGCTCAGTCTGTTTACGCCACTTTTACCGGGAGCAACGTGAGACATTTTGTTGATAAAATCCACCTAAAGTGGGGTTCGAACCCAAGCTCGGGATCCGATCACGTGGTCGGAGGGATCAGATACGCGGGGGAGGTGAGTAGATTTGCTGGTTACACTCCCCTATCTATTCCGAGATTCATATTGCTTCATATTGCTGGTTACACTCCCTGGTTTGGGGGAGATTCATATATGCATCAGTGGGGAATAATAAGTTAATGTTGTTGGTTATACTCCCCTATATATTCTGCGATTCATATATGCATGGGTGGGAATTGATAAGTTAATGTTGTTGATTACACTCCCTGATGTATTTACGTGATTATACCCCCTACATTATCGGAGATTCATATTTGCATGAGTGTGAAACTGCAAGTAGGGAAATAATGAGTTGATGTGGCTTATTACACTTCCTGAATTTTTTACACAAATTTAACGATGCACATAAGTTTTAAGTTGATAACGTCACCGACTTTGTCGGAAATTCGAATATGTGTGAGAAACTGAAAGTTGGAAAAAGAGAAAAGTTCACGTTAAAATTAATATCAGTGCGTTTAGATTAGTGTTAGGGTTGTGGTTGGTATTAGTTTTAATTTTGTGGTAGAATCGTGATTGGGGCCTGGTTCGAAATAGATTGGGGCAAGGTTGGAAATAGATTCCTTCTTTTAATTAGCGGTTCCCCTTCTCCCCTACTTACCCTGATGGGCACTGTAGTATGTTGCACATGAAAGCAAGGTGCTGCGTGATGTTGGGTGTTATTAATAACCGCTTGACCGCGTCGACGTGACAGCTTCACGCATGTAGGCTTGCTACGCTCACTCACGTTGGATTAACGTCCTTACCGAGAGGCAATGTTTACGGGTTGATTAAATGTAAATCTGGGCTGAGATTATAACTGTGTTTGTTCGCACAAAACTGCGTCAACTCATTTGAAACATGCGATTTTCATTTTACGCATGTTTCCTTACATAACTCCATTGCGTGCAAATTATTAATTTAAAATTTCCTGAAACTTCAAAAATGCTAAAAAACGTTTGAAGACATTACGTTATGCACTAAACTAGGACTGAAAGTCGGGAGAGTTTAATTCTGACAATTAAATTGAAATTAAGTCGACGATCGTCGCTTTGGTGAATTATCCATCTAAAGACTAAACAATCGGCGATGACGTAATAATGATGATTGTTACAAACTCCACATTCTTCGAATCGGGACTTAATGATATAAATTGTTTATTAATTGTCACGACATTTAAACAATTAATTCGATAATTACGCGATTCTTGCTGTTTCGATCGGACAGAGCGATTAGTGACGAAACAAAGACAAAATTGGCGCCGACTAATCACGCAAAATCTGTACCACTCTGTGTTAACGCATTTGTGTACGAATGTGTTATCCGCTTTAATCTATTCAACACAAATCAAGTTTGGTGCTACCGGCGCCACTAGTATCGTGTGATACATGTTGGGTGATAACTGAACCTGACTAACCCGTGGTGCGAACGACTGACTCATAAACAAGCATTGTTATTCAACAGCATACTTCTCGACGGGTTGTCAAATAGTTGGAATTTATAATTTAAACTTAGCTCGCCATTTTATTACGAAGCGCGCACGGTATAAAAACAACCATTAAAACCGACATACAGTAACGCTGGCGGTGGAATACATATCATAACGTTATTCGTTATGAAAGCTAAATCAATTTAATCAATATAACATTGCTGACTGGGATATAATGTTACTGTCTATGGTTTAAAGCAGGGATGTCCAACCGTTTATTTTAGTGGGCCGCATTGTCACTTGAAATAATTTAATGGGCCGCAGAACCTATCAAATTTCAAGAAAAATGGGTATATAAAGAAACATTTAAAAACCATTATAGCTATATATAATCTTCCTGTTGCTCCCATACTATAGCCTACTATTACTGCGCCACTAAAAGCTGACTACTGATACATTTTAATTAGGCTAAGATTCAAAGTGCAAAATACTACTTGGAGTGAATATGACTGGCGGGCCGCAGGTTGGACATCCCTAGTTTAAAGCATATATTAAACCAAGTATTTCTGTGCAATGTGAATAAACAGCAAAATATTAGGAGACTGGTCAATTATTGCACTTCCCAGATACAAACATTCAAATGTTGATTTGACACTGTTATGGTTCTTCTACCACGTTTTATATATTTTCTTTTATTGAATTTTCGTTATATTTTAATTATATTTTGTTATATTTTTTTCAATATATATTCGGTGGCCACTTAGCATAACTGCATTACGTAGTTTATATTTATAATATTTCGAAAGGGATGTGAAATCGCTGACACGCGTCCAATAACTTCATGGGGGTTAACATTGAAATGTAGGTTTGGCGACCACGTTTAAATATACCGAAATCTAATTGGTTTTAGATGTATTTCAACGACAGTCGTTTTGCCGTATTTTTTCGTTTTCCGAATTATTCGTGTTTTCGTCGTGGAAACAACAAATCAACTAAAATATCTTATTTACAGTTGCAGGTCTACCACCTGCCGGTAGAGGGCACCAGAGAACGCATAGCAACCTCATTTATGATCCAGGTAAAACATCAGATCATTTTCCGCAACTTTACCTTTATTGCGAAGTTTTTATGCCCAAGATTGTTTGTTTGCAGTTTGTCCCTATTTCGTTGTTGTAAAATATGTTTTTTTTAATTTGATGAATTAATATAAGCGAAGCATAACAAACTAAGAGTTACATGCGAAACACAAGTGGCAAACGTCAGATAAATGTTTATTTTTGTGTCAAACAGCAACAAAATTCTGGTGAAATGTTCTTACAATATGGTGGTTTATCAGTAGATTATATATAACTTAGGTGTGAGGATAAATGACCCTTCGTGTCTGTTTTGTCAAAACAACAAAATTCGTTCTGCTGAAAACGCAAAGTAAAATCCTAACCTCATTATCATTCCAGCAACGATCGTTCGTCGACAATAGGAAATGGAATGGATTGTTACATCACATTGGTTTGGTTACACAGTTTGGCAGGAGATCAAACATGGCGGCCGATCAGCTTCGATTGACCGAGTATGTGGTTCGCCCTACTTTGCATACTTGGTGTTTGTGCTTGTGGTCTTGTATAGGGGTTAAAGTATGGGATGCAGAAACATCACTTTGCTTGAAACTAGTGGATTAATAGGTTCTATTAGATTGAAGGAACGTGTGAATTATACACAAAACACTGTAATAGCTCCGGTAACCCGACGGTGGTCGCGAGGTATTATCCAGCCAGTTAGTCTGGTGGTGTAGTGCGTCGCTTTTCAACCGAAAGGTTGCAGGTGCGAACCTGGTCGCTAGCTAGTCGGTGGTGGTTAACAGACATTGCCTGAACCCAGCATAATAATGGGTTTTGCTAGATTAAAGAAACGTGTAAATCATACATACCACACTGCAATAGCTTCAGTAATACTCTAGGCATGAGGTAATCTAACAATTGCCCGTGTAAGAAGGCTCCACCGCGGTTTATCATCCACAGTAGTAAACCCCAATATCCTATTAGCTACTACTGATGTGCATTAAATAACAACCCGCTTATTTTCACTTCTACACCGTATTTCGTAATATCCATGCAATAAATAACAACCCGCTTATATTCGTCCACTTATATACCGTATTTCCTAATATCTATGCAATAAATAACAACCCGCTTATATTCGTTCACCTTTATACCGTATTATCTAACATTCATGCTCATCGTGCAGATTGTTGAACGATTCGGTGGCGGAGAGGGTTCGATACGTGACTGCTGCGGCCATAAGATACCGGGGTTCGATGCCCATACCGCCCTGCACTGAAGATGTAACGTGGATAGTCCACCCTAGGGCGATTCCGCTATCAACCCTTCAGGTAAACTTGGCGACGGCAACGACGCTTTTGTGCCAGAAAAATCGAATTTTATGTTTAATCCGCTAAATTGTAAAACGTAATGTCGCGTTCTAACACAGGTAAATGTCAGATCACCTCGTTCCCACTGTTAGTAGGGCTATTGTGTTGTGTATGATTCACACGTACAGTCAATTTGGTAGAACCCATTAATCCGCTGGGTTCAGATAATGTCCGTTAAATGCCTTGCCCAAGGACACAGATAGGAATGGCGGTTATCACATGGGCAATCGTCAGATTACCTCGCGCCCACCGTCGGTTTATCGGAGCTATTGCAGTGTGTTGTGTATGATTCACACGTTCCTTCAATTTGGTAGAACCATTAATCTGCTGGGTTCAGGTAATGTCCGTTAAGTGCCACAACAGACTAGATAGCAAGCAGTTTCGAACCTTGACCCCCTCCCACCACCCGCAGATGCAGCTACTGAGGTCGGTTAAGATGGAAGCGAACATCCCGATGTCCAACAACAATCGACCTTTACAAACAAACAATCAACCTCATTGTCTTATACTGTGACGTAATCAAAGGTTCCACGAGACGTGTCCATCTTTGCACAATGTGCTTCGAAGCCAACTCTGCTGGCACAATCAACAAGATGCCATGTAATATTCTGTTGAAACCACGTATTCAGCCATGCACTGACCACCTCATTTTAAATACACACTTCCCAGTAGAACGATGACGTCATACCGCTAAAGGCCCCTGACGTCATACCGTTGACGTCATACCGCTAAAGGCACTCTTTACAAGTGTTTTGTGGTAACAAACCATATTGGCATTTGACATGACAATCTACCCAATATTGTCGATTTAAAAAATAAACACACAAGCTATTAGAAAACCAAAAAAACGATCGTAGTAAACGTTTCTCGGAAATTAGCTTTAAAATCTATATGCCACCCGTGCCAACATAGTTGTATGAATTTAAAGTGGGATTTTAAGCAATTTTATTTATTATTTTTACAACCGTTTAAAGTGGATTAATTATTTATTTAGCGTTTGATTGATTGTAAAATTGTATTTTTACAATAAAGCCAATGAAAAGAAATAAACATTTGTACAAACGATTCAACAAAGCTTTCTATGAATTGCTGACCACCGGGAAATAATTGAAATAAACGGCCACACGTTCGTACTAAGTGAATTCGTGTTTTTTCCTTTCTTTTTTATGTTTTTTACCGAGCCAAGTTTCGAACCCATAGTTCGGGCTCGTTGCTCGGACCGTTTTTGTATATGAGTAGGTATATGTATCGGTTGCGTTAACCATTTGGCCACACGACCGTATAAGAGATTTCGTGTTTTAGCCCCGTGATTGGGAAAACGCAAAGAGCGTTAACACACAGGCAATCGTTAGATCACCTCGCGCCCACCGTCGGGTTACCGGAGCTATTGCAGTGTGTTGTGCATGATTCACACGTTCCTTCAATTAAGTAGAACTCATTAATGCGCTGGGTTCAGGCAATGTCCGTTATTGCCTTGCCTAAGGACACAGCCTACTAGCTGGCGACCAGTTTAGCCCAAGGACATAGCCGTGTTACCAGAGACGGATACACACAATCAGTCTACTTATGCCTACCAGACTTACGGACGTTTCTTCAAAAAATGGTTTTCAATTAATTTTCAAATTCGTCATGTTATAATTACACAGCTAAAATTCCAATCCGGGTTTAAAGATATTATTACGACTTGGCAAAACGACAGTCGTTAGAACACGTCTAAAAAAACAATAAATTATTAAATTTCGGTATAATTAGACGTGGCCGCTAAACCCACATAAAAAATAAAAACGAATGAATTAATTATTATAAAAAATTACACTGAGCCTCGAAGACAAGTGTGCGGCAAAGCGATATTTTGCGAGTGTGGCCCCAACTAGATTTGAACACAAGGTTCGCAGGTTAATAAAGCCCTTTCGCTTTGTAATACAGTTTCCGATTAAGTGCAACGGTGTTTCTAGTAATTGTTTGATGCACTTAGATTTAACTTCATGTTGTTCAAGTGTAGGCTACCTTATTCGGAGGAATTCAAATGAATTCGCATGAACGTGTGTCGGATGAATTCGCACGAACCTAATTCGGACGAACCTGATTCAGATAAATTCGGATGAAAAATACTATACGATTATTGTACATTAGTTAAACTTACCAGACTATCATTGATACCAGAGGATTATTAAAAAGTGCGATGTGTTTTGTATGTGATTTTTTATTTTCTGTTGTCAACTGTCAAAATTGAATACGCAGCCCAGTAGAAACAGTATATGACGTATAAGCGGTGAAGTATCGTCAGCTACATCCATAAAACTTCGTGGTAATTTCACAAACATGACATCGGAGTAAATAAGCAATTAACTTTTTGTTTCGTAGTGGCTAAATACGTTTTCGAGAGTACCATTTAAATGAACGGTGTTGCAAATCAAACCTGTTTGAACGGTGTTACTAATAAACCATTTAAATAAACGGTGATTTGCAAATAAAAAGCTGGGTTTGGTGTTGCAAATAAACAAATGATAATTGAAGGTGGGCAAACTGCATTGAGGTGATCTCTCCAACAAAAAGTGACTTTAGAACTCATATTGTAAGTTGAAATCCTATATCAATCGCTCATCTGCAAGTTAGGTGTAATATTCGGCCAAGTTTGCAGTGATAATCATGAAACTCTTTGATCTATTGGTCGTTATCTGTGGGTTGAACATTGCGGCTTCAGGTAAGATTTCTGATAAATTGTATATTTTACCTGATCTGTTAAAGCAACAGCTTTGATTATTTTTCAGAAAGGAATACTTTGATTAATTTTCAGACATAAAAAGCTATAATTTAACTGATAATTTTATATTTGTGTTTTTCATCCCGGAAATAAGCATGGTAAAATAAATCCTGTTTATTTAATCATTTCAGAGCTACAAATATTACATAAAGGAAGTTCTGAGTTAAATTTTGTATCGGAATCTCCGAAGAAAACTCAACTAGTTCGTTTCAACATGTGCTTGAAATCTGTGCCAATTTTCGTCACCGCAACAGCTCGAGCTAAAGACCAATCTCGGCCGCACAAATTCAGGTTGAACGTGATCGAAATATTCATCCACGCTTTCTTATTTGAACTGGAGCGAACTGACCAATCAGCAGGCTGGAATGAGGATCTAGTTGTGGATTGGTCCATTTATTCAGGTCGGTTTTGTTTTGTTATAGTGAAGACAAAATGGGTGGTTTATATTTTCGCTCCTTCGCTAAATCAAAGAAGAATGGAATAATTAATTAAAGTCAAGCAGATACGAGTTATTCATTGTCTTTTTCAACTCCACCCAGTCTGATATTAAACAAATATCATAGTACAAGAAAAGGGCTTAGAATGAGAAGAAGGACTTTTATGTGGGAAAGAGTCACGTAATAATAAGAGAATTGTAATTAATACTAGCAACTGGCACACCAGGTTTGGTGTAATTAGTTGCCCTTTGGCGCCTACTCGCGGAGAAATGCGGTTCATCTAACTGGCGCAAATAAACGTCACTTTTTGTGGACTCGACAAAACATTTTCCGCTTCCTTAACAAGAGAATTTTCACAGCTACACTGGTTTCCTGGATTAATTTTTCCTTAGTTTAACCTAAATAGGACAGCAGTATCTGTATTCCTACCGTATGTTGTCAGTTTAAGCAGGGCAACAATGGACGTGATTTTCGTCATTTTAGGATTGATTTTTAATCTTTCTGCCTCATACAGCTTCATGTAACTTAAATCTTTTACCTTATTTTATTATGTAGGCTACCATGCTGTACGATATTTACATAACTGTTAAAGACTAATACTAATAACACTACTCACATTTTATCCAAGGCGAGCTCAACAGTCCAATCCCATGTTTGCCTAACCACTTGGTATAACGCCTGGCATTGTGTTTAACAATTGTGGCGTTTTATTTTTTATTCGGACCCAAGGTTTGAACCCATCGCCCCAAGACCGTTTCATTATATAGTTGGTATATGTAGTTCACAAGTGGGTGCAAGTCCGTTAAATGTCTTACCCATCAGGTAACCGACGATTTTCGGGTTGCCAAATATCACTAAGAATGTTGGATAGCTTTGTTTCTAAGTCATTACGTTGGATCGATGTAAAGTCGTACGTACAGAGATATACTCAAATACAGTCCAGTTTAAAATTTATTTTGATTCCCATAAAAATATTACCTATAGCTTTAAGTGCATTCTTTAATATAATCCCAGTACATTGCTTGGCAGGTAACAGTGGGATAGTGTGCGGGAATGTTTACATCTGGATGCTTGTACCGCTGAAAACGATAAAACAGAACAGAATAACTGCTGATGACTCGTGCAAAGCGTATGGTGGCGAACTGATTGATATCGTGGACAAGGAGATGTATGACGCAGTGTATAACTACGTCAAGACCACAATTATCGCAGCTGGTGTAAGATCGTCAAGAATTTGGCTCGGGATAAACTACAATCCAACGGTTTTTATATATTCTACAATATTTTATCAGATTATATGCATAGCTAATTTATTATGGCTAGTAACATTTGGCTGTATTACGTTTAATTGACACATGGTTACGTCACAATTAAGTAAGTATCAGGGTTCTCGTGTAAACTTTGATCTGTACCACGAATAATCTTACACAATAAAACATCTTTTAAATTAGCCATACCTAAATGTGCCGTAAGAAATTTAATGACGCGAATTTCAAGTTTGATCCTCGAGTTTTAAAATAAGAAGATGTCACAAGTTTAACACGGACACACAAAACAAAACATCGCAACAAAACACATTAATAGATTATAACAATTCGAATAAAGCTTGTGTTCTGTAGAGTGTGTGACGTCACAATGCTATTTTATGTTTTACATCATTCCAGAAAAATCATAAAATTTTATTAATACTGATTACTTTACTTACACTTCAACTTTCCTAACATATAAAAACATTACATAAAAATACAGTAATATTTTAGCTCTTGAATTCGGACTGACTACTTATAAATAATTATATTTTTACGGAGACAAGTTTCGAACCTATAAGGGGATGGGCACTACGACTGTTTTAGTACTGAAATCGGTATATGTATCGGTCGCGCTAACCATTTGGCCACACGACCGTACTAATTTCAAAAATGTCCATTTTTATTTCTTCAGACAAAAGTTACAACGACCAGTAGCGGTGGACCGGCTTATAACGGGAATTGGTTGTTTGGCGGATTCGTTTCAAACATTCATTATGATACCGGGGTGATAATGAAAGTGGAAACCGACCCGAGGAATCCAGAAATCGGGTTAATGAACTCCCGCCCCGAACGTAGCACGACAACCCACACTCTCTGTGCAATTAAGTTGTAAACCTCAAATTTCCTTGTAACTGGGGATAGGTAGGGGAAGAGTGGGTAAAATGGGGCCTCTTTAGTTGCAAATCGGATTTTTTACTGATATAAAGCCCGCTGGACTTAAGTTTTTTCATGTGGTGTCACCTAATACCAAAGTCTTTACACATAACATGTTAACTTTCTAATAATTTTTGTTGAATATATTTTATCAACAAAGAAAAATATTTCGTTAGTGGCCCATTTTAGACAAGGGTGCAGTCTAAAATGGGCCCCGGCCCGTTTTCGACATTAACATTTCGCCAGATAACAGTATCCATATTCGCTTCCCATATAAACAATGTTATTACTTTTCTTTTTATGATGTAGTTTGTTTTTTTTAATTTAACACTTTGGATTACAGCAATTACTTTTTATTTAATACCCAGTTACTAGTATACTAATGCAATAACACCTTGCTACTTTAGTGGAAGCATAACTATCAATTCATGTTATTAATAGCATTTAGAAAACCCGTTTAGTTTATTGTGAAACACATAATATGACTGTTAGTGCTAAGTCTAGCCCTTTAGTACTGTTAATGCTAAGTCTAGCCCCGTTAGTTACCAAATGAACACAGGGGGCCCATATTAGACAGGTGCCAACATACGACTTAAAATCTCTATAAAAAAATTTTATAAAAAGAAGTTTTTTTTCTACCAGTAAAAGTAGGTCTAGGCTATATAGTTCTATTTAACTACAGTAAAATTTATTTTAGTATTTGATCTTTTCTATTATTTATTAGCAGAAAACAAAAATTGCAAATTTAGATTCAGACCTTCTCAAACCGAAAAAGCTACAGAAAACATTGAGTTTGTCGATTTCACGCTCAAACTTCGGTTTGGAGATTCCATAATTTGATATACTGACACTGGTTTTTCCAGCAAATTTTTATTCTTCAAAATATATTGAAAATTGGAGGGGGCCCATTTTACCCACGTGGCCCATTTTACCCACTTTTCCCCTACAACGCTAAAGGGAATTAAAGAAAGAAAAACAGAAAAACTGCTTACTTAAAATATAGAAACTAAGTTTAACTCTGCCCCAAAACACGAATCTCAACCACAGAACTCACCTTAACTTTAACTCCATGTTTAAAACTAACTATAATATGTAGCAAATTCGCGGCTTGTGTAATATTTGTTGCACATTATATTAAATTTAGTTAAATCGTTTTAAGTAAGTCATAATTGCATGCAGCTGCGTGCGTCTGTTCTAAAAACCCGTTTGTACCTCACTTCCTGTGCGTGTCAACGGGATATAATCCCCATGCCATATGTTTTGCAAGCTGATGTATCGTGTATAAAGTCTTTGCATGAATTATTATCGAAAACGCGTTTTAGAATAAAGACCGAAAATAAATCGCCTGCTCGGGCGCGGCTCCGAGCATGTTCAGGCAACCAGTTAAAGTGTATGTGTTTTACTGTATCAGCTTATAAAATGCAATTCAGAAACCTTCCGAGACGGAGTCAATTCGGAGTCTAATTAGTTGGAGAATTCAGGTCAGGTTCAGTGCTACAGATATAAGCACGCAAACCACCCACAAAAGCACTTGATTCTCCACAGTGGTGAATCTCCAATACGTGTTTGAACACGCAGGTCTATTTACCAAGAAAAATGTGTTGGCGAAACAATCTATTCAATTTTCCGATGCCAACAGAAAAGCCGCAAGTGAGGATTTGCTGGTTTCATAAACATTTTGGTAACCGAGCACGAAAATGCAACCCAGGCTGCAATTGGTCTGCAATCTACAGAAAAACAGCAAGAACAAAACCAAAAACAACACTACAAATGTCAAGCCCGAGATATTTCCATGCGAAGTCCAGTTTATTTTTTGTTGAAGACGTCGCAAATAACTTAAAGTTTATGGTGGACCCAAGAACATCAGTTTCTCTTTTACCCAATTTAGAAGACACACGTTCTATTTTTTACAAACATTCCGGAAAACTACGACTAAACGAAACGAACTGCTCATCAACTGGAAACAAGGAACTAGACGTTTCCTTACAAGGTGTGGGATCTTTCAAATGGAGCTTTCAGATCGCAAACGTTCGCCATCCCGTGATTGGTCTGGACTTTATAAATCGTTTCAATCTCATTGTGGATGGGCGAAGTGGCCGTCTACGTCGTCGTCCGGAAGAAACGAATATCGCGCCACCCGGCATAAAGCACAAAGAAGATACGGTGGATCGAAGGGAAGTGATGAAAACGCCAGAAATCATGGGTCTAATAAAGAAACCATCATTCGCGAGCAGAACAATCGAAGAGGAAAACAATATTTTCGACATTTTGGTCGAGTCGGAAAAGACTTTTCTTCACGACACGCGTCGCAAACCTGAGCGATCACCTGGGCTAACGTACTTACAAGTTTGTCGTTTTCGTGGTGGCCGTTTCATCTATGAGACGGATCTTTGACTGTCACCGAGTTGTTCAGCATTTTGCTCAAGGATTGGTGAGAAATGTGAATAGGGTATGCGATCACGACTAAAGCATTATTGATTATTACACGAGTATTGAATATCGTCTAGAGTGGCCTATTTTATATGAGTATTTTGTGTCTACTGGGTATGTTATTGCGTGTCGAGGATGCTCCACGCCGACTATTTTTTATACGAGTATGTTTTTATGTCTATTGTCTATAGCGTGATTTGCGTCTGAATAATGCTTTGGTTTGATTTTTTTGCCCTCTGCATGGACCACCAATGCTTTAGCTTAGCGAATAACCTGATAGTTATTTCATAGGCCCTATACAAAAAACCTTGTTCAGTTTATTTTACAGATATTATCCACATTTCGCCATCGATGAGACCCAACCTATTCGATTTATTGAAAAATGATTTTCGCGCCACCATTTGAAAGCCGCGAATTCCTACAAAATTTGTATAGATCCCATAGAGGATTAATAGTTTTTAAAATTTAAAATTTGGGGGGAAAGGAAGCTATGTAGCAAATTCGCGGCTTGTGTAATATTTGTTGCACATTATATTAAATTTAGTTAAATCGTTTTAAGTAAGTCATAATTGCATGCAGCTGCGTGCGTCTGTTCTAAAAACCCGTTTGTACCTCACTTCCTGTGCGTGTCAACGGGATATAATCCCCATGCCATATGTTTTGCAAGCTGATGTATCGTGTATAAAGTCTTTGCATGAATTATTATCGAAAACGCGTTTTAGAATAAAGACCGAAAATAAATCGCCTGCTCGGGCGCGGCTCCGAGCATGTTCAGGCAACCAGTTAAAGTGTATGTGTTTTACTGTATCAGCTTATAAGATGCAATTCAGAAACCTTCCGAGACGGAGTCAATTCGGAGTCTAATTAGTTGGAGAATTCAGGTCAGGTTCAGTGCTACAGATATAAGCACGCAAACCACCCACAAAAGCACTTGATTCTCCACAAATATCATAATCGTCATTTTAGTGTGCAGTTTGCCTCCTTTTAGTTTTCCCGCCGAAAATCCAACATTTCACGTTTCTTTGACATTTGTTATTCTAAGATATTTACGTTTTGCACTCGCTTTTATCGGTTTTATATGGTTTTCACACCACGTTTTAATTTACCATGGTTTATAAAATAATTTTTTACTTTTTTATTTTTTTTTACTTTAATGCCACACGTTTCTGCAAAGGGTTCCAGGTTAGTTTGACATGGGGCAAGTTTATACGGGGTGTTTATAGATTTGTTTGTTTTTGCAAACAAAAACTTATATTTTCTTAATTTAACAAACCAAATTGGTATGTTTGTTAAGTTAAAAATATTCTATTACTATTTCTAAACGATTAGACCCTATTATCTACCTTTTGTAAAAGTTTTGATCCGAATGTTAAAGTTCTGTTTAGTGTTGTCTTTTTGTACAATAAAAAGAAACCTGTGTGCATGGGTTTTTGAGCTACCACCAAACTTGTTATTCATGTTAAGTTAGAAAACTTCATTTTTGTCATATTCGTTCACAACACCAAATGAACTTAAATTTATGTAAGAATTAACCCAATTGTAACTCTTTCGTGTTAAATAACGTTATAAAAATATAATTCTGTTCATCAATTTAGCATTTCG
>CH001012.1:140901-198812 GCA_000149265.1 Ciona savignyi | reverse complement strand
TATTCCCTCTTTAAGCTTAATTCCGAAATTTGGATGAATGCGAACCAAAAACTGGAATTGCAAGTTTTACGCCTGATTAGAAAATCTCTTTATTCTAAAGCAGCCTTACTCCAGAATGAGTAATGTCAGAGCTGCCCACCAATAATTCCTACATATATGCATATCTACAACGTATATCTGACACTCCCAATTACAAACATATTTTGAACCTTCTTCCGACGACGGTATTTTTGGTCCATGGTAATCTTCCCTATAATACCAACGGAAATGTATTCATGTGCACATTTATGACATATTGTTAAACATTCTGTAACTGTACTTTGCGATCTTCTATCCGAGAATCTAATTATTTTTAACATGCGCCAATGTTAACAATTTTACCGGTTGTGTCCTTGTGCAAAGCACTTATCGGACATTGCCTGAACCCAGCGGATTAATGGGTTCTACCAAATCAAAGGAACGTGTGAATCATACACAACACACTGCAATAGCTCCGATAACCCGACGGTAGACGCGAGGTGATCTGACGATTGTGTGTGTTAACTCCCTTGGTTTTTCCCATCATTCACGGGGATAAACATGAATATCCTATCCTACCAAGGTGGACATTGCCACTGCCGTACAATACACCATTTGGCACGAGCTGGCCTTGGGTAAAAAAAAACGTTATTATTGTCCTTTATCCTCTAAGGTTCTAAGGGGTCTATTAGTAATTTTAAAGATTCCTGAGTGTCCAACTCGTCGTGACCGTTGTCTCGAGCAATTCAACTGCGTTGATCGGCTACTGTTTTTAATTGCCGCAGTATAATTTGCTAAAAATGGAAGAGACATTTGTAAAGGTCGTACGCGGACACGAACAATTGATTTACCGCGTGTTATAATCACCACCAGTATCAATGACCCTGTTTTCCTATTTTGTTGTGAGCTATTAAGTTTCCCATTGTTTTGCATATTATTTACAAATCACCTTCCCGTGTATCTTAAACTTCATGTTTTACGATCGTGCATAAAGATCATATGTTTCTAGCATACTGTATATTTTTTTCTAGTATGGTGTTTATGCTATACACAAGTCTATTAGCATTAAATATAGCATTTACCGTAATTTGCCCCAAGCATTGCTCGAATTGTAATTGTGCCCCAACGATTGCTCGTTGCACAGTAAAGACATAAAATACATGATCCCTGCTCTCTATCTACTATATTTTATACCATGGTTGAAGTTAGACTTCCGTACGGTCGTGTGGCCAAATGGTTAACGCGACCGATACTTATACCGACTCTTATATAAAATAAACTGTCCTCGTGACCCATCATGGGTGCGAAACTTAGCTAAAAAAATAATAAAAAAAATTTAGACTTCCGTAGTTAAACTAATGTTTAAAACAGAAATGCCAATGTCCATTTGTTTACATAGGAAATTAAAAATGTCACAAGTTGCTTGTTATTTTGTTCTAATTACAGTTTATATATTTAAAGAAACGCAACACCGCATTTGTTTATAGTCTTTAAAAATACCTGTAATTACCGGCAAATAAACGCTAATTACAACCGACAATGAGGATTATAATTTATAATTTTCGCTCTAATGCGTTTCAATAAACCTGTATAGCTAATAAAATAATTAAAAAAACAGCGCAATGTTAAAGCATAGGTATAGGGGAATGTGAATAAAGGGTTACTCATGCATGACCAATACAATAAAGGTGTGAAGTCAGACTACCATGACAGAATGTCTACTCTACGCAAACTCAATCATTTTGTAAATAATATCACATGTGGGGCGTAACTTGCCAACATACACCCTAGTAGAGCCCGACCGGTTAGTCTGTCGGTAAAGTACGTCGCCTTTCAATCGAAAGGTTGTGCGAAACTGGTCGCTAGCTAATCGGTTGTGTCCTTGGGCAAGGCACTTTACGGTTATTGCCTGAACCCAGCGGATTAATGGGTTCTACTAAATTGAAGGAACGTGTGAATCATACGCAACATAGCCTACTGCAATAGCTCTGGTAACCCGGCGATGGGCGCGAGGTGATCTGACGATTGCCCATGTGTTAACCCCCTTAGTTTTCCGATTCACAGGGATAAACATAAATATCCTATCCTATCACAGCATATGATATGAGCATTTTACAAAATTAAAAATTTCTGAAAATAAAGTTTTCCTGCTTAGCTGGTAAAATGAACTAGAACTCACAATATAGCTTGAGGGGAAATTCAAATATTTTATATGTGATATATGTTTTCGTGTAATCAATCAACTGCATAAAACCAATATATTATAATCCATTGTATAAACACAGGTTATTTTATAAGTAATATTAATTAATCATCAGCATAGCACGAATATTTTATAATGCATCGTACAAACACAGTTTCGTTATTTTTTATTTTTATTCATTTTTTTATCCACCTGGCATTTATGAAATAAACAAGTCATAATCATATACAACCTTTCTTAAAATCGATGTAACTCTAGAAAGAATACAATCTAGGCCTATACAAGTTCCTCATTTGGTTTGTATATTTATTTCGTGAAATAATAAACCATTAAAAAAAGTCACAACATATTAAATTACAAGAAATCTTTTTCAAAGATTTTGCGCGCGTCACCGGTAACTTTTGGTTCAGAACGGTATATGCAAATAAGGGATTGGTTGGGTGGTAATAGTGTTCATTACTTATTTATTTTGTCCAGTTACGGATCTGTGTCGTTTTATTTTACCGAGTCCGTTTTATAGAAATCTGTATTTGACTCTGTCGCCATTCAATTTTACAGCCATTCAAACAAAAAGACACTTACACCAGACATCGCACACTTGTCAGGGTTGCCAGACGGAAAATCCGCTTTACGGCCAAACTGTTTTTGCTTTACGGCCAAAATTCGGCCAATTTGTATTAAGTGCAAAAAAAACTATTTAATTTAGCCAATTGGGCTATGTATCTCTATATTTGTTCAAAAATTGTAAAATTTTAATTCCCTCCAGATTTGTCAAACCCGTTCAAATACTATACAGGAATTTCTATCGTTATTATTTAATTTCAAAACGTCATAATCAATTTGGGATTTGGGAATGAGACAGTTGATATTAATTTATTTCCATATACTGTATATTTTTTCCTTTATTTCTACTGTAGCGTAAAAGTAATATGACGCTTCGGCCAAAAACTTGACAATATGCTTAAACGGCCAAATTCGGCCAGATTTTTCCGCACGGCCAAACTATTTTTTTTGCGTCCGGAATGATTTTGGTAAGGCCAAATGGCAACCCTGACACTTGTTTGTTCGAAAGTTGGATCTCGCTCACTGGGAAATTCCCGAAGTCAAAAACTTTTTCTTTCTTTCTCTTTCGCTCGACTGCAATCGCTCTTGTGTGACCTATTTAACAGTTGCTACTTATGCATTTATTGTCTTTTTCATCGGTGGTGTCTAATAAGATAGGAAAGTAAAACAATAACATTGTATTAGTTCATATATTTCATATATCCCAGTTGGTCTATTGAATGTCTGGAAAAACAAAAAGGTCAAGGCTTAGAGAATCAGTCAAGCGTGCAATGTTTACTGAACTATACACAAAGCGTTCAAACTTCAACTCGCTTTACACTTCCTCTGCGCTGCCTTTTTGTCTAGCCTCGACATTTGAATTGAGTAGCGATGGAGACCATATACGTAGTAATTGAAACTTGAATCTACTTTATTTATAAATATGTTTTCAGGTGTTTCTAGTATCGTAACACTAGATGACTTGTTAGGTTTATCTTTCATGTCGGTTTTGTTCGTCGTTCTGTCGTTACGATCATATGTATGTCGATGACGTGTTGCAACTAGTTTAGTTTCGTATTACCGCTTTTTATAGTATACCCAGGATAAAATCTTCATTTACTTTCCAATCACAGACAGTAATAAAGCACAATTTTGTTTGCATTATATATTTATAAAGGCAATTTTAGCGTTGCAACTTGGCTATGAATGGACGCTTAGCAACCAACACACTAGCGACGAAAGTCCGTACGCTTTTAAAATGTAAATAAGTTGGTTGCGTGTATTATAAACAAACATTTACCAGCTTAGCCTAATTACGAGTTGTGCATATACGATTAGGCGATTGTGTACAAAGGTCCTTCAGAAATTATTTCGTAAATAAATATAGAATACTACAATCGATTATACACATAGCAACTAGAATCGATCATACATAGCAACTAGCTCAATATTGGAATACATAGTGCAACTAGATGTATATTTTGTATCTTCTTATATGCGCCAATGTTACCTAATAACTTAATAATTAAGCTAGTCGTGTATTGGATTTCATCATTTTCCCGCTGTTTAAAAGAAAGTTGTGTTAACGAGCGTAAAAAGAAAGTTGTCTTAACAGACAAGCCAAGAAAGAGAAAAGTCGGCAATAAAACCCGTCTACATAACCGCGCGAACGAAACCCCGCTTGTAACGGGAGTAAATCGCCATAGAGAGATAACACGACAGCATAGGGATAAGGATAGAAGTATGCTTAAATATTATAAGCCCGTAATAACTTGATTGCACTGTCGTTTTTATTTTTTAGATATCTTAATAGAAAAAAAATGTAGAAGTAGGGTTTTCCATTACTTCTACATATATTAAATATTAAGATCTATAATATGCAAATTAGCTGATCATGAACGGAATTTCAAGATACATGGTTCTAATCATTGCATTTCGAACTCTACCCTTGGCAGATTCAGTTGATTCCAAATGTAGAAATTCCAGGGGTTGTGAAAATAATAAGTAAGTATTTAATTTATATACCTCATTCTATGTAGTTTTTTACAGTATCTACGCTCATAATGGGAAATATTGTGGAATTAATCAATATTAACGTCAGTGGATTTAAAATTTTTGTGATGTGTACTTTAAAATTGTAATAAATATTAAGTCCTGGTTTTTATTTTTGGATATTACTCGCACCTAATATGCAGTGCACAGAGGTAGTTGTAGAAATATCCAAGCATTGATTGGATAGGATATTCATGCTAAAGGGAAAACCAAGCTGGTTAACACACGGGCAATTGTCAGATCACCTCGCGCGCATTGTCGGGTTACCTATTGCAGTGGGTTGTATAACATAGACATGTTCTTTCAATTTGGTAGAACCCATTAATCCGCTGGGTTCAGGCAATGTCCGTTAAGAGCCTTGCCCAAGGACACAAACGACTAGCTATAGCGACCAGTTTCGCACCTGCAACCTTTCCATTGAAAGGCCACGCACTTAACCGCCAGGCTAACCGGCAGGAAATTGCTGCACCACAGATGCAGATTCAGGTACAGAACTCGCATGCTGAACTGTGCGGCATGGTACATGGATTGCATTCCTCAGCCTTCATCTATCAGGAGTGCAGCTCCCCCAGAATATGCCACCTCCATGTTTTTCAGCGACAATTGCTTGCGGACTGTTAGAGCAGGTAAAATCTAACCTTCCACCAAATGTAACTCAGCGATGTTTATTATTTTGCATAATTTTGAGCTCAACAGAAAAAAGATATGCAGGCTGCTAGTTAAATACCAAAAATGTTAGTAGTAGTTGGTAGTAGTTTTATACCCAAAAAGTAAAATGTAGTAGTTTTATACTCAATTTTTTGAAAGCAGTTTATAATTTTTGGAATTTAAATTAAGTGATGTACTGCTACCCATATTTATATTTATTTATGTTTCATTTTTTATTTTTATCATCCTTTTTTTAATGAAAAATCATAATTAGTTAACTTATTCATTTTTCATTTGAAAATTAAGTAATATTGCAGTATTACTTTTGTACTAATAAATGAAACATTATATATTACTAGTGTTCTGGTGTTTATAAATTAGTTTGTTTTAAACTGCAATATTTATCTTGCAATTGCATTTCATTTATGTACAAAGAGGATTGTAAAAATGACAAGGTAGTAAATATGCCAGTTAACTATTAATAGCAACAATGCTGCAACATAATGTACTGCTGCGTACTTGTATATAATATTTATTATTCAAAGGAAAATGTTAATTATTAACAAACTCTTTTAAAGTTTTACTCATAGCATAGTATCTTATTAAGTCTAGAAAATACTTTAGCAAACACATGGTTTGCGAGAGCTAACTTGGTTTTAAACCAAAATAAAATCTTACAGCTGACCTGCAAAGGTATACCTGTCTTCGAAATCTTAACTTGTCCAAAAACTTCATTACCACTCTTGATTGCAGTTTTAAAGGTGATTTTTTCATCACAAGTACTTTGGAAATGTTGTCAAATTTGTGTTACTTTCTTTGTGTGGTGTTAGAAATGTTTAGAAACATATTTGTTGTTTCTGCTCAATTATAATGGATTGTAGTTGAAATGTAACCTGATTCCTGCTATTAATTTCTACTATCTACTAATATGTTTTCATAGGATAGGATGTTATGTTTATCCCCGTGAATGGGAAAACTAAGGGGGTTATTGCGCCCACCGTCAGGTTACCGGAGCTATTGCAGTGTGTTATGTATGATAGAAACGTTTCTTTAATTTGGTAGAACCCATTAATCCGCTGAGGTTACTGGCAATGTCCGTTAAGTGCCTTGCCCAAGGTCACAACAAACTAGTTAGTGACCAGTTTTGAATCTGCAACCCTTCTGCTGAAAGGTGACACACTAACCCACTGAGCTAAACGGTAGAGTGAAACATTATCAGATTATATTAAGAACTGTATAGCCATTCCATCCTCCAATGCTAAGAACCCGTCCACATTTCCACTATTTACACAGGATTGTCAACATTAAAGCAATTGGATCTTAGCGAGAATAAGATAAGCAAAATATATGAAGATGATTTTTCTACCTTGACGAATTTGACTGAACTCAATCTCAGCAAAAACCAGTTATTCCAACTGGATAAAAATGCTTTTAAAAATCTTCCATCGTTGAAAGTTCTAGACTTGCGTCACAATAGATTGACTACATTTCTTCCTGGTCATTTAAGTGGACTTGCAAAACTGAGGTTAGTTTGTAATGTACAGATACGGCCATGTTAGCATTAATGACATCTGACTATTTGCTTTGTTCTATCATTGACAATTTTGTCCTAGTAAGGTTGCATATACAAAACTGGTCTATAGCTAGATGTTGTCCTTGGGCAAGGCACTTAAAGGAGACTGCTCAAACCCAGAATAATGGGTTCTACTAAATAGAATTATCGTCTATATTATACACAACACACTGTAATAGCTCCGGTAACCCGACGGTGGGCGCGAGGTGATCTGACGATTGCCCGTGTGTTAACCCGCTTGGTTTTCCCATTCACGGGATAAACATAAATATCCTATTCTATTTCATACCACCACTAAGTTGATATTACTCCACAGAGTATTCATGATCGCCCACAATCACCTCCAAACCATCGATCAACATTTATTCACTTCTTCCCCCCATTTAGAAGAGATTGATCTCAGTTCCAACGTCATCGAATGCTTACCACAGAATGTGTTTGAGCTCATGAGGTAAGTCGGATTCCGAGACGCTTTTGCCATGTTTACATTTATAGTTTGCGGATTTATGAACGCCTGGCTATAAAGATTCATACGCATTGAATGATTTTGAATTTATGTGCATTTAGTATTTCAGATTTTGACTAATTTTGAGTAAACAGTTTATGAAATACTGAAGCTTATCTAGACATGTTAGTTCAACCAGTTGAAATGTGGTGATAGAACTAAACCAGCTTCGATTTCAAGCAACTTGACCGTTGCGCAAGCCACTTAATGAACAACGCCTAAACCCAGTGTATTGATGGGTTGTATTGCTCTGGCTTTTGGTTGCTATTAACCATGAAACAGGCAGGCTAGGAATTCTGGTTTGGTGGAGCGTTACAGTTTTAAGTTATTTAGCTTTTGCTTACTACTACTGGTATATTCCACTGCTGGCAAGTGATAATTGTCCAGTGATTAACAAAAGGAGCACCATTTTCAAACACATAAACTTCTGGTTTATCCGGCTGATTAGTATGGTGGCTTCGTGCAAAGCCCTTCAGCCAAATGGTTGCAGGTTTGACTCTGGTCGCTAGCTAGTCTGTTGTGTCCTTGAGCAAGGTACTTAACAGATATTGCCTGAACCCCGCAGACTGATGGTTTCTACCAAATTTAGAGATAATTCATACACACACAACACACTGCAATAGCTCCGGTAACCCGACGGTGGGCGCGAGGTGATCTGACGATCGCCCGTGTGTTAACCCCTTTGGTTTTCCCATTCAAGAAGATAAGCAGGAATTTCTTGACCTTGTTCAAGAGTTAACATACAATGGCTTAGCAGACAAAAATAATATTTTTTCCCTGTCCCCAGCGAGCTTAAATCGGTGAAACTGATGTCGAATCAACTACGCACCCCCCACCCCCACTGGGTGCGCAGAATCAACCAGAATGAATTCCTTCCTCAGATCAAACTCCTGGAGAACAACAACTGGACGTGTGATTGTCGGGCAGCGAATTACGCGGTTAGTTGTTTCTTTTTTACAATAATACAAATAAATGGGTTTTACTAATTTGACGGAACGTGTGAATCATATACAGCACACTGTAATAGCTCCGGTAACCCGACGATGGTCGCGAGGTGATCTGACGATTGCCCGTGTGATAATCCCCTTGGTTTTCCCAATCACAAGGATAAACATGAATATCCTATCCTATATTACTCAAGGCGCTTAAATAACTGTTAAAAAGTTGTTTTAAAGTTTTATTAATGTTGAGTTGTTAGGAGTTTTAACATTGAGTTTTATCAACGCAGGAATTCTTGAATGAAGAACTGGTATCTGACCACCAATCGAAATGGAAGGAAGCACTGAACATACGCTGCTCCCACCCCAAGAGATACCAGGGCGCTCTGCTCACTGATGTGTTCGTGTCGCGCTGTGTGGAACCTCCCAATGTTAAATGTGGACAACTTCCTGTGCTCCGTACAATGAGAAGCACTACAACACCAATAAGCGTGACTACGACCTTAAGAATCGAGTCAACAACGACAACAACGACAACATTAAAGACGACCACGACCACGCCTGACACCCAGTCACCCAACACCCACTCACAACCTGCACAAGAGAAATTATTACGCGAATCTTCTTTAATTGATTGGGGAAGTCAAATTTACCCCATTCTGCTGATTAGTATCTTGGTTGTTATCGTCGTTGCGCTTATTGTGGGTTTTATACTTTGGCGTTTTAAAGTGAAATGTAAAAAGCGAGCGGAGAAACCGACCTACGATCGAGTGAATTCGGTAACAAGTGGTATATCTAGCAGAACCCCCTCTACCACGACAACAACGACAAACGGCGATGATAATACCCAACCAAAGACTGTTATACACACGTCAAATTACCTTGTACATGCGGCAGACGAGCCCACCCACATCTACCAGCAGCATAGATCGCGCTGTCACACTGATAGTGGTTGTTATGACGGTGATACCGAGAGAGAAAACATGTACCACGCCATTAATGGTTCCAATGCATAAACTTATGCCCTGCCCTTAAATTCGAGTTGATTTTTACCTTTATTGTTTTTTCTACTAGTTCATATAAATACATTTTTAAAGTTCAATAATGTGTATACCAATCAGAAGGATATTTGAATACATTTCTGTTGTATATGTGCCACTGTTATACATAGCCTCGCATATTAATACATTTTAACCGTCCTAAACATTGCTAATCGCTTATTTTTACACTTTATACTTTGCTTATCTTACAAAGTCGTATGCACTCCGAATTGTAACAAGTGCTTGTTTAACGTTATGTTTATATAGCCAACGCTATTTTATTAGTTGCCTTTCAATCCCGCGTAGACCTTAATAGTAATCGCAAATAAATAATAACCACACTGTAAATGATGTATTTGTGGATAAGGATTATGTTATAGAATATCTTGTGAAAGTTGCTGATTTAAATTGTTGGCGAATTAATCGGTTCTGGTCTGTACGAACGATTTAGCAACTCAGGACAAGCTCCCCATAAAACTAGATTAATAAACAATAAATGAATTATACATGTTTGCCCAAGGGGGTGTGTCCGTAGGGGAAAAAAAAAGAAGGGAAACTGTATACTAAAATAATTATTAAAGCAATAGGGTTAATTTTAAACATGGGTTTGGAGTTCGGGTTAATTCTGGGGTTGAGATTAGTGTTTAGGTAAAGGTTAAAAGTAATTTTCATAGTTTTGGTTAGCAATTTTCCTCCTTTCCGCTTTCCCTTCTTTTAGTATTGGCCGCGTTCGTAGACGTTTTGTGTGGTTGTTTGCTCATTGCTATTTACTCTATGGAAAAATTCTTACCACGAAAACGGCCATCGGCACGACAAGAATAAACACAGCGGGGGAACTATACGTTTGTTAACGATCGAAGTTGCTTATCCTCTTAACCTCTCGAAGGCATTTGGGCTGTTTGCTAAACGTTATCATATGCAAACATGTACTCATTCCTGCTTATGACCGGGGGTTGACGAACTTCTGCAGTTCAACTAATTCGAATGCGGCAATGCCCAATGGAACACAGATGGATGGATGGTAACGCACCTCTTTATCAGACACCTTCCTGGACCAGTAGGCTAACAGCTTTAAAATAGTATTTTTGTACAAATGCATATAACATTATTATTTACAACTCAAAACTTATTTTTAAAAAATATTTTTTTCCGATACTTTAATTGCAAATTGTTTCATAAATCCTCGTAATCGAATCAAACTCATTTTAAAGCCTAAAACCGGTAATTCCCCGCAATCAAGACAGACAATTATTGTGCCAGCGATAAACCGCCAAGTTTCCGCAACCAGAACTTATCAGTTTCGATTCAGTATTTGTTCAGTACTTGTAATCCTAGTTTCAGCAACTTAAAATAAACAGTGTCGTTGTAACCGCGAATATTGGTGAGTTTAAGTCAACAGAGACAACTAATGCATGGTCCGTGTAACTCTGAGGCAACCGGGGACACCTTGTATGTAAATTCCCAGTCCTTGGTTGCGGTATCGTGGACATGTTGACGTCCAAACTGCATTCCAGTACTTTCTACGTCGACGCCATCAGTCAACATCATTCCTTTCCAATCAGCTTAAATAAACTTTTTGCAATTTAGGATAGGATAGGTTATTCATGTTTATCCCCGTGAATGGGAAAACCAAGTGGGTTAACACACGGGCAATCGTCAGATCACCTCGCGCCCATCGTCGGGTTACTGGAGCTATTGCAGTGTATTGTATATATGATTGATACGTTTCTTAAATTTGGTAGAACCCATCATTTCAACGTGTATAAGCAATGGTCAGTGCCTTGCCCAAGGACACAACCAACTAGCTAGCAATTTGCAGTTAGTTTTCGGAAGAACATGAAACTAGATAGTGTCAACGGCTGGTTAACCCCCTTTATTATTAAAATTTTATGTATGGAAACGATGTTTTTCAGTTTAAATTTTTGCTCCGGTTTTGACACACCTGTGTGTTGTAACTACCCGACTTGGTGCGGGTTCCTAACACCTGTCTTTGTATAAAGTTGCAATATACTTCCTAATAACATACTTTCTCTTGGTATAATTGGCTTTTCTGATTCGTGTTATACATATTTTTACTTTCTTAAAACATAAAGTAACTAAACCTTTCCAATTCTTGATTTTTCCTAAATATCGACGATAACGCCAAAATACGCAAATAAACTTATTTTGTACATTTTCTCAGCAGTTAGCGGAAAACCCACTCGATTTTTGTAAGATTAAATGTCGAGTTAAACTATCCACATGTCAGTAAGGATCAAATTTATGGACAAATAGCTTCTTTATTTACATCCCAGTTCATAAAAGTATTAATTTCACATGTGACCTCTGGTCTGACACGAAACCAAACATTTCCCAGTGCTATATACAACCCGACACTTTAATTTCCGACACCATGCATGTTATCGTATGTGTTAGTTTGATACCCTATTTAAAGTAGAGCAATCAAAAAAAGTACCCAGCAAACTTAAACTTTTCAACCTGTGTCTTATATTTAGTGACTAACTAAGCTATATTTAATGTTTTGGATTATTATTTTTTACTGGACTATAAAACCGTTGCGCTATAGGCTAGTTACCAGGACCGTTTTTGCATAGATGTCAGTATATGTATCTGTCGTGTTAACCATTCGGCCACACGACCGTATACTACCATATTTTTCGTATACCGTGCCAAGTTTTGAACCTAGGCTCGGCTGCTCATCGCTTGGACCGTTTTTAATAGGTAGGTATATATATGTATCGGTTGATAACCATTCTGCCACACTATAAATGTACGGGGTAACGTGTCAACAATATAAATCCTTCTTGATTTCAATATGCCCAATAATAGGTGTCTTGTATACCCAGAGTAAATCCATCAAAGTATTCAATACGCAATTCTCCATAGCAAACCCGGATATATGAAAAGAAATGTGCCCATTGTGTGGTCACAGATAAATAGTGAGATCATACTCTGGCCCGTGTAATAATGCCTCCTGGGTTTTCCATTCACGAGATAAGACATGGCATCATTCATTATTTACTTACCATTTTTCATTTAGCGTTAAGGAATACGATTAGCGACAATCAGCAAACAGCTATCCGATATATGCATTACTCTATTAGTTATTGGAGAATTTTGTTTTTAGCGTCCATATTATTATAGAAAACGTTGTATTAATATAGTTATTCCAAAACTGTTGTGGAATTCCCCGTTAAATATCCCTTTGATCCATATCTGCATTGCTGACTATTGCTTCGGGCTACATTTTCGCATTCAATGTCTGCAATTTCCTTAGCGCCGAAGGGTTGCAGGTTCGAAACTGGTCGCTACCTAGTCGGTTGTGTCCTTGGGCAAAGCACTTACGGACATTGCTTGAACCCAGTGGATTAATGGGTTCTACCAAATTGAAGGAACGTGTGTATCATATACAACACACTGCAAGAGCTCCGGTAACCCGACGATGGGCGCGAGGTGATCTGACGATTGCCCGTGTGGCAACATCCTTGGTTTTCCCATTCACGGGGATAAACATGAATATCCTATCCTATTCTATCCTTTATAGATCAATTTCATCAAGACTCGTTTTAACGACGATTTTGTTTTGACGCATTTTGCTATTTGGATAGTGACGTATCCAAATCCTTGTGGTCGAATCTTAAGTCATGTGAATAAAAGGATAGGATAATTATGTTTATCCCCGTGAATGGGAAAACTAAGGGGTTAACAAGGACTATCGTTTAGATCACCTCGCGCCTACCTTAGGGTTAGCGGACCTGTTGCAGTGTGTTGACTGTGTTGTATATGATGGAAACGTTCCTTCAATTTTGTAGAACCCATTAATCCGCTGGCTTAGGCAATGTCTGTAAAATTGTCTTGCCCAAGGACACAACCGAATAGCTAGCGACCAATTACGCACCTGCAACCTTTCGATTGAAAGGCGACGCACTTAACAGCTAGACCGACCGGCCGGACAAAAGCATGTCAAGCGTGTAAATATATCAATATTAAGGTTTACGTCTAAAAATGTCCTGGTTAAAATACTGTGAACTTGGGCAAGGTTAACAGACACCACTAGAATCCAGCAGATTAACGAGTTTTGAACTAAAGCGAAGTCTCAATCATACACAACAAACTACAATAGCTTCGGTAACCCAATGAGCGTGGTAATCTGACAATTACCCGAGTAATAACGCCCATTGTGTTTCCCCATTTATGTAAATAAATCTTGTTTCGTGTTATAAAACATAAATATCTATTCGTAAGGAACATTTTTTACCGGCTTTAGGTTTTTTTTAATGAAGGTCGGTATATGTATCGGTTGCTTTAACCATTTGGCCAACACGACCGTACAATCTTAAAGAACATTTTATATACCGGGCTAGGATTCGAGCCCGTGATGTGTTCGTCACCAAGACCGTTTTTATTTTAAATTCTGTTTATGTGCCGGTCGCGTTAACCATTCCGCCACACGACCGTTCTACTAAAGAACATTTTTACCAAGTGTATTCTGCATATTGCGACTGCCATCTAGCGGTTCATTTAATTAGAAACCACTAAAACAAGCGTGGTATACTATAAGAAAAACTGGTGAAGATTTACGTGTATATATGTTTCGATTTTGTTCACAAATCCCTGTGCTATAGCTATTAGAAGGAAGAGATATATCTTTATAACATTTACCTATTTTTAGACAATTTGAAAGGTTATAATTAAGCTAAAATTTGCTGAATAAAGGAGTTGTTATAAAACAATTCGAACATTCGTAAAACAATCGCACAACCAAAGTGTAACAAGTGTAAACCAAAATTTGACAAACGTCAACCAAAGTGTGACAAGTGTTAACCAAAGTGTAAAAAGTCTAAGCCAAAAATGCATAACATAGCCCTACAACAGTTAATAGCTTAAATATGTTGATTGCCCTGTTGCGTGTGGCCATAAACTTTGTAATTAATCCTGTTAGGTCAATAAACACACAGAAAAAAATCAGAAAAAATTGGTTAAAAATGAATATCTATCTTAACGAGAATGGGGTATTCTACATTTACAGTAATTAAGACAATAAACGTAATCGTTACCGATTCCCTTTACACAGATTACCATTTATGCAGCAAACCGTGGCAAGCGCCTGTCAACCGGGTGTCAACCAAGTGTCAACCTGGTGTCAACTATGTATCAACCAGGTGTCAACCAAGTGTCAACACATGGTTGTCAACCAAGTGTCAACACATGGTTGTCAACCATGTATCAACCAAGTGTCAGCCATGTGTCGACCATGTGTCAACCAGATGTCAGCCAAGTGTCAACTATGTGTCAACCATGTGTCAACCATGTGTCAACCAGATGTCAGCCAAGTGTCAACCAAGTGTCAACCATGTGTCAACTATGTGTCAACCATGTGTCAACCAGGTGTCAATCAGATGTCAACCAGGTGTCACACGGATGTCAACCAGGTGTCAACCAGGCGTCAACCAAGTGTCAATCATGTATCAACCAGATGTCAACCAGGTGTCAATGAGGTGTCAACCAGGCGTCAACCAGGCGTCAACCAGGTGTCAACCAGGTGTCAACCATGTGACAACCATGTGACAACCAGGAGTCAACCAGGTGACAACCAGGAGTCAAACAGGTGTCAACCAGGTGTCAACCAAGTGTCAACCAGGTGTCAACCAGGTGTCAACCAGGTGTCAACCAGGTGTCAACCAGGTGTCAACCATGTATCAACCATGTGACAACCAGGCGTCAACCAGGTGTCAACCAGGTGTCAACCAGGTGTCAACCATGTGACAACCATGTGACAACCATGTGTCAACCAAGTGTCAACCATGTTTCAACCAAGTGTCAACCAAGTGTCAACCATGTGTCAATTATGTGTCAACCATGTGTCAACCAGGTGTCAACCATGTATCAACCATGTGACAACCAGGCGTCAACCATGTATCAACCATGTATCAACCATGTGTCAACCAGGTGTCAACCAGGTGTCAACCAGGTGTCAACCAAGTGTCAACCATGTGTCAACCAGGCATCAACCAGGCATCAACCAGGCGTCAACCAAGTGTCAACCATGTATCAACCAAGTGTCAACCATGTGTCAACCAGGTGTCAACCAGGTGTCAACCAGGTGTCAACCATGTGTCAACCAGGCGTCAATGAGGTGTCAACCAGGTGTCAACCAGGTGTCAACCAGGTGTCAACCATGTATCAACCAAGTGTCAACCATGTGTCAACCTGGTGTCAACCATGTGTAAACCAAGTGTCAGCCATGTGTCAACCATGTGTCAACCAGATGTCAGCCAAGTGTTAACCAAGTGTCAACCATGTGTCAACTATGTGTCAACCATGTGTCAACCAGGTGTCAATCAGATGTCAACCAGGTATCAAACGGATGTCAACCAGGTGTCAACTAGGTGTCAACCAGGTGTCAACCATGTGACAACCATGTGTCAACCATGTGTCAACCATGTGTCAATGAGGTGTCAACCAAGTTTTAACCAGGTGTTACCCGGGTTAAAATATGCGTATATTGTCCGTATAACGGGAGCCATTTCAATCCATTTGCTGCCAATAAACACATGATCTTGTTTTTCCGTCGAATCGAGAAGGAAAACATGAAGCTTTTCCGTTAGATCGATTGGGGAATCGATGCGAGGTATTTATCGGTGATTATAGCAAGAAAACAAATTATTTGTACTGTATTCAAATATATGTGTGTGTGTATAACTGCGACGGCATCAAAAAAACATCTTACTGGATAGGATATTCATGTTTATTCCCGTGAATGTGAAAACGCAAAGGGGTTAACACACGTACAATCGTCAGATCAACTCGCGCCCACTGTCGGGTTACCGGTAAAAAAAAAAAAAAGAATTACGATATTAACTGAAGCACATAAGTGCTAAATGCTTCCGTTCAACACAATTATGATCAGACATGACTTCTATTGGAAAAGATGGCTTTTCTTGTTGTGTTTAATCTTTTTCCTCGTTTTGACTCTCTATTTATTGCGTTAACGACATGCGAGTAGTAGCGAGAGCAGTGCGGAACAGCAATTGGATTAGCCTACTAGGTTTCGTGCACGAAAGTTGTTTGAAGTCTAGGAGTTTCCATGGAAGTCTTACGTCGAAGTAAAGCTTAACCCCAGCCAAGATCATGCGCGGGTTGTGACACAGCAAAATAAGTGTTATGACGCAGCAAAATGAGCGTTGTGACACGGCAAAAAAGGCAGCATTGGGGAAAAATTACATTTTCAACACTTTCACGCGAATTAGTGGGTTCGGGAACAGATACTTGATACCGGGACGAAATGTATGAAAAATGTATAAATGGCTAACATAGGAGTTGTAAAACCATGTTAGATCGGGACTGAGGTCGGTTGGACAAGTGTTTAACATTCTCAGTTGAAACCATCTAAGTGTTTACTATCAAGCTATTCAACTGCTAATAGTGCAGACGAGACCAGGTTTCTAAAGGTTTCAAGCTGTATGCATACTTATACAATACGGTCGTTTTATTGTTTTAATTTCAGTTGGATTACGGAAATATGTCGTTTTGCCGTTTTTTTCCGTTTTCCAAATTTATCAATAGTCCTGCTTCGTGTTTTCATCGTGGAAACAAAAATAAACTAAACTAAAATATAGTTACTTTGCTAATTACGTGTCCTGCTATTACACGCTGTTATTCCCTGGTATATGTGGTATACCTATTTAAATCCAGCATGTTAGTAATGTCGATAACATACCATTAAAAAATAAGATTTGATGGTAACATTACAAGCTTTACATATAGTTGCAAAGTCAAAGAAAGTTTCAAGCCTAATTCACACTTAGTCGGCTACATTCTTGGCCGCGCCTCGCTTAAACCTAGTGGATTGTGTGGTAAAAACAAAAATCTTTTAGTATCGTCTTACTATACAACACACTGTAATGACTCCATTAACCCGATTGTGGATAGAAAATAATCTAATGATTGCTCAGGGTACGCCAATATGCCATACATGACATTTTTATAAGCAGATATAATTAAAACTAATTCAGATAAATAATTAATGGCCCCTTTTGGAAAGAAATCAATGGGTAATCTTACAAAAGACAGGATAAATTAAGATCGAATTATGTCCTAAAATGACCTCTGCCTTAAAAGGTGACTTTTTTCTTTTAAAAAATGAAGTATTCAACTGCCGGTAAAAGTCTAATAAATGGTTGTATATACCCTTATAAGCAATATAAAAAATTTTACAGTATAACTAGGCCTATATATATTTTACCAAAACTTTTTGTGGAGAAATGCAAAATATATGGGAGAAATTGGAATTTTTAGGAGAAGAAATTGATGTATCGTTATAATTACGGTTTTTATGTGCGATTTTTGTAATAATGCAATTTAACAACGTTTTCAATCACCCAGTTGGTCTTTCGTTATTATTTTTTAATTGCATATCGTTCAATATACGTAGATGGAGAGCAAAACTGCACCTGTCGTACGAACATGGGCAATATGGGAACCTTCTTCGCTCCTTTCGCTCGTTTATTAAAAGCTGCCGATGCTCCGAACGAGTGTTTAGTTTCAAGTGTAGTGTAGGTTTAAGCACGTCCGTTACTACGTGTTACTTCAAGTGGTATTGTCCGGACGATTCATGCTCAGCAAAGGCAACGTTACTGCGATAGATGTTGTGTAAAATAAGTTTTCTACTTTGCGTATTTTTTTTTCAATTAACACTAACCTCTTTAACGACATTGGTATAAAAAGAGGTGAGCTTTACCTTTAGACATGTGGCAGATCATGCTAAAACCGTTGGGTTTCTGTCAGTTGTACGGGAAATACGATACGACGGTCTCAACGCTATAGAATAGGATCGCATTGTACGACATTCTGAAAAGGCAATGAAAACAAATGGACCTTTCATACAACTCGACCAAATATTCTTTTGTTTTGTAGAGTTACTTGGCCTGATTAATATAGGAACTGAATGCTGTGCAATGAACTATAGCAATTCAACTGAACCTTGGAATCAGACGAACGCATCAAGTCCATCGCCGAAAAGCGAAGTCGTCATTACCATAGGGACACGGTATTGGGTGCGCGATGAAATATTCGCAACAGTTCTAACTTGCATTGCGCTATATCTCGTCATTACTTTGTCTTTTTTCGAGCGACGACAGAGATTGGCCGACGCCAAGGCTGGAAAGAACAACAAAGCTCATCATTTCTGGAGGAGACTTCAAAGCATTTTCTCTCGGGGAACGCTATGCCTGATTGCTGCTGTATTCGCCCTTATAAGATGTCTATGTGAACAGATAGAGTTGCGATTCGGTACTTATTCGGACGATGCGTGTCGTGTGTACCAGTGTCAACTAGTTATTGTGTTTCACCTTTCATTTGTATGTATGTACCTCTTGTTATGGACGCGTCAGCTGAAAATGTACAACCATCGAGCACTGCAGCATCTCAGCTCGCCATTTCTGCGCTTTATAAGCACATCTGTGATACTTGGGTTAATTGGATCATCAGTTGCAACTGCGACGCATTACCTTGTAACGTTCACTTTGGTGAGTTCCCCAATTGGATGCGTGTACGACCTCACAGCCATTCGTGATCCCAGCTCATCCACTATAGTCGGGCTACTTCTATTTATAATAGCCTTTATATTCCAATTCTCATTGCTCGGTCTGTTGGTTTACCCACTTTTGAGACATTATAAAATCGGCTGCTGTTGCGGTGAAAAGGTGGCACGCTCATCAACGGAAAACGTCCGCCGTACGATCATCCGACTTTGCGTATGTACGACTGTGTGCGTGCTGTCCGATTTCGTATCGGCGACTCTACTGCAGAACTTACATGACGGTGTCAGCCCGATTATGTTCTGGGCGAACGTTTACACGTTAAATCTGCTGATCAACCTGGTCTCGGTCAACTGCTCCTTTGCTGATTGGCAGCATAGATTATTCCTGTGCAGTAAAGGCGAATACGCGGCCGTGCCGTCAAGCAACGGACAAAGCAGCACATCGGCATTATGATTGACAGCTGATTATGCAAATGAACCACGAGATGTTAAATCCCGGTGTCAAAGGTTGCAATACGGAAAGTCCGTCAATCTTTAGGTTCCGATATATTTATTGAGAAATTCATTCAACTTTTCCTTTTATTAAACAATGTATATATTTGTCGGATGCGAAATCAATAAATGTACAGTGTTGACACCAATTCTTTAGATAAAACAGGAAAACATCAGAGTAATGGAAGATAACGGCCGCTGTGTCGGGTTTGCCAATGAAATATTCATTGTTTTTATGGGTTTTCTACCCGCATTAGCATCAAGCCATACGCGGCTGCCAAACAACATAAGTGGTCACCACATAGCCATTCATGCCGGCATGTAAAGATAGCCGCGCTTATTAAATTAGACGCAGAAGCGCAATATCTGCTCATAAATTATGGAAACTAATTGTTTGAGCGACCGGTTACCGGATTTGAGGTTTAACAAAACGAACCATGTCGGGCACCAAACATGGATCAATATTAAGGGTATAGCAGCTAATCTGAGTATCAAATTGCGTCAGTTGTTATCGCTATTGCAGCGTTGATGTTTCGTGATGTTTCGGATCGGCGTGTTCGGTTGTTTGTCCATATGAATCAATCTCTGCTGAGTTGTGTAGTTCTGCGGTAATAAAACGATTAGTGACGCATGAAAGCCACACGTAAACAATATTAAGAAGCGGGTGAATACGACTGAAAAAATAGAATTTAGATCGATTACCACCCAACGTACTCTGGCGTACGGTTGTGTATTTAGAAAACGTCATGTACGGAAATAACCTCAATTAGATAATTTTTGGATTATCAAATTGAAATCTTGTAATTTGGCCCAAATTGAAATCTTGTAATTTGGCCCCAATACTATTGCCTGCGCTAATAAATGTTACAACTAAGGGTAATACCCTAAGCTATATTTGGCTTTAATAACTGACTGTGTTATTAACCGCCCACCCCACATCTAAATACCTGGATATTAGGGTGGTGTCTCTTTACTACCACCGCATTCCCACGCATGGTACCACGGTTGGGCTTCATCGAGGTCACGTGACCGGTTCTGACGTCGTGACCGGTTCTGACGTCACGAGGTGGTTGCATCGTTGGCGCGAAGCCGATTTTGTTGGTACAACAAGCCTCCTGCAATGGTCACCATATATGGGGTTGGCCGCATTATTGGCATAAATCAGTTGGATTATTGTCATTTATTACCCGCTATCGCCTCTTAAAATTCATTATTGGGTCCCACAAGACCAGAGGTCGGCAACCTGTGGCTTTGGAGCCCAATGCGGCTCTTTTATTGTTTTGATGCGACTTTTATTATCTTTATTGTTACTGACGTGAGCGCTTAATAAGTTTAACACCCATGCATAAGTGAAACAAACAGAAGAACACTCGCGTTAACTTTTATTAGTTTTGCGGCTCCCAGTGATTTTTATTTAGTGGAATATCAGTTAAAATGGCTCTTTAAGTGCAAAAGGTTGCCGACTGTGCAACAGGCCGAAAGATAACACCTAATCGTTTGCAATCCTCGCAGGAATGCCCATTTTTACACAACAATGCGTTTTTCAGCCTGTCAAACATCGCTATTACGTCATAGAGGTAAATCACACGAAATAATTGATGTGTAGGATTCGACCTCAGCCGTGATTGATGGTTCAGATCGTTCCAATCGACACTGATACATTCGGAATGCATTTCTAACTGCGTCCGGGATGAAATCGAATCAATTTCTCTTCGTGCTGAGCGTTCGTTGCGCTTTTACCAACGAGTAACGAAAGAAATTGATTCGGTTTAGCGAAAGAGCCGTCGAAAGCGCTAATGTGCGAGCTTGCGGTAAAACTTGATCGAGTATAATGGAACGTGTCCTAGAGGTGGGGAGCATTACTTCGCCGTTTATTCTTTCATCCCCACACAAATTCGTCGCCCATTAAGCGACGTTTGCAGCTAAATTTGACACAGGGTTTGGATTAGGACGATTAGAAGATAATGGGTGTTGTTGGATATACGGAGTTCAAATATAGCATACCTCGTCGCTGATTGGTGGTTTACCTTCGCTCGGTGTGACGTCATCAATGTCACGTGATGTGACGTCATTCGCACCTATTTAATAATGTCATATTCAAACTAGTTCAGCAATAACATATCGATAATATAATACATAGCTAAGATACCCGTAATGCGTATCTCAATTATCTTAAAACAATAGCGTTTATTGCTTCACACACGCATTGTTACATCATATAACGATACAAATATGGCAATAGTGATTATTGTGATGTAAAAACCATGTGACGACGACCTACTAGTAATTATGATAGGGATTACCCAATATACCAATAAGGGTTATTTCGTAAACGATTTTGATGAAGCGTGGTCATAGGAAAAGCCATCTTAAACCATAAATCAATGACAAATCTTAATCGGACGTTCCAAACGGTATTATGTGGTTTATTAAGCGTTTAACCCAGGCATGGGCAACAAACGGCCCGTGGACTAGGTCCGACCCGTAAAGGGATTTTGGCCGACCCTGCAGACTGTATCTAACTATACCTTGGAATTAAGATATTGAATACTATTCATGTAATAATCCGGCCCACCAAGAACTTTATTTACCTATACATCTGGCCCGCCGACTAAAGAAGTTGCCCTACACTAGTTTAACCCCGTTTTAGCTATCTTCAGTATAATTAGTTGTATTATGTATTATACAGTGTTCTTGATATATAGGTCGGTCAAACTATGTACGCGTGAATGGCTGTTAATACGTCAACTAATAGGCAACGATGCGTGAATGGTTGTTTGTGTGAGTGAAATGACCCGAAACTTTGTTCAAAAAGGCGGAAACGGGAATCGAATAACGCTTATTGGCACTTAGCCAATTTTTTGTAGCATGCGCTGATTATATATTAGTAGTTATAAAGCGTGGCTTTTCTACTGTACTATTTGTGAGTTTGTAATTATAAAAACCCATAAAAATTTGGGTAATTTTGGTGGTATAAGCACTACAGCTAAGCAGACGACAGGAAAAATGGTTATAAAGAAACAGAACACAAGCAGGGCAGATCTGGATAGTTCATAGCTTCGTGGGATCGAACTTTTTGCTTTCATTGGAGACGTTTAGTTTCATTTGAGGGAAAGTCCCAGATGTAGTTACGATAACGTCACACCTGTCGCGCGATAGTCGTTAACGCAATTAACGCATGCCTGATACACTTTTTATATCGTTGTAGTACTAGTTAAAACTAATACTTGATTGCCTGATTATTCTATTTTAATTGTCAGGAGTCGCACAAAAACCACGCATGCCAAAACTTACACGGTAGTGTGGCCGAATGGTTAAAGCGATCGATTTTTGTATAAAAACGGTTTTGGTGATAAGCACGTGATGGGTTCGAAACTTAGCACGGTTAAAAAGCCAAAACTGCTCAGTTAGTTCAGAACATAAATCAAATACTTGAAGATTGCAGTAATATAGAGTGAACGGCTTAAAATTAGCATCAGCCCTTTTAAATGCATGTTAGCACAGTAAAACTGTATGGTGCAGAAATGCATGATCATAGTAATGCTAAAACAAATAGAAGAACGTGGTTTGAACCTGGGTTGTCTTGGAACATTGACATCGCTTCAAGGTTGAGCGCACACACGCTACGCATGAACGCTTTCTTCATTTCTTTTTCAAACAAACCGCGGCTTTTGTTCAGCTGGGTTATTTCATCTTGGGAACGAGATAGTGAGTCCTGCAGCTATAAATAGAAGGTGTGATAAAATGTGTGCAAATGGTAATCTATAAATACATTTCGGCTGCCGTACACACTTTCTTCTTATGTTTTTGTGGTTTGCCATTCTTATCCGCACTTACTAGACTCACAAGAGAAATATTGTTAGGCAAAACCAATACCCACTGTTTAAGAATCCTTTATTATAGAAGTTTTAGGAGATTTTATGACTGTAGCATAGGTGCCTCCATTAGATTGTCTCTCTATTGGGGGGTTGCTACCAATTTGGAATTATTACAATAATTTTATTTATTTTAATCGATTAGTTAATTGCTGTTTAAGTAATTTCATTAATTTTTTATTATTTTTCTCATATAATACTGTTGTGCTGTGTTCTATTGTGCAACTAAGATTAACAAAACAAGCAAGAGCTTTGACTTTTATACAAAACATGTTTTTCAGCGCATAAGTTTATGTTCTTTTATATATGCATACCAACAATTGTATTGGGTCAGCAACACTAAGCAATGCATGTGGGACCGATCTAAGAATAAACATTCTCATCTTTAACCTATTCTCTACCAACCATACTATGGTTTATCATCACATTTATACAGGTGTATTGTGTGTGATTGGTGATTAATATGGTTCTATGCTGCAATATTGATTAACACTACGTAGTTTTCGCCAATTGTGATGGAAAAACGTCATTAGCTTTATATTGACGAAATCCAAGCGTATGTTATACAGGTGGAAATTAATTGGAAACAAAATATCAATAAGGAAACAGATGCACAAGCTGCGATTCTCCTTTCACGGGGCGAACTTTGATATACGTCTGTGTTGCATTATGACTTCATAATTCATAGTGAAAACGTCACTCGGAAGCATTATGTACAGAGTACAGGTATATTAATATTAATAGTTGATATTATATTGTGTGAAAAATCAATAAACATGACCTTGTGGAAGCCCTTACACCAGGCATGGGGTAATATTAATATGCGTATTTGTTTAATTGCTTTGTTCATATTCATGATAATTCTTTTGTTCAAAGTGTGTTTAACACAAACACAGAATAATATACTGCCAATTTAATTAGATATCAAGGACAAAAAAGGTCTGGTTTGGTAATAACCAGGCTGACAACATAATGCTTTTTAGAAATACTTGTATATACATACCATAAATATGGATAATTGTATAAATACATTGGATAGTCAAACTGTTTGCTAGATACTTTTTCATGATAGTAATTTTCTGGACCAATATTTAGGTCATATAGACCACATTACCTCATTTTCTTTTAAATTGTTTGATTATTTTCTTGATCAAAGAAAGAAATCCATATAAATCAGATGCCAGAAGGGATACAAATAGGACACGGATAGTACGATACTAATCGAATTTAGTCTGACATTTCCCTCTATTATTAGCAAGCTATTACGTTTATATGATTTATAGGACTTAAAACATGTCATATCAAGATTAAACATGGGGAATATATTACCAGGGTTCGCATATTTAGAATAAGCAAGTTCATGCATTTATTTACAGTAAAATATAATTATTAAGAATATAAACAGAATTATCGGACAATTCTGGTGTTAAACTACAACACATATAACTAATGGACCATTATTACATCACATATAAACAATGGACCACTATGACATCACATATTAACAATGGACCATGATTACACACCCCACCTCAGCCAGAGTGGCCTCATATTCCTGAGTCAACTTGCTACAAACTTCCTGAGCTTTCATCTGACACGCTCGCTCCACGCGTTCCTTCCAACCACCTTCCACCAACCTGCGCCATGCTCGCCAGCTCTTTGCTGCCACCGTGTGCTCATAGTGGCGACGCGCCAGTTGAGACGTGAAACTCTGGAAATAGAAATCAACTAGGATGGGATTCGTGTTGGTCAGTGAAACTCTCACGTTCTTACGTTTATAAGGAACCTTTTGTCACCAAGATTCGAATACGACACATAACAGCCTTAATGCAATTACATTTGAAAAATATTTTAAGAAATTGATAATAACCCCTCATAGGCGAAATATACATTTCTTATTAGAAAGAAAGACAATTGGTTTTTATACTCCCAAGACTTTTGGTCTTTTATATTACTGAGAAAAATAAAATCCGAAAACAGTGCCTTAACATAGATTTCACGCTATAAAATGATTGTACAGACTTGTGTATGGGAAATAACATGATTTACACAGATATTTTAACTGAGGCTTCATTCATCATCAATGTGGAACTGAACCTACAATAAAAATGTCGGTGGAAACCTAACCCACCAGATGTGGCACTTAAGCACTAAACAAATGGCGGATAATCAACCCAAGCACCAAACCGCAATAAATTAGGAAAAAATTACAATCAGCCCAAGTACACAACGCAACAAATTATCATGTTTAACAATATCAGTAACTGAGATGAAAAAATAATTAAATTACAATTCTTTTTTCATCACTGAGCCGTAGTTTCCACTGAGTGAATGCCCTCATCATATCCTGGCGCGATCGGTTGCTCTGCATGGCTTGGGTGAGGTTCGATATCACGACGTCCTTTCTTTGCACCGACTTCTCATACGTGTGCAACAATTCTTGGAGATTCGATATCTCACTCTGTGAACATATGTCCGACCGATTAGTCTGGTGGGTTAGTCGTCTTTCAAGTAAAGGGTTGCAGGTGCGAAACTGGTCGCTAGCTAGTTGGTTGTGACCTTGGGCAAGGCACTTAACAGACATTGCCTGAACCCAGCGGATTAATGGGTTCTACCAAATTGAAGGAACATGTGAATCATACACAACACACTGCAATAGCTCCGGTAACCCGACGATGGGCGCAAGGTGATCTGACAATTGCCTGTGTGTTAACCCCCTTGATTTTCCCACTCACAGGGATAAACATGAATATCATACCATATGTAAATCAATTATTCAATTCAAGTCATTCGTTGGACAATATTTTTCCAAAAACCTGAGGGCTACCCAATGCATACCCAGCTAAAGAATTTCGACCATGTTTGCTCACATTCTTGAAAGTTTATGACTTGACTTGACAACTCCATGTCATAGGGTATGTTATAAAGCAATTCTAATAAAATACTATTGGGTGATGGAACATTGACAGACGGTCCATCCACTACTGGTACTGAATAGCTTTAAATTCAAATGTTTATTCTAGATGCTATGAAGTTGGGAAAATTATCTTCAATCAATAAATAATGAACCTGTAAAGCAGCGATCTCCCTCTTGGCCCCTTGTTGCTGCTCATGGAAGTATCTTCTCTGAGATTCTTCCACTTTGTTTTTCATTGAAGCAACTTGGTGCTGCAGGATTACTTGGTCAAATTTCAATATTTAGAATATGTTTTATCAATGGCAGAGCAACTAGTAGTAATTCTGCACATAATATTAATTAGACAGTAGAGTACATAATTACTGAGGTGTAAGGCCGAACCAAAGCTTAACCGCTGTCTTCACTTAGGCTAATTGGGAAGTGTTTAGGCCTCGCTTTTAGCTATGCTTTAATTTTGGTCGCCTTTAAGCGATTTCCACACTTGACCACAGCTAAAGTTGACATAGAAAACATCTACATTTGCAGCAATTATGCTTTGCCGTTGTTTGTTACCATGGTAATGTTACATCACTATATTTCTGCCGCAATATAAAAACAAAGAATTAAGACCAAACACTTCCCACTCAGCCTCACTGCAAACAGCGCTTAAGCTTTGGGCCAGTCCAATCACTCAGTAATCAAGTACTTTTCTTTCCATTTAATATTTTAGGGGGGAATATGCCCCAGTTTAAACCCTCCTGGCTTAAAAATTAGACCCTAGCACACCCTGTTCAGTCTTAGTGTAGACGAGACTTGAATATTGAATATTTATCACCACAACATGCACATATAAACCAATTATACAAACAACAGTAGCATTAGGAAACAAATCCCACCAGTATCTTGGCTTTGTATTCTTCATTCCATGCATCGATGTGATGGCCCAACTGCTGAATATCGTCGTCAGTTTGGTTGTGCTCTGGCACCTCCAGTGGTTGCTCATCTGAAGAAGATAATCAGGGGTGATGTTGGGGTATTAGGAGAAAATAAAGGGAAGGAAAAGAACTTTTAAACTAATTTGATAAGATCACATGTTTTGACTTACAATTCCTTTTATTTTCATATAATGGTATCCGCAAACATTGTATCATTAATAAATTTCAACAAAACAAATATGAAAGTATAGAAAGAACAACATATAAACAGGTTTTAAATTAAACTAACTTTACTGCTGTACATAGACAGTAATAATATGGCTAAAATAATATTTTAGGATAAAAATAAACCTGGCCAACCCGTGTTTTGCACCGCACATAAAAGTTTTAACTACAGGAAAAAATCTACATTGACACACTTTTGTATGCATTGAGATGTAACCCTTTTTTAGGATTTAGGTAATCAAAATTGGATAAAATAGGATTTAGGTTGGATATTCATGTTTATCTCCGTAAATGGGGGTTAATGAACGAGCAATCATCAGATCACTTCGCGTCCACCGTCGGGTTACCAGAGCTATTGCAGTGTGTTGTGTATGATTCACACGTTTTTTCAATTTAGTAGAACCCATTTACCCGCTGGGTTCAGGCAATGTTTGCTAAGTGCCTTGCCTAAGGACACAAACGAGTAGCCGGCAACCAGTTCAGAACCTGCAACCTCCTTTCGGCTAAAAGGCTTCGCACTAAACCACCAGACCAACTGGTCGGACCGGTGTCTAACATAAAAATAAGAAGGTATAGCGAATTAAGATATAAACCTGTAGCAGAAACAGAATTTGCAACCAAGTTGGTTTGACGTGGTGGGTCGAATTTTGGTGGCCGGTCGGTTTCCAGCGCATCACTTCCCATGGCGCTATCCCTGCCTGTGGCCAGCGAGTCAACTAAACTTCCACAACTGCTAGATGGGTCTGAGGTGTGAAATACACGATACTCGTTGTTAGTACGGGAAACGGTCATTTTTTACACTATAACCAACTTTAAGAGATATGGTAAGATTACCATGTAAAGACTAGATAATTAAGTGTTATGTCATCATTTAGGGAGGCTTGGCTGTGATAAGACATGTTTTAAGTAAACTGGTAAAATGCCTAGACTAATTGGATTGGATACAATATGAAAATTGGAGTACATTGATAAGACTATGTATATGTGATTAACCATAAATTGTTTCACAGTTCCATATTTGTTCCATATTTGTGAAAATAAAAATGACCTGAATATTGTGTGATGGTTGTTACAGGGTCTGCAGGCATTCGTAGCTGGGGGAGTGTGACTTTATCGGTGGCTTTCTGTTCCCACTTTGGGGTAACCACCGCATATTTCAATAATTCATTGTATTCCTCCTGAAAGATAAATCATAAAATGATTCGGGAATTTCCTTGAAGTCGTTAAATTAGATGTGAAACCAACATGGAAAAACTGTTCATGTTTTAACTAAAAAAAGGAATGCCAGCCAGTTTAAATCATTGCTATTAATACATAATAAATATATAATAGTTTAATGTTACTGATGATTACTTAAAGCGTTTTATCATTTCTATAATGCTAGCTTTTATCTGTCTTCTAATTTATGATTTAAAATATTCCTTAAATTCAAACAATAATAAAAAAATTCAAAATCAAATCTGAGGGAAAAATGAGAGCATAATTGGCTATTCTCTTCCCCATAGACTCATGCATAAAAGATGTGGATTTACATTATCAGATAATACTGATGTTATCACGTGAATATCTCATAGCGTAACAATTACAACATGACATTATCATTCACATTATCGCATCACAATGACATTATCATGAAAATATCAAGGTTGTTGCGAGATAAGGGATATTACCACATTGCAGCACAAAGTGTTGGTTTGCACATAGTTTTCAACAATTTTTGGGCTGGTTGCACGCAACTTTCATTTTTACATGCATTATTTTCATTCAATTCAAGTCATACTTCTAATACTGGGCATAAAAAAAACTTTTTTATCAAATGAATAAACTTTTACAGCTATATGTTCAATATATATAAATAATTGAAAATGTTTTAAATTAGAACAACAGTGGTTTGATTAGAATATATGAAAAAAGAGACTGTGGTAGTAAACTAAATGGAGGAAAACTATTTGTTGGGTGTAAAATTGTCTAGGAATGCAATTGTTTAGGAATATGTAAGGTATTGACAAGTTTAGTTTTTAATTACTTTATTCATTTTTACCCAGAATAATAAATAGCAACAAATAAAACAAAACGCTAGCACACAATAAAACACATCATTATAAACAAAATTATAAACAATAATTGTTCTGGATGCCGCCGCCAAACCTAATTGAGGTTACAATAATTTGAAAACAAAATTATTAATATCAAACGACAATTTTTGTTTTTATAATACCTGCAAACCAGATGAGACAGAGCTTCCTTTGGAAGTATCTGGGTGCAGAAGTAAACTGTTTTCACTGTCTGTGCTTGAATTCTCCATTTAAACAGTTGCTTGAGTAAATTAAAAACGTAACAGGACAGGCTTCCAAGGATATAGCAAGGACTTGAAATCTAAAAGGTAATTAAAATATTTTACTTAAATAAAAATTCAAAAGCACAAGCTATGTTCAAAAATGAAGTTCCTAAAATAGCAGAACAATGAGTATTCTATCTTTCCGAAGTAAAATTCAATTTGAAACCAACAGAAAATTTTATTTGAACTACCCGGCACGGTACTTTCCCAAATGAGAGAACTAAATAGAAATAGGCTATTTATGCTTTTTGATTTGGTGATTTAAGAAAATTAACAAATTAAAAAAAACTTTAAACTTCGTGGACGTTTTATCATTGAATTTTTTTATTTATTTATGCGCTAAGGTTCGATACAATGATTAGCTCATCACTAAAGCCGTTTTTATATAGAAATTGTCATAGAAATCGATTAAGTTAACCATTCGCTACATGATAACAGTATTTTAACCCGGCTTATGAAGCCATGGGCTCGCTGCTAAGACCGGTTTTTGTACCTAATTTGGTATATGTATCGGTCGTTTCGTTAATTCAGCACTGCCGGCAAGTAGGCTATGTCTCGCAGATGGTTTTAAGAAAAACGACTCGAGGATTTTTGGGCAAGGCACTGCGCGAACATTGACTGAACCGAGTGGAATATTGTGTTCTACTTACACACACTACAGTTAATCCGCTAACCCAACGGTGGGCGCGAGGTGATCTGACGATTGCCCGTGTATTAACCCCCTTGGTTTTTCCATCCACGGGGATAAACATGAATATCCTATCCTATTCTTCTAAATACCATTATTTTGAAAGGGATTATTTTATACTTTATTGCTTGTTTGAGAAAGTGCGGCTCTTAAAGTGTGGACCGGTATAAAGAAAAAAACCTTCTGGATGAATACCAATATGGCATCAGTGGAAATAAAATTCCACTAATGTCATATTGTCGCCAGAACTGTTCAACTGTCTAGTTTAGTATTATCAACAGTTATGCTGATCCCGTGTCCCGAGGCAACGACCTACATATTCCATGCACGTCATCCTTAAATTAATTTTAAATTAATTTTTGAAAGATTTTTTTAAATATTAAATTATAGCTGATAAATTTATATCTTTAAGCAGTCTGATATGACGTGCAGTAGTGTCCTTATTATGAATGGTATTTAAATGAGTGTTGTGCGGAGTAACAATTGTGGTAATTCCCCAATCTTTGTATGGTAAGAAGCAGCATGTGCTAGGCTTCGTGTAGAATGTTAATGTGGGTTTTCTTAAGATGTTATGTCAGAAAAAAAGTTCCCAAATTACGATGGGTTATCAATTCGATATGTTATAAGCACATTTTTTTGAAATTATAAAAAAAAATATTTCCTGGGAGTCTGTGACACAATTTTGCGATCAGTTTTGTCCTTTTTGTAAGGTCAGTTGGCATTAGAGTTAGTTTTGGGTATAAGATTAGTGTTTAGGGCAGGGTTAAAATTAATTTCCATAGTTTTGGTGAGCAGTTTCCCTCCTTCCTGCTTTCCCTCCCTTTAGCGTTGCCCTTTTTATAACATCTATTAAATATTATTACTAAGACGTCATTCTACTTTTTTTAATCAACTTCTATTATTCCAAAGTTATTCTATCTGATCGCCATGTTTGACTGCGTTGATTGGGACGAGACAGGTGAAAACGGATCAGAACTCACCGAAGCATTGTTCGGAGATGTGAAGAAACAAACAGTTCCTTCCAATGTTTCATCTGGGAATGTGAATGCACATGACATGTCGAGAAAGCAGTGGAGACTGAAGCAAAGGAATAAACGAAAATGTGTAAATAAATATCGGTCGAAAGAAGAGTCAGATTTAAAATCATCGGAAAAAAGTGACCAACCTACTGAAAATGCAAAATCACCCAAAGATATTAAAAATGTTCCAAAAGTGATTGACAAGGTTTCCAAGCAGAAAAAAAATACTTCCACTGAAAATGCAAAAACTCGTAAAGATATTGAAAATGCTCCAGAAATGATTGATAAAGTTTCCAAGCAGTCTAAACCGAAGAACTTCCATGTAACCAAAGCTTCATCGGATAATATGAATGAAAGCTGTTCACCACCAAAGAAAAGAAAAGTTAAAATCAAGGAACAAGTAAATGAGGTTCCAACTAATAAAGAAAATGAATCGTCCAAATCTTTGAAAGACCGTTTGGTAGAAAAACTTGAGTCTTCCAGGTTTCGGTTTATAAATGAACAGGTGAGATTGATAATTAGTAGGTACAATTTATGGATGCGTCTAATTACTACACAATCGCTTGGAGCGCTTGAATAGCTATAGAAACTACTTTTAACCTTGTCCGAAATACTAAACTAACCACAGAACTAACTTCAACCCCAACCCCAACATTAATACCATAATATTCATTTGGTAAAAAGTTACCCTTATTTATTTTTTCCCGAGACTTTAGTAATTACGAAATATAGTATGTAATCCAAACGCTCTAAGCATCTCAAGCAATCCTGTTTTAATTAGAGGAATCCCAATTAAATAGATCTATAGCCTACATCCGACGAAATCCGTAACTGAGATTCCCACTGTTAGCAGAGTGGTTGGATGTACTAAACTGGTCATTAAATTAACGGGTTTTACTAAAACTGAAGGAATGTTTCGACAGATAACACCCTTTCCGCTTTTGTATTTACTGGATAATCTTTTAATATTCTATATCCACAAATGCACCTTAATGTGTCAATTAGGTTTGGCGGACTCATCCAAATATACCAACACTAAATAATTAATTGTATTTCATACGTGTTTTTATGACTCTAGTTTTGCTTTGAATTTTCTTCAGGTTTAATTTACCTTTAAATATCAAAATTTTTACAATGTTTTTAAAATTAAACCCTACACTTGCCGTCCCTTGAAAGAGTAATTTAAAGAAGCTTGTCGATTTATTAGTATCCACTTAGTTATTCAAATTTCAGCAATAACAATTCACCAAAATAACACTGTTTGTAAAATTAAACATTTATAATTAAACCAATATATTCATATTTTATAATTAAACTAAAATAACACTTAAGATCCTTAATTTCCAATTAATCCACAGATTTATTCCCAAAGCAGCGGCGACACGCATGAGTTGTTTAACTCCGACCCCACGGCATTCCAAGTTTACCATCGGGGGTTTGGGGCACAAGTGGCGACGTGGCCGGTTAACCCCCTTGATGGGGTTATTAGATGGGTGAAAGAAAGGTTACTTGTTTAGTTGTAACTTGTTATAATGTGTTTACTATAGGGCTGTCATTTTGCCATTTGACGCTTGCCCATTTCTATAATTTTTAGTGCATGTTCGTTAAATTATTGTTTTTTAAATGAAAAAAAAAACAGATAAACTAAACCAATTATAACATTTTTGTTCATATTTAGTTTGTCAGACCTACAAGTAAGGAACTAAGTTTTATAAGATGGGTGAAAGAAAGGTTAATGGTTTAGTTATAACTTGTTATAATATTTTTACCATAACTACTGTCGTTTTTCTATTTCCCCTCTTTATCCTTTTTATGTTTTAAGTGCATTTTATTTAAATTATTTTTTTTAAAGTGGCAAAAACTAAATTTGTTATAACAGTTTTGTGTGTAAAACAACATCTGGTTTGTAAGACCTAGGTAAGAAACTAAGTTTGCATAAATTAGGTTTAGTACATTGCATATGGGGAGTAGGCAATTGTGGTTAATGGATGTTGTTTTTACTTTCATAACAAGTCTACCTGTGTTGAATGTTAGTTTAGAATTTGAAAATGTAAAAAAATGAAACTTTTCCCAGATTTTCCAGATTAAAAAAGTGAAACTTTTTAAAAAAGACCAAAACTGGTTAAAACACACCAGTAAATACAAGTGACAAGGCCTTTAAACATCATATTAAGCAAAACAAAAAAGACAACATAGATAAATAAATTAAAAAATGTACAATTTTTTCCAGATCTCCAAAACTTATTATTGCTGATTTTGGTTGTGGTGAAGCAATGCTTGCTTCCAGTGTGAAGAATAAAGTTCATTCATTCGATCTGGTGGCTGTGAATGACAGAGTGACCGTTGCCGATATCGCTAAGGTGACAACAGTCCTATATTAAGTTAAAATTCATAACATTGAGTAATTTTAATTACCGACATGCTCATGCATTATCTGGTATACATGGCTGATGTTGCTCTTAGACTGTTTTAAACGCAAGGCGCATTATTACACAGGTAAATGTCTGTTATGTTTATTCCCGTGAATGGAAAAACCAAGGGGGTTAACACACAGGCAATCGTCAGATCACCTCACGCCCACCATCGGGTTACCTGAGCTATTGCAGTGTGTTGGGTATGATTCACATGTTCCTTCAATTTGGTAGAACCCATTCATTTACTGAGTTCAAACGATGTCTGCTAAGTATCTTGCCTAAGAACAATCACTTATTTGACAGCCTCATAGCACCTGAACACAGTGGATTAATGGGTACTACTAAAACACCTAAATTCTATGTAACACACTAAAATGGTAAATAGCACACTGAAATAATAAATGTAAGAACGCTACCTTACGTCATCGCAAAGTAATTCGATAATTGCCCATGTGAATCCCCCATCTGACTTCCCATTCACAAAGATAATTATGAACCTCCTATACCTGCAGGTGCCGCTCGCTGATTCTTCAGTTGATATTGTCGTCTTCTGTCTTTCTCTCATGGGGACAAATCTTGTCGAGTTCTTGGTCGAGGCAAATCGAGTTTTGAAATTAAGGTTTGCCTCAACTTATATTAGTTGGTTATAGATTTAAAACCATTACCCTAGTTTGTAGTTGGTTCTTTGTCTGAACAGGATATATATTTCACGTTGTTACCCAGCAATCATTGTCTTATTCCGATATTGTGTTACCACTTACCACAACATTACAGTAAATATGATTGAGGTGTTTTCACTTGTAATGTTTATTGCTGGGTACATTTGATGTAATGATCCCAGCAGTGTGAATTGACTCCTGTTGGTTTCTGACCGGTTAGTCTGGTGGGTTAGTCAGATGCCCTAAAGTCAAATGGTTGCAGGTTCAAAACTCGTCGCTCGATAGTCGGTTGTGTCCTTGGGCAAGGCACTTTACGGACATTGCCTAAACCCAGTGAATTAATTGGTTCTACCAAATTAAAGAAACATGTGAATCATACACAACACACTGCAATAGCTCTGGCTATGCAACGGTGGGCGCGAGGTGATCCTAGATTGCCCGTGTGTTAACCCCCTTGGTTTTCCCATTCACGGGGATAAACATGAATATCCTATCATATGTTTGACAGTTCAATGCATTACCTCTACAACTAAATGCTTACCAGCTTAACTAACTACTTACTAGTACAGCTAAAGTAAACAAAGAATGATCATAACACACAACCTGTCACACTACCACAGGCGTCAGCAATCTTTTTTATTGCAATGTGCCAGTTTATGAATAATATCATAATGAAAGCAACTTCGCGTGCCAACCATTGTTATGTATGATAGTCAATTACCTAATTTGAATATCAAAAAAGGATATATTATTGGATATATTAAAGACAGTTGAGTTGCACATGCACTCATACAAAGATTTTGCGAGCGCGTCAAATCATGCTGCATGCCATGGAAAACCTCTGTGACATGTGTACCAAGGGTTACCGACCTCTGTTCTGCAATATAAAGCATTGATTATTATTACACAATATGTGGCAGGGGTGTTCTTAAGATTGCCGAAGTAGCAAGTCGGTTCAGTGGACTCAAACAGTTCTATAGAGACCTCAAGAAAATTGGATTCGATTTGCATAAAAAGGTAAGTTAAAATGCATGTGTTTGCATCTAGTGGAACTTTGAAATTGTAAATATATGAAAAATATGGTAACTTGACTATTGGTGTATTGTGTTGCTGTATAACTGCTAAACCATATGAATTTTGATTTCAATTCCCATTATAAACTCCGTTGTTCATTCCCTTACTGCTTAATTTTGATATCTTGATTTTAAATGAATCACTTAAACTTGTAGTACCAAAAGAGATACTGCTACATATTTAGTTGAAAACCTCACCATTAGGTCACAAGCTAATGGTTGGTCTCGATTCCACCACCATTTGGCTAACAGTTCTATCGGATAGTTATGTTAATCCATGTGCATCAGTTCAGGCATGTCCATTAAAATGCTTGCCAGGGTCAAATTCAACTAGCTAGCGACCAGTTTTGAACCTTCAACCTTTCGTCTGAAAGGCAACACGCTAACTAACTAATTTCGGGCTAATGTGGAATATAAGCGAAATGGTCGCACAAAAATTGTGTTATGTGTCGACTTTAGCCTGAGATATCTCTGCATTAAAGAAATTTTAAAAATATCGTCACAAACTAATCATATTTCGTCATAATAGGACACCACCAACTCGCATTTCTTCATGTTCGATTTCTTTAAAACGAAGAATTCTCCGCCAAGCTGTTTAAGCAATGATTACAGTGGTCTCAAGTTGAAAGCTTGCGCATACAAGAAGCGCTGATTACGATATTCCAACGATATTAATCATGATATCTAATGTTCCGCTGTGTTAGTGTATTGTGCAGCACTTTAAGTCCACAGCCAGAGTTTTACCACATGCTTATCGGGTGTACTGTTGGGGCGTCAATAGATTATATTCCAACCCAGAGCACTCAAACTGCTTGTTCCAAGTAATTAGTTAAAGCATGGTAACTGTTCGCCGTCTGCGCCGGAATTTTAATAGTTACATTCGTTTTGCTATTGGGAACGATCTTTTTCCTTGGATCCATCCTTAAGTTACGGTCGTGGGGTCGAATGGTTAACGCGATTGATATATATAGGATAGGATATTCATCTTTATCCCCGTGAACGGGAAAACGCAAGGGGGTTAACACACGGGCAATCGTCAGATTACCTCGCGCCCACCATCGGGTTACCGAAGCTATTGTAGTGTGTTATGTATGATTTACACGTTCCTTTAATTTAGTAGAACCCCTTAATCCGCTGGGTTTAGGCAACGTCCGTAAAGTGCCACATGGTTACAACCGACTATACCTAGTGACCAGTTTCGAACGTGCAATACTTTGGACATATACCGAATTAAATACAAAAAAGTGTCTTACAACGTGCTCATTATGGGTTCAAAACTAAGCCCTGTAAACAACAGGGTTCTGTTTATTCTCCACTTAATAACTAACCGACTGCGTGATCCCGAGATTATAGTGTGCAGATAGTTGAGGTTACCACAGTTATTTCGTCCAGCGGTTAACTCTGTCGGTAAGAGCGTTAGTCATAGTCAACCGAAAGAGTCTAGCATTTAATAGTCGCTGACTTATCGGCGGTGTTGTAGGGTAACAGGGAAATGTATCTATCATGTACAACCTGCTGTTCTACTAGTTTAATTTCCCCGTGGTAAGCATGAGGTAATCAGGTGTTATGATAATTTCCCTTGTTTTTTTCCATGTAGCCTATGGGAAAAGCCCGCATATATTTGCCTATCACAGTGTAGTGTAATACACAGAGAGATAGATTGAGTTTTCCTTTCAACTTATTAATATATTGGGCTCGAGCAGAGTCCGTTTAAATTACCGTCCTACCATAAGCTGTCAGTTGTGATGACCTAACCTGTCAATTTGTGCCGCGTTATGTTTATACTCTGACATGCTATCCCACTTAGCTAACCCGAAGGTCGTAATACAGTGAAAGGGAGTAATGTATTAGGGAACTAGACGGAGGTAGTGCGGTACATTCATACTACGATATGTGTTAACCGTACCGCGCACGCGGATGTGTCAATCAAATTTGCACCACTTAAAAGTTATTTGAACGTAAAGCGTCCTTCGGGAGAACGTTTGATTACTGACGTATACGTGGCGTTGTGCGTTAATACCGCTGGTTTACAGCAGTCTTTTGCGGTTTTCCAGCGTAAATTGCGAACGATTCATTGCTATAGAAACCTTAATAATCGTTGCTTGTGTTCATAGTAGTCGGTTGACATATGAAATCTCGTATTCATTGTCGAAACTGGGTGGAAGTGTAAGTGATAGTAAGTACCTTCAAGGGCTCTTTTGTATTGCTACGACCAATGACGTCAACATTCCTTCCCTCATATCCTTTACACAGAAGCAGCGCGTCAGACAAAAGGCTCCGCCAGCAATCTTCGACGAGTCTTGTTTTTCCGAAGTCACCGTATTGATTTTAAAATTATCTAATCGATATATGCTTATATAAATGGTGCGCGTTGTGTTTTTGTGAAAGGATAAGAATGGATAACGTGAACTTGAGTTACGACGTGGGAAAAAGCGACAACAACTTAACTGCGCCGTTAAACTACCAGCGAGAGTGGATGCGAGATGAGATAGTAGCCGCTAGTTTAACCAGTGTCGCCCTCTACTTGGTGTTCAGTCTGAGTGTTTACGAATTTAGAAGATCGAGGATTGAGACGGGGATAAAGAAAACCGACATCAAGCAAAGTAGATGGAAGACTGTGGAGTTGATTTTCTCACGTGGTACATTATGCTTAGTAGCCGCCGTGTTCACTTTATTCCGATGTCTCGGGGAACAGATAGAGTTGCGGTTCGGGACCCACTCTGACACCGCATGCTTGGTATACCAGCATTTGTACGTCTACAACTACCAGATCCCGCTCCTGTCCCAGTATTTGCTGCTGTGGAGTCGTCAGCGCAAGATGTACCGACACCGGACATTACGTCATCTAACCTCACCCGCTATGCGGTTTGTTAGCGCCAGCACTATTGTCGGGATATTCCTTACTTCTCTCATCACCGTCATTTGTTACTTTTATAGCTTTCGTCTACATAGCTCGGCAAATGGATGTGTGTATGTGGTGGACGGTGCAAGCATGCCTTCCTCTGGGGTACCAGGACTTATGATGTTCGGAAGCGCGTTTGTGTTTCAGTTCCTACTATTGGCACTACTGGTCTACCCCTTAGCGCGGCATTACCACATTCGGTGTGTGGGGAACAACCAGCACAGCGGGTCGCAGAGCGTGCGCCGAACTATATTCCGTATATCGGTATCAACCGCAGTATGTGTGGCGTCCGATTGCGCCGCGTCTACCACAATGGCGCTACTGCACGAGGACAGGACACCGATCATGTTCTGGGCAAACATATTCAGTCTTAACTTAATCATCAATGGAATCGCAGTGACTCTCTCATTTATCGATTGGCGACGACGCCTCATGCCGTGTTATAAAGTTGACTACGACGTGGTAGCCAAGTTAAACCATTGCGGGAACAGCATTAGTATTGTTTAGTTGAACCACCGACACCTGTACGAGACTACCTCATGCTTCACACATCGCTGCGCCATCTTTATTTACACCTGTCCATATTGTGGTCTGAAATTAAAATGAATCACCCTACTTTTGTTGGTATTTTCTAGAGAAGCGGTGCATACCACCAATAGTAAGTTTCCAAACAACGTAATGTGTTGTTATATTGTAGACGTGAATACTTCGGTGTAGTAAAATCCATTATTTTGTAATAAAACTAAATATTTTGCCCATTTTATAACATCCCTATTCTAACCATTACATAAAAAAGATATGCCTGGATTACAAATGACTTATAGGTCAATAGCATAAATAGCCAATTTATGTATTTTGTGTGTTACTGCTTTATAGCAGTAGTTTAAACAGTTGATATTGTATTTTATAATCCTTATATAGGCTACCCTATAAATATTCGAAGTCTTACACTTTACAACGGAGACTAATTGTCCAATGTTCATTTAAAAATAATAAGATTTCCAATGACGTCAAAGTACTTCCATCGATCAGTTGTGCGGCTATCCCGGACGATGGGACAGGATGTACTTGATCTATAACAAGCTTATATAGCTTACGTCATTCATTACTACGACGGGTCTTTATGTTTTGTCCCCTTGAATGGGAAAACGCAAAAACCCGTTAAAACACTATATACTATAACTGGCAATCGTCAGATAACCTGACGAATACGTAAAGGGGGGATCCTTATCATTAGTGTTTACTGTAAATTATAAATGTATATTTTGTTTTAAATATCAATTTTCTTTTACCTATTTATCAGCTTATTTATATTAATATATTTTAACTTAAAAGACCCTGTTATTTTTATTCCCGTGGGTGGGTAAAACAACACAGGTGATTGTAACCTCATGCTCACTGTCGGGTTATCTAAAAAAAAATTAAGATTAATTTCGTATAGATGGCAATGACATTTTATAAGGTTTTGTTCGACCATAGCTAACCAGTTATATAGGCCTATCTGTATGGCAGAACGTGAAATACCTAATGTACAGCATACTTCTTAGTAAATATTGACATTACCAGTTAATTGAATTATGCTGTTTAAAGTGTCACAAAGCGGTAAAACACATTTTCACACACAAACCAGTGGAACATAGTTGACACATATTTTATTGCTCTTGGGTGTAGGTTATACACACATATTAAATTGATTGTTTAAAATGTGTTATTGTGCTTATTTCACGAAGACGCGAAAAAGTTTGGTTTGGTAACCTGTCGGTCAGACACAGTGTCGCCCGCCTTTCAGCCGAAAGGATGTGGAATCAAAACTAGTCGGTTGTGTCCTTTTGGCAAGCGTGCACGCCTGAACCCAGAGAATTAACAGGTTCTACTAAACTGAAGGAAAGTCTGAAGCATACACAACACACTGCAGTAACTCTGGTAACCCGATGATTGCTATATTACGGTTGTGAATATGACGCAATTTCGTAACACTAAAGGGAATATACATTTTTTACGTTCAGTTTGTATGTGTAATAAATATATAAAACTTTATATTTCCGCCCTGAGGTGTAGCCTCTAAAACTTGTTTCCCGCCATTTAAATCAAAAGGTCTAAACTTCCATTTTGCAAATATTGACAGACGAAATAGCGTAACTTCTTATTTTAGCTAGCTGATCAGCGTAGCATTTTATAAATAAATCGAGAAATGACTTTAACTTTTATTCTTCAATAACATTGTATTTGAGCTGCCAAAAATGAATGTCAATGTATTCATATAGGCTAGACTGGCGTAGACTGCGCTTTTTAAACGCAAAACTGTTTGAAAACAACACATGTAAAATAAATATATAAAAAATGTAAAGCTTTAAATGTGTGATTTAATAGTGTAAACGGGTCGATATTAATAAGATAAAACAGGAGCCTATAGCCGATTTACCAAACATGTTTAAACTCATTCGTATAATCATGGTATAAATATGTATTTTGCAACAGATTCTGCCTGCCATTTTCACTCCCGCTCTATAGTATTGCCGTCCATTATTTCTTGCTTTCGTGCTTCTGTAAGTCGCTCTTCGGAATGCTGTTCATTCAATTCGTTACGCAGCTGGTTGATAAGACAACATGGACACATGCAACCTACACAGTTGTCGTCCGCCGGTAAGCCAGGGATACTATACTTGCTTCTGTAAGTAACCTTACTCTTACCGACCGATAGATAGCTACCAATGCCCAGCGGGGATAGCAAACATAATATGCTGTGAAGGTTTGCTTTACCCATGCCCAACTCTTCGGCATTTTTACCATGCACAATACATGGCAGAATAAATGATTTCAGCATCAACAAGGGATTGTGACATATGTCTACAAGGCGAAAGGTAAATGTACCCTCACGCTGAATAATCAATAACTTCTGAGCGTCACTCTCTATAAGTTCCCTCTTCTTACTTTCGGCTACTTCTGCCAGGTGAACTTTTTCTTGCCGATGCATTTTAAATGCAAGTTAGAATTTACAAAATACAACTAACCTCAGTTACAAACTAACATTGAAAACGTTCATTTATTTTTATGCATTCTTTAGAATTTTATATTTATTACAAAACAGGTAAACGTATGCATCACAATTGCGAAATGTTCGTCATAGTAGTGTCAATATGCTAGCGTGGATTACCAGTCATTGATTAAAATATTGTGTTTTGATTTGATTTCTTTATACTTAATATAAATCAGGTTATCAACTAAGCAATTTTTCTTTGTAGCAGATAAAAAGGGCACGAATATACTTTAGAACGGATCAAAAACTTTATACAACAAAGTAAATAAATATACAAAAGTTAGGTTAGCATTCGACTGTGGATATTATCCAGCGTTAAAGGGTTTAGTTCAGCGTTTCCCAACCTTTTTTGGTCGCGGACTATTTTCTTACAAAGCGAAAGGCTTTGCGGACTCAAAGTACATCAATTTTAAATTAGCGTAAGTCAAAAGTGTAGCGTAACTGGACTAGTTTGTTATCACGCAATAAAAGATTGTGTAAGTCTTAAGTTGTAAGTCTTAGGAATATATGAAATAGGTTACTCTGCCACTACGACTATGGTATTACGGAACGACCAAAGCGAGTGCTATGAATAATGAACTTCCATTTAGTTACTTAAAATCAGTTGGTTCCAGACTTAAAATTACCTTGAGTTACAATGTTTCGTTGATAAAAACATATCACTGCTGTTTATAACGATCAAAAACAAATAAAAGTTTTGCAATTTGTTGATGTGCTTGCGGACTCATTTAAAGCTTCCACGGACTCATTTGAGACCGCGGACTCGGGTTGGGAAACACTGGTTTAGTTCAACAAAAATAATGTGTCATAAAATACACTGTTGTAAATGATACTTCGATTAGTAGAACATTTAAAGGAATGACAGTGTTTTCTTGCATAGCGTGAAATACATTGGATACAATGATTTCTTGTCGTTATAAATACATTTTACTGAGTTGATATTTATACAATAACCCCAACCCCTTATTTATTTACCCTCATTCGGTCAGTTATCAATATATGTTAGCCCCTTTACATGTGACTTTTAATAAATACATGGTTTTCGTACAAATGTGTTTTATGCCTAATAATATAAGGCTGATTCAACATTATAATATAAAATGTTATAACAGATCGTAGACAAACAGTCGGACAGAACATAATTAGAACCAAATATGGTATGATCCTAATCACAACAAAATAACAACCTGCGAGAATACGCGCTTTCAAATGCGCGAAGAAAGTTAATAAGAATTTAAATCACCTGGTGTGGGTAAGGATGGGCGAATTATGTAAAGTATTATGGCAAACATATTATGTAACAGTCAGCAGTTTGGACGTGTTACGTTTTAATGCGTCGAAATGTCAACTTTATAGATCATAACCCTGGCTGGTCCCCTAAAATTGTCAGAAACCTGTCACTTTCATTTGTGACACTTATCCGTCGACCTGTTTGGACATAATCATAATTTTGTGGTTAACATGTGAAATAACACTGCCACTGGTGACTACGACGAGCATTATCACGAAACTGCCCGTTCGTGGTGAATTCCATTCGCCCACGCCTCGGGTGAATTGTGTCCATTGAGTTTTGGTGGGTGGTGGTGTGCTGCTGACGAGTCTTCGGTTGAAGCATCAGACACACTTCTTTCTTGGTTGGTATTTGCTCCCGCCTAAGAATGTAATTGAAACCCTTAATAGTGTTGTGTATTGTCGCTTTAAACGATTGCGTTGTAGAATGGTTAACACAACCGATTCATATTCAACATTCTGTTTAAACGGTCTTGGACTATCTCATTACAAGTTCCAAACTGGTTTTAAGTCATTATAGGCGTCTTGCGTTTAAGTCAAAATAAGTCATTTCAACTTGTCAAATTGAGTCGATTTCAATCTTTTACATGTTAAGTTTAAAAGAACAAAAATCTTAAGTCATTTAGTTTTTTTCTTTTTTTATATTAGGCTCAGTTTTGAACCCATATTGGCCTTGTCACCAATTTTACATAGAAATCGGTCGCGTTAACCATCGGGCCTCGAGTCATGCAAAGATTTTGCAACCAGCAACTCTGGACGTGTTCGTTTCTGACTAGAGTATTTCAAAATTAATCCTTGAAATAAACACGCATATATGTATCTATATAGATGATATTAATATATTATATGGCTTACCTCTATGTCCACCCGTCTTCGCTTCCACTTCACTTCAAATACAGTGACCCAAACAACTGCTATTGTTATCGCAAATGCCACCAATACAAGTGGAATAGCAATTGCCAGCGCTAGTTTCTGTCTTTGAGCGACAGCTGGCTGCCATTTATGGTCCCTTTCGATACCCGTTGAACCGTTCATGGGACCAACGGTTTGACTGGCATTGTTGTTTTGTGTCCCGTTAACTAATACATCGGATACACTTGTTGGAACTATTGGTGGCGTTAACTCATTTCCTAATGTTGTTGATTGATTGAACACTAACTCTGTCGGTTGAGATTGCGTGGATATGTGGACTGTATGCCCAGCGGTTGTCGTTAAATTGTCTTTGAACGCTGTTGTTGGGTTATGTAGTGTAGTAGTGTGGTGGCGTGTCACTGTTTGAATATTCCCCCAAGAAGAAGATATCAACGTATTGTTTGATGTCGTGTGCGCAACTGGTTGAGTCTCTGTCGTTGATATCTCAGTAGTACTGGACGATACTGTAGTAGAATCAGCACTTCTTAGTGTCGACCCATTTGTTGCAGCTGGGAACATTTGAGATGTTGTGCCAGATATTGGTTGTGTTGTTTCACTTGGGATTGTCGGCGTGTCCGGAGCAATACTGGTCACTTCCCGAGTAAACCATGGAGGAGGTATGAATGTTGGGGTTCGCTGATTAATCCGAGGTGGGAATCTTGTCACTGAATCACCTCCTTCCGATATTACAAACCCCCCACCACCACCACCGCCACCATCGCCAGATCCGGCGAAATAATCGGGTATAAAAGGTTCAGTTCGATTTATGATGCCTGGTATCCTCGGAATTCCCCTGCTTTCTATTCCGCCCTCTGACAACCCTGAAAGCGTTGGTGGATTCGGTAAACCCGGCAACGCTGATTGATCCGAGTTATTCCAACTCGGCGGAACGAAAGGGTTAAAAAGACTGAATTGAATGTTCGTATCATTCCAACTGCTGAAATTATTCTGCTCGGGTAGTGGTGAGGGGTTGAAGTAAGGTTCAACCGGTATCGCGTATGGTTCTTGCACGTAATCTCTGTTCGGTGGAGGTGGAGTTTCTTCGTTGCTTTGGTTGCCTTCACTAACAGGAGGGAATCGGTTGGTCGCGAATCTATCGCCCCGGGGTTCAGAATCACCTTAACACAATTGAAAACAACTTAAATTTCGTGAAATTGGACAAACAGGTCGTATATATATATAGACCTAGGATAGGATATTCATGTTTATTTTCGTGAATGGGAAAACCAAGGGGGTTAACACACGGGCAATCGTCAGATCACCTCGCGCCCACCGTCGGGTTACTGGAGCTATTGCAGTGTGTTGTATATGATTCACACGTGCCTTCAATTTAGTAGAATCCATTAATCCGCTGAGTTTAGAGTCTAAACTAAACTTTAGGCACTGTCCGTTAAGTGCTTTGCCCATGCAAGGACACAACCGACTAGCTAGCGACCAGTTTCGAAACTGCAACCTTTCGGTAGAAAGACGTCGCATCAAACCACCAAACTAACCGGTAAAACATTTGGAATTCTACATGTGTTAGGAGATTTACCTTCTGATATTGGAAAGGGAAGTTGTTTGGTGTCTCGGCGTTGTCGGTTCCGAATGAAACGCAACAAATTAATTTCGAAATCTCGTGCGATTCGTGCTTCATTTTTTACTGAAACTCCGTAATCGCGAGGTAGAAGATGTTTTGGCTTCAGAAGATTGTTTTGTTGCAGAATCGCGTTGCCGAACTTTTCCTTCTGCCATTTTGCTTGAAATAAATTTACTTTACTTTGCACGAGGGGTCGTTCGTTGTTGCGTTGAGTTTGGGTTGCTGGAAAACAAATAAATAAGTCTTCAGTAGAAATCCAGTAACAAATAACTATTTAACATAGAGCGGTAGTTTAATAAGGTTAGTGACTGTGCGACGGAGCTATAACGCAGAAAACAAATATAAGTGTATGGTCGTGTGGCCAAATGGTTAACGTTACCGACACATATACCAACTATAAAAAAACGGTCTTAAGGACGAACCCATTATGGTTTCGAAGTTTGGCTAAATAAATGAAATATATAAGCCTTCGGTGGAATTTGATTAACTTGCAAAGAACTATTCAACAGGCGTCGGTATAGTTTCTATAATGTGAGTGATTGTCCCAGCTTCTACGCGCATTCAATCTACAAAGCCTGACCATTTATTTCGTTGTGTTTCCTCATCTAGTTACGAAATCAGTTTGCTATATGAACTTTGCAATTCACATTTTCCTAATCAGTTTGCTATATGAACTTTGCAATTCACAATTCCAAGGTTATTTGCTACCCCCTATTTAATCGTAGGCCTAACCCATCAATATAAATGTTTTACAGCACATATTATTGTTGTTTATCATATCACCGTTTTCGACAAAATACTGAAGATTGTCTTAATGAATAGGCGGCTACCGGTAAGCAAACAATCAAATTACTCTATAACATTTAATAATGCAAAGCCATATAATAAATTGTTGAATAAATTTAAATTTTTAGGAAGTCCAGCCGAATGGAACCCCTGAAAACTTGGGCAAAATGTCGTGACGCAAAATAGTCTTGGTTAAATCGCTCCGAGATTTACAGATCTTTATGGGCAGCAGAAAGGTTGTGATATCGAAATCGACCGGTTGCTAGACGGTGGTGGTTTAGGTACTTTGCAGAAATCGACCGAAACCAGCGGATTAACGGGTTCTACTAAAATTAAAGGAACGCCTGGAGCATATAGGCCTACAACACAATGCAATAGCTTCCTTAACTGGGGGTTCGAGGTAATCTGACGAAACCAGTACCCCGTCTATATTTTTATTTACAGGGAAAAACACATGACTGTACGGTCATGTGGCCGGATGGTTAACGCTACCGATACATGTACCAGCTTGCATAAGAGATTTAGCAATGAACCCATTTTGGGTACGAAACTAAGCCTGAATAAAAAAAACACATGACTATCTTCTTGTATCAACTAAAATCGTCGGGATTACTGTTCACAGCTTCCCCACCACCGGTATTCCTACTCATAACATCATTAACCACTCAATATGCTCACGGACATATTGTCAAAGTTACCAGGAATTGAAACCCACATAATTGTGACCCTGCTGCTGCTGTAACGCGCACGGGAGCTCGTTTGTTTCGTTATGTTTTGATACACTTTTATATATATATATATCTTTTACACATCTTTATTCACTTTTTATACACTTTCAATACCACATTGTTTATACAATTTTAATACACTGTTTAACGCCTTTTGTTTGCTCCCTTTTAATTTACACGTAGTTTACACCCTTGCACCTTTTAATCATTTTATCATTTTATCTTGCTTGCCTATTTTAACACGCACAATTCTATCTCTCGGGGAATTTAAGTACTTAACGCTCGGTGCTGTGCTAATTAACGTGATGTCTTTGAATTTATGTTTCTAAAATCAGTTCTCTCTTAGCTGTTAAACTATGAAGAATTATTTTTAATAGCGGATGGTTTTATTAGTTTTTTATGTGTTTTGTAAAATATGAGTATTTTTATAAAGCGAAAACGTTGCAAGCCCTTGTAATTGGTCCAACGATAGGCCGTTAAGACAGCGTCCTGCGAAACCTTAGGAATTATGTAACACTGGTGTGACGTCATATTTGCAGGGTCGCACATTCTTGTGGTATTAGAACAGCGTTTCCCAAGTGTTCTCCCAGTGCATCAATTTTCAATTAGCGTAAGTCAAAAGTGTAGCGTAACTGTACTATGTGCATACGATACACTACTACAAACTTAAAATTATGTTGAATTACAATGTCTCGTTGATAAAAACATATCACTGCTGTTTATAACGATCAAAAACAAAAGTTTTTCAAATTGTTGATATGCTTGCAGACTCATTTAAACCTTCCACGGACTCATTTGAGACCGCGGACTCGGGTTGGGAAACACTGTATTAGAAGTTTAACAAACAAAGCGAGCAACCTTAAATAGGCGTCGTAATTCTGATTAGGATTAGTAAATACGAGTGGGTTTATTATATAACATTGTTTGTTAAATGTTCTGGTGTTTCAACTTTATTAAATTTAGACCAGGGGTCGGCACCTTTTGCACTTAATGAGCCATTTTAACCGATATTCCACTAAATAAAAATCACTGGGAGCCACAAAACTAATATTTTCGCAATAAAAGGAAAACAATACTGTGTGAGATAAAGATGCGAGTGTTCTTCTGTTTGTTTTACTTATGCATGGGTGTTAAATTTATTAAGCGCTCGCTACAGTAGTAATAAAATGAATAAGAGCCGCATCAGAAGGATGAAAGAGCCGCAGGTTGCCGATCCTTGTATTAGACGTCCAATTATTAATTGAAGCACCAACACTATAGGATATGATATTCCTGTTTATCCCCGTGAATGGGAAAACCAAGGGGGTTATCACACGGGCAATCGTCAGATCACCTCGCGCTCACCGTTGGGTTACCGGAGCTATTGCAGTGTGTTGTGTATGATTGAGACGTTTCTTTAATTTGGTAGAACCCATTCTAATCGGTCGCAACATTCACCATAACGTAAATATAGTGTGGTTATACTCCCACCATACACACACTATGCCAACACTTTAAGCAAATTATTTCGCACAAAAATCTGATTGAAGATTGCCTGCGGGTATTAAATCCTGTTTTCCCTGCCTAATGCGCGACGTCACAATATACATTGTTTGTTGTCACGCGACAACATTTCTTAGAAAAACTTTTTTTCGATGAACGAAATGGTCTATATTAAAAGACAGAATATAAAACAACAAAAATACGAAAATTAGATAGAAAAGAAAGTTTGGAAATTCTCCGTAACATATTATTAAAGGAATTAGTGCTTAGTAACAATTTCTACACTCCCGTATTTTTAAACTAAACGCCGGTAGGGTGGGTTAGTATGGTTATGAATTTCCCTTTTTAAGAAATTTTAATACTGCCCAAGTAAATATATGGCGTGTATACCGATTTTTAGTTATTGTACGTTTCTATCTTAGTGGCTACACTTGTGCATATGTTCGTTAAACACACATTTTATTGTTCTTCGTCACTTATTAAACGTGACAATGCAGTATCTGGCGAAGGGTAGCCTAAGAACTGTGATCTTATTTTGTGTAAACAACCATCGCAGCGTTGAACGGTTCGAACCTACAATCTAAGCGCAAGATCGCTTCCGCTCCGTATAAACGTGGAGTTCAACCGTTTCATAACCGATGAACATATGCTTCGGGCTATGTTATGCTGGATCAATGGGGGTATTATATGTCCGTTGCGATTCTCATGTAAATAGCGGTGGAATATGGCGAACGCAGGGCTAAAATGGAGGCGCCAAACTAGATAACTTTAAGTTTTTTTTGGTGCCTTCCTGTTCTGCTGTAGTATCTTGCCACAGTATTTTTTTTATTTTTTTTGTTAATTGTTGGATTTTATATATGACATGTATTTTCAAATTGTTGGTGGTAAACGCTGCAGCGAAAGAAACAAAATTAAAAATGGTATTGTATTGTATTTAACGTGGAGCACAATTGATTTGAAAAGTGCTTGAGCTTCCCACGTTAGTATTGCATCGCAACGCAGTTTTACGTTTGTATAAAGAATAATGCACGGTATGGGCGTATGCTAACAAGTGACAACTATATCTTTCACACGTATACGCTCAACGAATAATGATCGTCTTCAATTGAATTAAACCACCCAGCGTTCAACGACTAAAAATAATGAACTTGTTTTTTTTTAATCTAAAATGTCATATAGTGAGGTATAAGAGACCGCTGTGTCAGATTTCGTTAATCTTGGCTTTAATGTGACGTTTTTTATTTCTAAATGATTTAATAACTACATGTTGCTATCTATTCGTTCGAAGCTGTCAAAGAGTTTTAAAACATTTTGCAAATAGTGGTCACCTCGAAAATGCGCACCTAATATGGTATGATGACGTTTCACCTTGACACACCACCTACCAACCACACAAGGGTGTGGCCTGACACGTGACCCCGTGTCACCTGCTAAGTCCGTGTTTTTCTATAAATCGGGAATCAGCGAGCGCTTAAGTCGACGCTAGATTAAACTGATAGTCATAATGAGCCGCTTGACGTCACATATTTTGCAGATTGCGCCGAGACAGCCAAGCGACGCTTTTCGCGCATCAATTTCCACCGACGATAATTTGTCCTACGTCATATAAATCCAAACGCTACCTTAACAAACGAAAGATGATGCAGATTAAGCGATGACGCATGTAAACGGGTTGACTTGGCATTATACGGTTAACCACCGAAAATGCTGTGCTCCATTAGAACTAAAATAAACACGACCTGACATAATACGCATAATAAACTGCTAGATTCCTGGAAAATTAGAGCTAACTTTATATTGGTTAAATTGTGTATTTTCATGTACAAATATATGGTCTATGAGCTATAGCTTTAAACCGATAACTCGACAAGATTCGCTGCAGGTTAAATCGCAATTATTTCATCATTTTGCTATCTTTCCAATAGTTTAATAAACATTTCCTGAGCGAAAATTTTGCAATTTAGAATTTCCCTGATTAAATAGTTTATTTGTGTTTCCCCCTTTTGAACTTTGTTTATTTGCTTTTGCTCATGTGTTTCTTCAAGATAAAGAAACACACTTAAAACGTAACAACGGGTAAGCAGGAGAAAAAGTCAAAACTTAAAAGCGCTAGATTGAAAAATAAAATAAAAACAATTTCAGAAAATATACGGACGCGGCCAAATAACCCAACAAAAATTATTAGAAAAATACATTAAATATATTACGCTAACTTATTTATTGCCTTGATGACGGAAAAAACGCAAGAATTGCTTACCTGCTACGGTTCCTTCAATTGAAAGTATGATAGATCCGAGAGTTAGAGAAATGACGATGGTTGAAATATAACTCCAAGCACTTCCCCTAATGCGGTGTGCCGAGCTAACCTTCATCCGGCTCTTCATGCGCATGATCCCAACATGGTAGTCGGTATCACTTGCATTCGGTCACCATTCTTAGATATATGAGAATTGAAATCGACACACAGGATTCTATGCTCACATACAACACCTCAGAAAGCCTATAAACCTGCGCAGGCGTAAATGTTTATACAATATCCCGAGGTGAATCTGCTTGGCTCTAGATTGCTGTAATTGATTGACAAAGACGCCGATTTTGAAATTAACTTTTTTCGTTTATAAAATTAGTTCGAACACATCTGTCCTTACACAATAGGATCCGCACTGATTACTACTTTGTAGTCGAACAATCTAACTCCTAGAACAGTAACGTTTGCCGGTAATTATCGTTTTTATTCTCTTTGTTTACACTGAACAAATTGTAACTCACATAAAAGAATTGATAAAGAACCGTAATTTTCATCTAATTTAATCCTCGTAATAGTCACCCCCTATAAAGTCATAATTCCTTCACTATAAGAGGTGACGGACTGCGGTTTGTATAAAATGAATGTAAAAGATTCTCTCAAGGGCGGGACGACAGTTAAGGATAAAACGCCGGGGGCTCAAGTGAAGCGTCCGGTGTTAAGGTTCGGCCTCGTATAACAGCTTATTATATGAAGCAAACTGGTCACATATACATGACCGTAACTACTTTCGCAAAACCGCTGCTCAAATGGCAACAAAACATTCGATCTTGACTTTGGACTTGATATTCGTGACCTTGACCGGTTTCGGTTAAAAACATCTGGTTGCTGGTTAAGGTTGTCGTGGGATGAAATCTGTTTTAAACGGGAATTTGTCTTGAAGTTTTAGAAATAATTTGGCGTTGTCACCAACGTATGATTTCATCTGTATTTAAAGCGTTTTTAAATTAATTCAGTTTAATTATGGGAATTTTAAGCCAATCTATGCACAATAGGAGTAATTCGAAAATAAAAAAACATTTCTAACTTCAAGGTCATATATACGAAAACATTGTTATTCTACTTCACCATATAATAACCAATAATTATATAATCGACATACGATAGGACAGAATTCCCAACGATAGGAAATCGTATTATGACATACAATATATTTTCAAAATAAACTTTAGACGTTTGTGTTTACGTCCAAAAATGACTCATCAGAAAATTATGGAAATTATTAGTAAAATAGCGGCCGCCATTCTATATTTAGTCGAATATATGAGTCACAAGTAAACAAGGAAAAACACGCCCAACTTGCAATTGGAGAGTTTATCTAGATGAAAGCGCAATCAATGCCAATGAGTTGAAAATATAAATAAACAAAAATATACCAAAAGTTAGATTAATTTAAACGCATTATTTAATTTGAGAACACCTTGCGTTTTGGTATCGTTATTAAAAAACAAATTTCTCTATAATATCAAGAACGTTTTCTTATATTTTTTTCCGTTTTCCAAATTTATACCAACAGTCCTGCTTCATGTTTTCATCGTGGAAACACAAAATAAACTAAACTATACAAATGTTTAATATATAAACTTTGTATATGTATTTTTAAGACGTTTTTCACCTATTCTTATAGCTAGTACTTTAAAATAACAGTTTAAAAGTAACGTTTATTTTTAATGGTTAATACATAATTCTATAAATAAAAATTTCCATATAAACATATTTATTTTATAAGATTTTTTTTCAACACCCAGTTTAAAACTTCAAGCACAACGTCTAGTTAATGTCCAATGAACCTTATGTTTATAACAGCTTGTAGGCGATTGGCAAATAATTGTCGAAGTTGTATGTTTCGATTGGTGGCTTATCGGGGCGTCTATCTCGGTCAACGAAGTACAATCGACTAATATTGTTTTCTTATTGAAACGGGAGAAATGAAATAGGGGAAGTAGGAATAATCATCTTATCGCAGTTCGAACTTATGAGTTGTAATGTAAACGTAGATGTTAAGCGTCCTTTGATAGTTCTGACTCAACCGTGTAAATCAGGTCCGCACAGGGTTACTATGTAAAGGTAAAATATTCTGTTATAACGGCGTTTCGGTCCTTGATAGAAGGTTCTATGGCCCAATTGTACAATTTAACGACTGTTCATTTTGCCGTCTTTTTTTCTGTGCCGTGATTTGCATTTGCCATTAATTAAAACTTGAGCAAAAAATGAATAAACTAAGCTAATCTATATTTTCTGCAAATGCATTTACACTAAATTAAACCACACTTCCACAAAATTCTTATCTTACTTTGCATTTGCGTCTCTGAAACCTTCAGTATATGGAATGTCTAAATAACACTAAAGCATGATGAACATTGCCGTGTTGTACCATCGCACTAATTGATCCCCAGCGGCAAAACTGCCTCAGCAGAAGATAACTCTGCTTTCTAAATACCGCAATCTTGCGTTCGTCGATGCCTTGCTTTAATGTATCATTCAAACGAAGTGGCTAACTGTCTTTGAGTCGTAAAACTTGATATAATTAAAGCATGCTATAGAGGCATTGCGATGAGTTTGAGACAAACGAACGACTTATTCTGCATAGATAGATACTTATACATTTTATTTCTATTCTAAATCTTACAATCGACTTCATGAAATAAAGGATTTCTTTGTCAACTTTCTAATCCGGCTGATTAACATTGTACGAGATATCTAACCTTAGATTTGTTAAGTTGTCCTCCTGATTAGTTTGGTGGTTGAGTGCGTTGCCTTTTAGCCGGAGGGTTGCGGGTACGAAACTGGTCGCTAGCTAGTCTGTTATTTCTTTAAGCAACGCACTTAACAGACTTTGCCTGAACGCAGTGGATTAATTGCCTGAACCCAGTGGGTTCTACTAAATTGAAGACACGTGTCTATCATATACAACACACTGCAATAGCTCCGGTAACCCGACGATGGGTACGAAATGATCTGACGATTGCCCGTGTTTTAACCACCTTGGTTTTCCCATTCACGGGGATACACATGAATATCCTATCCCGTATGCAAATGCGCACAATTTATGCCATCCTTTCACGATTGTCCATCATTTTGAAATAACGGAAAAACTACATGGGGGTTCACCAAGCAGAGCAGTTGTAGTAATTTGTGTTTTCTTATTTACGAAAAACAATCGTGGAATTTTTAAAGTCTTTTCCATATCTCTCTACAAATAATTTCAACGCCAATGTGGCCACATGTATTTGGATTAATATAATCACGAGTGCACTGTACAAATACTGATGGTGTATAAAGCGGGTCTGACTGCGTCCGCAGTACGAGTTGTACTTTTCGTTATCGTGGCGGCTTTTAGGCAGCGTTACATATTATACAGAAATAAATATATTTTTGGATCAACTGATATGGTAAGTGTTGATTGCTGGAGCCCTCGCGTGGTAGTATTGTTGTGAACTTCGTCCGCTAGACGGCGGGCCTGAAATATTAAAATAATATTTTAAAATCGCGACTAAATATACGGTCGTGTGGCCGAATGGTTAACGCGACCGATACATATAATGGGTCATATACATTAGTGACTAGCCATCATGGGTTCGAAACTGAAGAAATCGCGGCTGAACAATTAAGTACGGTTGTATGGCTGAATGGTTAGAGTGATTGATTCATATAACGATTTCTGCATAATAAGCTGTGACAACTTTATCGCGAGTTCGAAAATAAGTCTAGTTGAAAAACGTTGTGACATTGAACGGCCATGTAGAGAGAGGGACTGTCATGTATCCACGGGTTGTGGGATCAAGATCTCGCGTATTCAAACAATCCCTTATTTTGCAACAACACATATGGCACACCCATATATATGTTTTTTACCGAGCCAAGTTTCTAACCCATAATAAGGGCTCGTCACCAGGACCGTTTTTTGTATAAGAGTCGGGAATATGTATCGGGTCGCGTTAATCATTTGGGCCACACGGACCGGGGCTACACACCTATATTTTTAATTAGCTTTACCTGCCGGGTTGATGTAGGCCTTCCCTCTTGAGATTCTTTCAGGAACTGCTGGTACAGAGGTTATTAAAGTGTGATGTCTTAAACAAAGTTTCTACATGCCACATAACCGTGGTGGGTAGGGGTGAACGGGGGAATCAGTTTCATTATTTTCTTATATCCGACCGAAGGCACTAAGCGGACATTGCCTGAACCCAGTAGATTAATGGGTTCTACTAAATTGAAGGAACGTGTGGATCATACACAACACACTGCAATAGCTCCGGTAACCCGACGAAGGGCGCGAGGTGATCTGACGATTGCCCGTGTGTTAACCCCCTTGGTTTTCCCATTCACGGGGATAAACATGAATATCATATCCCTATATTTTTTGGTGATCCTCTAAATAGGACGAAACAACGCCGATTACATTGCACATCACTATGGAGTAAATACCCACAGTGAGTCTCGAATCGAAACCGTTCGGTTCATACAAACACCAAGTATATATATATATATATATATATATATATATAGCCTATATCTACGTCACACATGCGATTGTGATGTCATATTCAATAAATGCTTACCAATAGGAGTGGGTTGTCGAGTGTATTGTGGTTTGTTGTACGGCGCTTTTCTGGAGTAGCCGGGCAGTTTGCTGGAATATTCGAAATACGAACTCAGTATACGAACTGGTATTCAGTGTAACGATTCGAGCCAATGACTTAAGTCACATTGTTCAATGACTTGATTTGACTCGAGTCAGAACGTAAAACTGATCACACTTCACTCGAGTCTGTGTTATTAAAGGTTACCAAGTCCAATAAACTAATAAAATCCAATAAGTCTGACTTATATACGTGACTTGGACTTCGTCTTATCCAACCCAAATTATAACTGACTTGATATTAGTTTGATCAGGATAGGGATAGGATATTCATGTTTATCTCCGTGAATGGGAAAACTAAGGAGGTTAACACACGAGCAATCGTCAGATCACCTCGCGCCCATCGTCGGGTTACCGGAGCTATTGCAGTGTGTTGTGTATGATTCGCATGTTCCTTCAATTTGGCAGAAGCCATTAATCCCGCTGAGTTCAGGCAATGTCCGTTAAGTGCCTTGCTCAAGGACACAACCGACTAACTAGCGACCAGTTTTAAACCTGCAACCCTTCGGCTAAAATGCGTCCCACTAATCCACAAGACTAAGACAAATTAATAACAGCGATAAAAATAATAATACATTTTGTTATAATTGGACAAGACGCTACACAATAAGGCCCCGAACATACCAATCAATACCTTCTGCTAATTAGAGAGCTCTAGCTTAAATCTACATACAATCATTAGTCATTTCGCAAGAACATTTTTAATAAGGTGTTAAATAAAAAAAAAAGAAATGTCATTACCCGAGTGAATTATTGTTTTGTTTGGATCTAAATTCTGTCTTTTCATTTTCTAAAACCACATCAGTTGTTCTGGTCAGGTTGGCAGCGTTCCTTGGGAATTGTGCCCCTTCAACAAGAAATTTTTAAGGTTAGTTTGAGTAAAAGGAACACAATCAACACATTCGTGTGGCAGAATGGGTAACATGACATATACCGTCTCTTATAAAAAAAAAAGCGACCGATACATGTACAGGAAACATACAAGGTCATCAGGAGAGTGGGTAAATGTTGATACATTGCACGCTCGTGTGGCCGAATGGGTTACGCGACCGTTACATATACCTCCTAGACAAAAACGGTTTTAATAGCGAGCTCATTAGGGTTCGAAACTTGGCTTAGTAAAAAAAAAACAAACACAACCAACCAGCTATCTGCTTGACAGGTTGATCTTCCTTGCAGCAAACGCATTCTCTGCCCTGCACACAACATCCAACTATACAAGCCATCGTCACTACCCCCACTATCGGCAAAACTATGGGAAGGACTGTCGCATCTGGAATTTGCAAAATATATCAAGTTACATAACACGGCGGCATGTGTACGAATCAGGCCTTAATAGTTTTGTTGTGGCTAAAAATGGATGGCATGAGGTTTAATATTAAAACCTTGTGCTATGCTGGGGTGACGCGACAGTAGTGCGCTCATTTACAGTCGTATGGCCGAATGGTTAACGTGACCGATACAAATGCCGAATCCTTTACAAAAACTCATGGATTCGAAAATTAGCTCAGTTAAACAAATAAGTTACTTGCTTGTCGCGTGTCTATAAGTCACGGGGCAATTTACGAACATTTTCCAACCAACGAATCCAATTATTACATTTGCAAGTGATACACCCAACGAATACTCCAAACTGCATTAGTTTTGATGATTATTCTAATACCATATTTATACTATAAGTATAGAAATTCCCAACAACATAGATTGGATTCCTTTTATTCCATGGGTTAAGTCGCGACAGATTTAGTCTACTGGTTTAGTGCGTCGCCTTTCAGCCGAATGGGTTGCAGATTCGAAACCGGACGCTAGCTTATCGATTGTGAATATTCCAAACATGAATAAAATTATTTAAGTTTCCAAGTTTTCCGCAATAAGTTAACACGTAAATCTTACATCTCTAACTTATATCATTGCACGACGGATCGAAAGGTGACGGATTCGAAACCAGCCTTTCGCTTCTCGTTTGTGTGGATGCGCAATGCTTATAATATTAGTGAATCAATCGGGTATAGGTCATTACACGACGTCTACATGATATACACCAAAATACAATATTTTAGTTCTTTGTAGTATATGTGCATGTGATATTCTAAAGAGCCTTTAAAACTCATACGTTTTCCCGGTATAATATGAATATGGTATAAACGTTTAAAATTGCCGATATGATCGTAAAACAACACGACTTAAATTCTGCAACATTGGTTCGTGTGTTAATAATAGTGAATGCCTTCTATGTTATATTAGAAGTTTACTGTCAGATATTAAAGACATGTTAGTTAATATTAAGCATTTAGGCAAAATAAATGCTTCAGGACACAAGTTATACGCATAAGTGACGGTAAAAATTATCCCCGTGAATGGGAAAACCAATGGGTGTTACTACACGGGCTATCGTCAGATCACCTCGCGCCCACCGCAGGGTTTCCGAAGCTGTTGCAGTTCCCTCCAATATCCATATCAATATCACTCACCGTCTGCTGCACTTCCCCAAGCTTGGCTTCCACTAAACCACGAGCAGAACCACACGAGTCCAGTAACTTGGAATAACTTAGTCATACTGTTCCACTGCTACC
>CH001012.1:93767-120313 GCA_000149265.1 Ciona savignyi | reverse complement strand
AGGGGGGGGGGGGGGGGGGAGGGGGGGGGAAAAAAAACAAAGGGGGCCGGGGGGGGGGGGGGGGGGGAAGGGGGGGGAGCGGGGGACCCACGCCCCCATCCACCAATACTTTCTCTTCCACAACCCCACCCCCCTCGCCCCCATCCACCAATACTTTCTCTTCCACAACCCCACCCCGCCCTCGCCCCCATCCACACCTACCTCATCTCCGATCCAATTATGTAGCATCCGGATCACAGATGCTCCCTTGCTGTAGGAGATGGCGTCGAAGATCTCATCCACTTCATCTGGATGGCCGACCGGGATTTCAATGGGGTGGCTGTTGTCTAGTGCGTCTAGGTCCATTGCGCTGTGGGGGGGGTGTTGTGTTATAATGTTGATGGTAAGTGTGGCACCTTTAAGCTTAATGGTTATTGAAACTGGTTGCTTGCTAGTTGGTTGGGTGTTTTTTTACTTATAAATAAAAAAAACATGACGGTTTGCTAGAGTTAATTTGTCAAATGAACAAATCACTCTTATATTTTTTCATTTGAAGGGATTAAGCAATATGCTATTCACTAATTTGACTAAGACTGTTGCTATACAGGTGTAAACCCTATAAACCCTATAAAAAATATCCATTTTACCCAGACCAACCAACTGTTTTTTGAATTATATTATGTAACTATCAAATCAAGGCCTAAAATTCAGTTACTTTTAAAAAGCTCGTAGTATTAGGTTATTTCATAAATTTTAGCAAATAATAATAATCACAACACAATATGTTTTGCATGCTCTTCAAGTCTATTTCAGAGCAATTCGAAATTATAATTAAAGAATTTACAAAAGGGGCGTGAAAAATCTTGTAATTGTGTTCGTAAAGGGGACATAAAGGAAATTAAGATATACACAGGGTTCGAATTAACGATTTTAAAACGATTCGCGAAATGCGTGGGTTAGGAGAAAATCTTTTCGCGCATTACCCATGTTAAATTGCCTTAGAATGCGGTTTCAGAACCTCTCAAATTAATCTTTAAAGCCAGAAAGATAATTCATTAAGTAATCAGTACCGTTATATAGTATTAATGATAAACTACAATAAACGTATCGTAAGTTAATGCGTGTAGGACGAATATCGACGAAACGAAGCCTTTGAAACGAGTAATCTTGTTAAAACACCATATAACCTTATTATGAAGGGGTGTGTCGCATCTCCGCCAATCATAAATAAAGGAATCGTAGTATATTCACGCATAATGGCTATTGTTGCGTTGTAATAGAAATGCTTATTATACGTCAATAATGCAAAGTAAAAGCAAGGTAAATAAATGTAATAGTAATTCCATTGTTAAATGTTATGCTGAAGGCAAAATATGTTATATTATATTGTGTTGATGATTTATTATTAAAAGTGCGCGAAATCAGTAACGGTAATTTATATTTTCGCGATTTTGTTAAATTTTGTAATTCGCGAACTTTAAAAAATGGTTCGCGAATAGCGATTCGCGATCCCTTAATTCGAACCCTGATACAGATATTAACAATAATCACAACACTATATGCACACCACCGACAGTGTAAGGGGCCAGCAGAAAACATTTTGATGTAATAAGGTTGGAAGTAAACTTACCGCACAAGGTCATGTGTGACGAATTGAGTCCAAATATCGAACTTGGGGTGGCAGTGGTCGGTGGCCAGGTATTCCATGAATGAAGCAAACCCTTCGTTCAACCACAAGTGCGTCCACCATTCCTGTAACATGGTGTAAAGTGATGGGGATATTGAACAACTTGCCTCGGTTACTCGGTTATAAATTTTACGTTAAATGGGTTTGGAAAGCCTCTAATTGTAAAAACAAATAATTGTACCGACATAAAATCACATACTTTTAACAATTTTACTGACGCAAATTAAACAATTTGGTTGCAAACTTTTAACCATAGGATTTCAAATTATTATATATACTTGTAAAGTGAAAGTAATAACTTTTTAAAAGATTTATGAGGATATATTCATTTCTAAACATAGCATTGCTTTTAACACTTGTGTGATCAAGATTATAAAACCTTTGCAACTAACAATAGCTTTTGCACTGTGAACATGTGGAAATCTGATGATCAATCCTATATTCCCACTATGGTGTTAAAACCCTTGGTTATAATCAGCCTAATCAGCTTTTAAAAAAAACATAACAAAAGTAAATGAGTACAATAAAATAAGCATGTTTAACTGCATAAATGGGAAAAATTAAAGGGGGTTTACACACATCGTTAGATTACCTCACGCTCACCAACGGTAAACGTAGCTATTGCAGTTTCAAATCTACAACCCTTAGGCTGAAAAGCGACGCACTAATCAACCAAGCTAATTGGTCCAAGTAACCAAACCACTCCCCAAACACAGACACAGATTCCACCCACCATTGTGACTAAGTTTCCGAACCACTGATGGGCGAGTTCATGGGACACCACTAGCGCCACCCACTGGCGGGTATGTGCGGATGAACTGGTCTCGTCGATCAAGAGAGCCGTCTCACTAAGTATTCATTGATATCAGCTATGGTACAAGTTTTAAAAATCATGGTTGTACAATAAAACAAGCCGGGCACAATACACAGCAAGCAAGGATCAAAAAACCTAGAATTACGATTTTAATAAAATAATGTAACGTGCTTCTGGTATCAGACAATACTGCCATGAGTAAAAGAATGAAAGTTCAATACTCATGCATCAAATAATATAAAGCATGACATTTTTCTGTAAATCCTGACTTTTTATACATGGGTTCATATGCCACATATAAATCGACGTTTATTGTACTCTTTTTGGCTGATTTCTCTGATACCAGAAGTAATTTCCATTATTTTATTAAAATTGTAATTATACGTTTTTGGTCCTGGCTTAAAACGTCTTTTTAAGTCATTAAGCATTGCTTCGACCAACCGGTTAGTCTGGCGGTTAAGTGCGTCGCCTTTCAATCGAAGGGTTGCAGGTGCGAAACTGATCGCCTGCTACTCGGTTGTGTCTTTGGCCAAGGCACTTTACGGACATTGCCTGAACCCAGCGGATTAATGGGTTCTTCCAAATTGAAGGAACGTGTCTATTATACACAACACACTGCAATAGCTCCGGTAACCCGACGATAAGCGCGAGGTGATCTGACGATTGCATGTGTGTTAACCCCCTTGGTTTTTCAATTCACGGGGATAAACATGAATATCCTATCCTATGCTATGCTTATAATAAATGCATAAAAGTCAGAAAACACAGAGCATGGATAAACAGTAACCAACACAAGATACACCCACCGATAAGTAACAAGCCCCCAGTTCTCCATCGCACCTGCACAGAAGTCGGCGATGGCAATGAGATCCATCTTCGCGAGGGGGTAGGGGATGTCGAAGTAATCCTTGTAAAACGGGAGAGCTTTGGTGGCAACTTCAAGCGCAAACTGGCCCTGCAAGTAATGATATATGGGTTACACTTAGTATGCTGGGATGAATTATAAATGCTACAAATCACTATAATAATTAAGCTAATAAGGGCCAGTTTTTCTGGGAGAAACTAAAAAACACAAAAAAAGGGTATTTTTGACTGTTTGCATTTTTTTAGATTATTTTACTTGCCCTGCATTGAGATGTGGAAAATTATGGTGCACGTAGAGGAATGTGTAATGTATGCTGTAGAAATAGTTTTAAAAAGCTTTAGTTACTTGGGCCAATTCATGATAAAATGCTAGAAAGACTAAAATAATCCAGCCAGGGTTTTTGACTGTTTCAATTTGATATATTAGTTGCTGTAGTTTCTAAAACATATGTTGCACTCCGGGTTGTGTGTAATGTTAGCTGCACAACTTCTAGTGAGCTTTATGTGCTCCAAATCACTGGAATAATTAATGCTCGTTAGGGACAAGTTTTTCTGGGAGTTTCTACGAGTGCAATAATATAAGGATTATATTCAAGTACGCGGTACTTATTTATGGGAGTGTGTAAAGCATGGTGCAAAACTAGTTTCAAAAGGCTTCATATGCTACAAACCACTTGGCCGATTCATCATAAAATGGTAGAAAGATTAAAATATACCAGCAAGGTTTTTGGAAAATTTCAAAATTTGATATAATAGTTGCTGTAGTTTATAAAATATCCAGTGTTTAATTGTCAATAAATTACACCCTCATATAATTGACAATGGGAGTTTACGTTGTATTGCTGTTACCTGCACAGACTTCCCAACTGGAGTGTAGACCCTCACTTTAACTCCGTCTGATGAGGTGTCTTCAACATAATCGAACTCGCCTATGTGATGTATCATGTATGTTAATATAAATCATCGCTTCAAATATATGTTCAAACTACTGCTTAAAAAAAGCACATAACCGAGAAATTTTTTTTATTCCGGTTAATTGCATTTATTTGTTTGTGCCATAACCATAGCTTTTTGGTCACAATAGACACCACTGACGACCCAAGAAATACATTCCGCCCCAAAGTTTGCAAACACGGCAGATGTTTCCTTAGTGGGGAGCACAGCTACTATGGGAAGTAATTGGATACGTTTGTCAGCTAACATCTGTCACCAATGGTTGTGGAGAATTGTTGATTGAAACATATGGATATCATTGCATTCAGCATAATGCTGGTATAGTTAGTTTAATTTATTTTTTGTTTCCACGATGAAAATACGAAGCAGGACCTTTCATAAAAATTTGGTAAACGGGGAAAAAACGGCGTCATTAAAACATGACTAAAAGTAAAAACCAATCAATTATCGAGCTTCAGTATAACTAGTAAATCATACACAACACACTGCAATAACTCCGGTAACCCGACGATGGACGCGATGTAATCTGACGATTGCCTGTGTGTTAGCCCCCTTGGTTTTTCCATTTACAGAGACAAACATGAATATCCTAATACCACCACTCACAACTTACCAACTACGAAAGCGAGTAGATAGGTGGACATGACTGGGGTCTGAGCGTATTTCATTACTTTGAATGCTGCGTCTTCCGAGTAAACACTTTCATCAATTACATTCTGAAAATAATCGAATGCAGCATAGTTAGCTCTTGTTGAACCAAACTACAAGATGGAAATATAGAACAATGATAAAGTGGAACATAAAAACAAAGTTAGTTAAAAATTACCTATAAATCACATTACCATTAAAGGGGTTAGCAATTAAAAGTAATTTCTGAATTCTTATAGTTAAATTCAGTTCGAGTTAAGGATTTCTATAATTTTCATATTTTTGTTTTTAGTAATGTCCATATTTTCTATTAGTGTGAAAACTTATGGGTTAAGTTAAAACGATTGAATACATCAACTTAATGTTTTGTGCGACATTTTTAAATTTAAAAAACTTTTCACCGAGGACCCACACCTACTGCATTGCACATGTAATGTATGGTTTTGAACAGGGGTTCTTAAACGGGGGGGGGGGCGTGAATTGGGGGGCGTGAAGGCTTCTCTAGGGGGGCGCGAGCATGACAGTGACATATTGATGAAAGTGGATTTTCGGCACTTGTGAGTATGCAAACAAAATGTCGTAACAAACTGAAATGCGAAGCAGATCTTCGATGTTCGTTGTCTTCAACAAAGCCTCGAATTAAACGACTAGTTTCCCAAAAACAGTTGCATCCTTCACACTAAGCAGGGTAATGGCAAATAAATTATTGCTCTATTTTTCGTAAATTTGATTTTTGAGTAGGTGAGGCGTGAGCATGAATTACAAATCTCAAGGGGGGCGCGACTGAAAAAGTTTAAGAACCACTGGTTTAGAACAAGGGATGTCCAACCTTTTATTGTAGTGGGCCGCATTGTTACTTGAAATAATTCAATGGGCCGCATTTACTGCGCCCCTAAAAGCTGACTGATACATTTTAATTAGGCTGAGATTAAAAGTTCATAATACTACTTGAAGTGAAAAAGACTAGCGGGCCGCACAAAAATCTCAGGCATGGACATCCCTGGTTTAGATTGTTACAGGTTATCACCTTCATACATACCCATCCACACCACAGCACCTACCATGTTGGACAGCGCCACCAGATCTTTAGGAACAACCAGCGTTGTGTCGAACGTAGCTTTGAGGGCTGGTTCATCCCAACACGGGAAACAACGTCGCGCGTCTGTTGCTTCAAACTGCGTCACGGCAGCGAACTTCTCTTCACCATTGCCACCAACGTATCTGAAAGTCCGGCTGGTTAGTCTGTTGGTTTGTGCGACGCCTTTTAACCGAAAGTTTTAAGGTTTAAAACTGGTTGCTAGCTAGTCGGTTGTGTCCTTGGGCAAGGCACTTAACAGACATGAACCCAGCGATTTAATGGGTTCTACGAAATTGAAGGAACGTGTGAATCATACACAACACACTGCAATATCTCCGGTAACCCAACAGTGGGCAAGAGGTGATAATATATAAATTATAAAAAAATCTCTTCCACCAACTGAAGTTCAAATGTATTACACACACCACAATAACTCACATTCACAATGTGAGCACCAGGGTGGTATCTACCTCAAGTTAAGTTCTACTTTACCAACCACCCATGATGCCACTAGCTACCAGTATCTCAGTATAAGAGTCAAAGCAAATTACACAGCAGGTGGCTTGGTAACAACTTTGCTATAGTAACATTAACTCTTTGCATTAAGATCCGTTGTAAAAAATATTCCATCACAAACTTTACATTTCATATCCTTGCCCTACTGGAAAGTTCGTATGATGCGCCGGATATATGACTACTTTTTCGGGTATTGGCACAGAAAACTCAAAAAATCATGCTGGCGTGGCGTGACTACACTTCCTTTCATTGTTTGTGGTGGCGCAAAATTTAGGTTAAAAAAGTTGGCACAAAAATCCGGCGAACAAAAAAAAACACAGGCAATAGTGTGATTAATATATTCAAATATGAAATGTATATAATGTACATACTTGCTTCGATAGAATCCCTTCATTTTGTTGTTCAGTTCGCCGGTAAACTTCATTTCCAACACCCCAGCACCTTTAAAATATCAGCATACTGTACTTTTGAATTCATATTAAAAAGATTATTTGTGATAATAAAGAGATGGTCTACACCAGTGCTTTTCAAATGGTGCGCCACAGGGGTTAGCTAGGTGCGCCACACTTGCATTTCGTAAATTTACGACAGAGTGTGCATAGATGATAAACTACTAAATGGTTAGTGTCTAGTTCGTTCTTTTCCATTGTAACGTTAGTTCTACATTAACTTCCGAACAGCAAGAGCGCTCAAGAAACAGTTATTTCAGTGCAAAGTGCGCCCGTTCGTTTCTTAATTGGTTTTGGGTGCGCCACGAGGCCATTAAGATTGAGACTGGTCTACACTGTGTGACCAAGTTCTGACTTGAAGAATTCATTTTTTTCAGTTATTTTTGTCATTTATTTTAGGACATCTCTTTGAAGACGTATTCTTTTTTAGTAAAAAATTATCTGCAGCCTCTAATGCCACAGGATATTAAAAGACAGGTAATTAATTCGATATTTATCCTGTTTTTTTCTGCATGTTTGTTTTCTTGTAGCAAACCACTTAAAAGATGTTACCTCCATGTTTAAAAGAGTTATCAAACATCCATTTGAAAATGGTCCAAAATTATCGAATTTCAATCAATCTTGATATGAATTGTAAACCAACTGAATAAGGAACCAAATTACTGTTTAGTGGTGGGAAAAAAAGCAGAAATCCGTAAACTACTTTAGCTCAACCACCAATCTATCTACAGTGCTGTGGTCGGGAATGAAATAAACTATAAATTACCTGTGGCAAGCTCGTTTGGAAATTGAATTATCGCTTTTTCATTTTCAACTTGGTAAGAAATGTCTGACGAGGACACAGTGGCGCCACCATCTGGAGTAAATGTTGCTGAAGCGATTTTGATGTCAACAGAATTCAATGTTACACTGCTGGTTGCACTGTTTACCTGGGGAAAAAGTTTATTCCGGTAGATATTCTTGTTTATTCCTGTGAATAGATAAGCGTAGGGGGGATTATCACAGGGGAAATCGTCAGATCACCTCACGCACACCGTTGGGTTACCGGAGCTATTGCAGTGTGTCATGTATGAATAGGACGTTCTTTCAGTTCAAGTAGAACCCATTAACCCACTTGGTAAAGAGTCTTGCCCAAGAACACAACTGACTATCTAGCGAGTAGTTGCAAACCTGCAACTTTTTAGACTGAAAGGTAACACATAACCCACCAAGCCATAAGCCAGACATTTAGGCAAAAAACAAATGTTTAATAGGTTTTACTAAGTATTGTAAACATAACCAAATATTATATTAAGCAAACAATCTGATTTAAAAATGAGGCAAACCTACAGATATTAGAAACCAGTTAAGCTTAGGCATGTAGATGAGATAATGGGTTTATAATATTGTGTAAGTTGCATTTTTATTTTCTGTTAGATGACTTTTTTATCGGCAAGTAAGTTTTATTACATGAACAAAAAAAGGAAGCTAACCTTGACATTAATACTTTGTTTTCCATCAAAGACGAACTGGTTGAGACATGGTTTGAGCCACAGATTGTAGTTGACTGGGACCACTGTGCTGGGTAGTCGGGAAAATGGCTTCTTTTCTGCAGGCATATTGGAAAATCGCACAGCGTTTACTAAATTTAACAGAGGACCTCGGGAAGTTATAGAAACTGGAAAACAACAGACTTTGTGTGTGCAGTGCCGAACAACATATGCAAATGCACGCATGGCCCTAAAATACATGCTCTAAATGTACCCTTACCCGAACTGCACTCTTGCTTTAAAAAGTTTACATCATCAGAGAAAACTCAAAGTAGGGAAGGAGGAAAACTGCACATTAAAATGAACATTATGATTAGGGATGCACAATATAGAATTTCGAATCTTTGAGATTCGAATCTCTAGGGATTCGAATCTTTACAAGCAATTTAATAAGAATAGTTAGGATTCGAAATTAAAAACGTAAAATATTGGCAGCGATCCAACGCGCAAGAACACGCGTGATGCCGATTATGCAGACGTCAGCGCATCGTTTCAGCAAGCGTGCGACAGTGGATAACAATGATAAGAAACTTTTGGTGAATCGTCATTGAAGTAAATTCGTAATCTCAAAATTGTAAATGGCTTCTTTATTCGTATGTAATACCCGTAATGCGTTTCTCCATACCGAAAGTGCATCTATCGTGCGAAAGCGTCCATACATTTTCTAAAGCGGTAGCTCGGAAATACAACTTGCATTAAAGCACAACAACATTCTCTTATCAGTCGTCCCATACACGTGCATCGTGGACAGACGCGCTTATAACTCACGCACGCACAAAGAAAGTAGGTCAGGTTCACCCGGCTGTAATCACGTGGTTTATCGCTCCTTTAAATACGACGCAATTATTCCAAAGGCGGAAGAGTTATTTACAGACTAAACACGTTAGTATTTGCAATATATATTTCACTTAAACAACTATGTTTTCAATAAACACAATGAATGATATCCTATGTATTCAATTTAATGATATCCTATGTGTTATTTAGTTAGGTGATTTTACAGTGATTCATTTATTAGTTTTTTACCGAGGTATAACTGTGTTAAATAGTAAATTAATGTTTAATTGTGTAAGGGTATTAATAGCTAGTCTTGACACCAAACTGGTGAAATAAAAATTGTCTGGTGTTTGGGAGCAGTTTTCTCAGCCATTCATTTCAACAACAACCTACTAGACTATTATCCTCCCTCATGGCAGATAGTGTTTAGAGATGTTACATATGATTAAAAAATATGTAATGGTAAAATATTGTTGGACTACATAAATTGCTCTCATCACAGTTTAAAAGCATATTTCTAATTCACTATAAATGAGAAATATATGCACAGCATAGCAAATTTAAATACATGGTAAAACATTCTAGAATAGGATTCGAAATTCTAGATTCGAAATGTATTATTCTAGAATATTCTAGAATACCTAACTATCCTATATTGTGCATCCCTAATTTAAAAAACATCCATTAAGTGCCTTGTACAAGGACAGAAGCTTCTGGTTGAAAATTTCATTATTTTCAGGTTTGAAGTGCTTGTAAAGAAGTTAATTTATTACAAAAATAACCGATTTCCAATTTTACCAAACATTTTCTCAGTCCCATTACGGTATAAAGAACACAAACATACAGGTTGTATTATGCTGTAAATAGTACTTCTCAATTGGTATAATTAGTCAGTAAAATTAAAATCAACCCAATGAAGAAAAAATAGTTTTTTTTGTAATTCATAATCTGCAATCTTTGCTTTATTTATAAACTACGCCATTTCGGATGGATTTTCGTGTTTCTGCAAATTAAAAATTGACCAGAATTTATTTTCCAAGAATTACAGTTGATTCTGTCATTACTATATTTTCGTTAATTAATTTAACTGTATATATGCAAATGCACTAAATCTATTTTTTACTGGCAGTATTATAATAAGTGTTTTTATAAGAATTATAACAAAGTAAATCGTTTTAATAAGAATTATAACAAAGTAAATAACATCGTCCGCGTTTTGTTAGCGATATTAAGTTGTTTATTTTTCAATGAATTGTTTTAACTTTACCCCGGTCGTTTACAATATTTTCTTGGCGTTATTGTTGCAAAAAAAACATGATTAAGTCCTTAGAAATAACTAATAAATCTAAAATATATATCAGTTCGTTACAATCGAAGAGAATCTAAAATACGGAACTGAATTATACGCTAACCACGTGAGCAGACTTGGACAACTAGAAATTTTTCGGCTTTTTAAAATTAGATTAGAATTAAAATTAGAGCTTAACAGTTTTTCAAAATTAGATTAGAATTAAAATTAGAGCTACACAGTTTTTCCCAAATTAGATTAGAATTAGAATTACTGAATTCGCAAAAACTTGGAAATTGAAGAAAAAATCTCAAGTAATGTTTTACCTCAATTTCGTTCTAAATCTGCGACAGTCTAAAAAACTCATTTCTTGCCCTTCTCCAACATCACTAAAAATTTTCCCAAAATCACTAAACGAAATGCAATATACCTAATTGTCACGTTGCTGGTCACCAGTCAACCGAACCCTTTACAACTGAACCCTATAACTGAACCCCTTACAATTGAACCCCTTTACAACTAAACCCCTTTACAACTAAACCCCTTTACAACTAAACCCCTTTACAAATAACCCCTTTACAACTGAACCCCTTTACAACTTAACCTCTTTACAACTAAACCCCTTTACAACTAAACCCCTTTACAACTAAACCCCTTTACAACTAAACCCCTTCACAACTGAACTCCTACAACTGAATCCTCTACAACTGAACCCCCACAACTCAGCCTTTTTACAACGGAACCACTTTCTACTGAACCTCTTTACAACTGAACCACTTACAACTAAACCCCTACAACTGAACTCCTACAACTGAACCCCTTTACAACTGAACCCCATTACAACTGAACCCCTACAACTGAATCCCTACAACTGAACCCCTTTCAACTGAACCCCTTTCAACTGAATTCATTTTAACTGAACCCCTTTACAACTGAGCCCCTACAAATGAACCCCTTACACCTAAATCACTTTCAAATGAACCCCTTTCGACTGTACCCATTTACAGCTAAAGCCCTTTCAATTGAACCCCTTTACAGCTAAACCACTTTACAACTGAAGCCCACCAACTGATCCCCAATAAATAAACCCTTACACTTGAATCACTCTTATCTAAACCCTATTTGACTGAACTCCTTTACAACTAAACCATTTACAACTGAACCCCCACACCTCTAAATCAATTTTAACTGAACCCCTTTACAGCTGAACGACTAACAACTGAATCCCTACAATGTTTCAGGATTTCTTTGGATTTTTTATGCTGGGTATAGATTTTTGTAATTTTAAAGGGCATCTAAAGGAATATTAATTATATAGTGACTTAATAAATCACTAGACATATGGTTTAAATCGTGAAGAGAGCAAATTTATCTTTTCTCGGCAGTGCTGCGGTTCTGTGAGTGTCAAAATTTTTAAGACTCTCTGTGTTGCGTGTAATTGGGATGTCATAATCACACGCGATTTTAGATAACAAATGTTTGTCATTAGCACTACATTTTGTATACGTATGTAGTGCCAAAAGGGGTAGGCCTACATTCTAAGAAGTAGACATGTAATTCAATTTTTTTAGTATTAATCGTCAGTTATAAGGGGTTCAGTTGGAACCCACGCTGCCAGCCTCAGCCTGCAGTATATCGTAACTGACTATAGCCTTCAAGCTACTATGTCACTATGGCTACTATTCATTAACAATAACTACTATGACTATACGATGCAAGCAATGCGATGGTGGCTTGGCACTGGTTTTCCCTGCACGCGGGATATCTTGTAACACTTGCTCAAAAACGTCGTTGGACAAAGTAGCATTTTTGGGAAAACTGAAAACTAGATTAGAATTAAAATTAGAGCATACCAACATTTCACAAATTAGATTAGAATTAGATTACTGGCATTTCGCTCTAATTAGTCTAATTAGAAAACTAGAATTATCTAGTTGTCCAAGTCTGCACGTGAGACTCGTAGTTTAAGCAAGTATTATACAAAGAATGATATGAAACTCTTTCACGCTTGAATGATTTCACGTTGTAAAGTCGCAAAATAGGTTTCTGTACCGTCACGCATGACAACTTGACAGAAAAGCCATTGCCGAATGCTGTAGTTTGTTCATTTTTAATGCGCTTCGTGCTATTTTAGCCTCTTAACGTTGCTATGTAACCTGTTTTATTATGCTGGGTAATCTTTTGTTGCAGTATTAAAACTACAATTAGAAGAAGTCGAAGAAAGGCCGGTTGGTCTAACGGTTAAGTGCGTACCTTTCAATCGAAAGGTTGCAGGTGCGAAACTGGTCGCTAACTAGTCGATTGTGTCCTTGAGCAAGGCACTTAACGGAAATTGCTTTAATCCAACGGGTTAATGGGGTCTACCAAATTGAAGTAACGTGTCTATCATATACAACACACTGCACTAGCTCCGGTAACCCGACGGTGGGCGCTAGGTGATCTAAAGATTGCTCGTGTATTAACTCCCTTGCTTTTCCCATTCACGGGGATAAATTATTATTCTATCCTAAAAAAAAACAAGTTGCAGGAGAGGGCGTTTTTTGTAGTGATCAAATTTATAAACCAAACGATTTTATCGATCGTTCGAAAATTAGTGAAGTGTCAATAGCAACCGGAAAACCCGACAGTGGGTACGAGGTAATCTGACAGATATCCACGCAATGACAACTACGTTTTCCTACACCTGACATAAAACATAAATAATCATGTCCTAATAATGCTGACTATTGAGGGAAAGTATCAGAAAGTTTGACCATAAAAATGTAGTTTACCTCACCAAAAGTGAATGGCTGGAACCTTGTTTACAGTCAGTCAGTCGTTCGTCGTTTCCCAATTGGTAAATTATCTTTCAATGAGCGGTCTATAAATTATATTGTGTGTATAAATGCCATTGGATAAACAAGACACCCGATCGCTTGTAGCGGCAGGAAAATGGGACAGATCGTCGCTTGTAGCGGGACTGTCATATGTGATTTATCTGCTGGTAGATATCCCGATTAAAGCGGCAGATCCTATATGCTTGCTGTGTCTGCTGTAATTGCATTGTTTGCCGGTTTTGGAAGTTAGGTTAGGGGTTAAGAATAAGGGATTAGGAGTTCGGATTACGGAGTTAGGGGTTAGGATATAGCCTATGGGTTAGAGATTAAGGGTTAGTTTAATTACTTTTTAGTTTATTCATTTTTTGCCCCAGTTTTTAAAAATGGCAAACGAATTTAATCACGACACAGGAACGGGAAAAAACGGCAAAACGAACAGTCGTTAAAACACGTCATTAAAAAAAGGGTATAAATTAATAAATATAGGAGGCGTTCAACCAATTATTCTCCCTATCTCTCCAATGCAAACTGACCTCACAAAAACGGCTGTCACTCAAAATCCTGACATAGGAAGTCTTAGATTTTTTCACAATTTAAAATTGAAGCTTGGATCTGCCACCTAAACTCAAAACCCTACAAAATTTTGTTTAAAAATTTTAAGCCCATACCCCTTCGTACATCGGCAACTTTTTCCCAACAAAACAGCTAGCAGATGCACAATCAACACCTTTATTTCACAAAGCACTGCTCCACGTTTACAAAACTTTACAGCTAAACGAGAACACCGGCGCGCAGCCTAGCACATGCTGCTTTCAACCAAACAAACATTGGGGAATCACCACCATTGTTACTCAGCAAAACACTCGTTTAAAAACAATGACTCATGGAGGGTACCACTCGTCACATCCTGCCGTTCATAGAGGTCTTAATTGGTTTTACGCCATCTATAGCGGACGCGGCTGCCAAACCTAGGCGAAAGAACAATATTAAGCCCTGAAGAAGAGTGTGCGGTAAAGCGCGACCAGTACTGGGTTATGGGTTAAAGCAGAGGACATACGGCCCGCGGAATCAGACCCGTAATGGATTTTGAGCGGCTAGGATAGGGGGTTAGGATTGCCCAGGGTGCCGCTTCAATCGGGATTTGCCATCTGCCAGCAGATAAATCGCATATGACAGTCCCGCTACAAGCGACGATTTGTCCCATTTTCCTGCCGCTACAAGCGATCGGGTGTCTTGTTTATCCAATGGCATTTATACACACAATATAATTTATAGACCGCTCATTGAAAGATAATTTACCAATTGGGAAACGACGAACGACTGACTGTGAACAAGGTTCCAGCCATCCACAGTAAACTACATTTTTATGGTCAAACTTTCTAATACTTTCCCTCAATAGTCAGCATTATTAGGACATGATTATTTATGTGTTATGTCAGGTGTAAGAAAAAGTAGTTGTTATTGCGTGGATATCTGTCAGATTACCTCGTACCCACTGTCGGGTTTTCCGGTTGCTATTGACACTTCACTAATTTTCGAACGACCGATAAGATCGCTTGGTTTAATAATTTGATCACTACAAAAACCGCCCTCGTACCTTAGTAGCGAGTGTTAGTTTAAAGAAAGTTTGAAAGAAAACCAGAACTCGTTTGGTGTTCTTGTGCGAGGCACTAACGGTTCCCGAAGTTTGGGCGAATGAAACAGGTCAAATCACTAGTATTGGCTTCGTTTCGAATTAGATTTTTTCGTCTCGCCGATATTAAAAAACTTAGCGACACCCTTGTTAGTGCCGTTGAATTTTCACGTTTATCCCCGTGAATGGAAAAACGAAAATGGCGTTAACACAAGGGTAGTCGAGAGACAATTATAAGTGTTACCACAATGATAACCGACAGTTTGCCCTTACACCCACAGTTGCTATCAGACAATGTATAGGGTGCAGAGGTTTGGTAAAACCCATTAACCACTGGTTTAACGTCCGCTAAGTATCTTGTCAAATACTATCTATGGAGCCGTTTCGAGTACTTATCGGTGCTACATTCTTGGGAAGAGGTGCCTCTAAATACTACAGGACCGCTTAGATTGCCATGGAAAGTAATTCTAACCGTGTCCTAAACAGTAATCTCTACCCCAGAACTAACTTTAACCCCAACCCTAACATTATAATCTTTGTTTTAAAGAGAGAAGTTTTCTCCAAACCTTTTGTAATTACGCAGTATTGTAAGCGATCTTGTAGCATTTAGAGGTACCGCTTAATAAAGTTTACGAAACCGAAGGATTAATTGGCTGCACAACTTCTCCATACATACAACGGTAGCTCATGCAATCTAACCATTAACACCTGTTACGGGTACCTCTAAAAATACTACAGTGTAGTACTTTAGTAGTTCTTTTGATACATTTTTTCCCTGTTGCTTTCACGTGTGGTTAGTTTGGTCGTTGTAAAATGGTTGTTTAAATTTTGTTGTAAAATGGTTGTTTGGTGATTAAAAGGCGCCCTACAGGAGTAACCAATATACCTTCAAAACAATGTTTTATTTTTATTCTCATTTATTGATTGAGAGCACATTAGTAGCGCGTCTCTAAGCCTTGTATCCCTTGCTGTGGCGACGACCACGAGCTCGTTCGAACTTGCGACCCTTCGATCGAACGTATGGTTTGGTGTGGCTGTGAGGCACACCTGGAGCAAGACCAAAGTGTTTGTACACTTTCCTCGCTTTGCGTGGGCCTGTGGTGGAAGGGGAGGTTATTAGCATACTATGAGTGGAGCAGGGAAAACGCTATGTTGTGGGAATACGTCAAGAGTCCCTTCACATTGGTGTTCATGTCACATTGCAGTTGGCAGTAGTTGCCTTAAAACGGTGAATTTATATGATAGTTGTTCGCAATTCGCATGTGTATATATGAATGAAACCAACCATCCACACTATATTGGCTGCATCAATTTGACTGTGAGCACAAGGTGGTCTTACGATACATGTCGATAAAGTCTGGCTTCCCACCCACGAGAATATAAATGAACCAACCATCCACACACTGTAATATCTCCAGCAAATTGACTGTGGGCATGAGGTGTCTTACAATACCCGTGGATAAAGCCTGGCTTCCCACCCACGGGGATATATATGAACCAACCATCCACACATTTTAATAGCTCCAGCAAATTGACTGCGGGCATGAGGTGTCTTGTGATACCCATGGATACAGCCCACCCACAAAATATAAATAAATCATCAAACCAGACATTTTAATAAATGAAATGTGGGCACTGGTATATCAAACAATTATTGGCATTGTAACAAACTGACAGACTGTTATAAACGTAATCATCCTATGCATCCTATACTGTGGAGCCACACACAACATACCCCATATAATAAACGGAATTCATTTTATTGTTGATTTTAAAAAGACAAAAAACATTTTTCTTGAAAACGAATGCTTAGCAAAATGTTTCTGACCAGATATTTAACACGGGATATTAACCTTGATGCTCTACCCGAGTGGTTCGTAATCTTTTTATTGTTGTTACCATCAAAAAGTTTTGATGGATTTCAATTACCTCTTTTTAGAAAAACATCAAAACAGATATTTAGGAGAGACTCTAGTTCTAGTTTATGACATCACAAATAGCATGGTTTTGAGTAGAACATTTTGGAGACTTCTAGATTAGAAGCGCATGACAAAATTTATGTTACCCCTTTTAAAATACCTAATTACCCCTTTGTGGGTAATACCCACAGGTCTACACGAACTGGGTAATAACTAACCTTGCAACAACACTGTGTTCTGCCCCTTCGGCGACTTCTGCGCAAGTTGATCGAGCGTCATGATGCTTCCACCTGCAGCGATGATCCGAGCTCGAGCTCCTTCCGTCACACGAAGCGCACAAACCTGTAGTTGGGGAGAAATATTTAGGGTGCATTTAATACAGTATCGCTTGGGAGTGCTATATCATGTTAACCCTAACCCTCCAAGAAACCTGTAGTAATCAGAAGCACAGGAAAAAGTGATATTCTAACCTGTCAATGTAGTTTAGAGAAATATAGTGCCTCTATTTACTACAGGATTGCTTGGAGTGCTATATAACGTTAACTCTAATCCTCCAAGCGATCCAAGCGATCCTGTAGTAATCAGAGGTACAGAAAAGAGAGATGTTCGAAAAAATATATTTGTTGTTGTATACAAAGGTTATCCTAATAGTTTGTAACATTCGCAGGTAATACCAGCTTTTTAACAAATATGTCAACCAATTCAAGAGATCGACTGTTTAGAACAAGTGTTTCTCAAATGGGGTTAGCTAGGTGTGCCACACTTGTAGTTCGTAAATTTACGACAGAAGGTACATAGATCATAAACTACTAAATGGTTAGTGTCTAGTCTAGTTCATTCTTTTCCATTGTAACTTTTTAAGTATTTAGCATATTGTTTTGACTTCCCATCATAGGCGCCAAGTTAGCGGGTGCGCAGGTGCCGCGCACCCGCGCATATTTGCATGCTTTAAAAAAAATTTCAGTTGAGATGGATATCTATTTTTGATCATATTTTAATAATTAAATAGTTTTGTAAAAACCGATATCTAATTGAACGATTTAGGCCTACCAATAAGTATAATATATTCAATCGATACACCAACTGCCAAACGATAACGTTGGTTCAAAACGGACCACGCACTCACTGCATAACGTCCTTTTTTATCTTACCGCCAATTGTATCACTCACACCTTCACGAAAAGTGTAGACGTGTTTCTTTGTGATGATGCGTGCAAATACGATGTTGCCCGTGAGCCCGCGGTAACAACGGAAGAAATGGGTTTAAGTATTTCTTTATTGAAACTCGTACGGTCGGCGGTTAGCGCAGGATAAAACATAATTTTCATAAACTTAAAATGTTAAGTTTATTCAACGATGTTTCCATCCCATTGGTGAGTATTCAAATTTGTGTCCAAAGCTGTATTTTGATTCAATGCGCATGGAACCTAACCGATTTAGTTTATTTATACTGCACCGAATATGGCAACAGATACGTAATCAAAACGTCTACGAATAAAGTAGACACAAAAAATAAGGTTATTATCACTGAATTTGTGAGCAGAAACAGATGCGATAAAAAAACAAGTTAAACAGTATTTATTAATGTTTACTTTCTGCCATAACAATACACTTTATTTTGTCATGAATCCACGATTCCTTTGTCTTTTATTGGCAAAGTATGCAACAGTGAGACAGTCGCCATTGTTATGAAACAAAGTAAGTGCGTGTTATACCTTATCCCAATGCTGTTTTAGTGCGCTTAGGAATAATTAAATTCGTAAAAACGCAGCATTGGTTCTAGCGCGATGGAAATATTTTAAACTGCTTTGTAATTAAATGCAGTGTATACTTCTTCTTTTTAGAGCAATTTAAGTAGGCATATTATGTCGAAACGCCGAAGACAGACATTTATCAGATATTTTAGCAAATGCAAAGCAAACCATGGCGGCGTCGATTTGGCATAAAAGAGAAGACCGTTATTCTGTTTATTAAGGATCGTGGAACTTTCCACGCTGGCGGGGAGAGAACAAATTTTTACACGTATTTGCGACGGCGTAGCTTATTTATTAACGTTGAAGTTTTTAAGGATCTGTTACCTCTTATTTAACCGCCTTAGTTCGCTTTGCAATGCCAACATTAAGTCAGCCTGAAAAATAGTTATTTTGAAGATATTTCAGTGATCAACAAATGTACCTTCAAAAAAATTCTCACGCGAATTTTGTTTTCGCACCCTTACCCATTTTGGAAACTTGGCGCCTATGCTTCCCATGCAAAGTGCGCCCATTCGTTCGTAATTGGTCTTGGGTACGCCACAAGGTCAAAAAGTTTGGGAACCACTGATTTAGAAGATAAACAACATAACACTACACCGAATATTAATAGGGAATAATTTTACAATTACTGCACTTACGTTGAGCTTGGGAACGGTGAAAATACGTTTGTCATCGGTGATAGTTCCCACCACAACCGCAGTTTTCACATCATTCCCCGGTCTCTTCATGTTGCGCACCTGCACGATCATTGGGGTTAGAATCAAACCAATCCAACTACTGGTTATGTTGTGTGTGCATGTGTATGGGGTTTACATATTCGGAAACCGAAAAATCAATTGGTACATGGAAAATGTACAGGAGTAATTACCCTCATTTAATCATTTAATGCCCCCTCATTTAATGTCCGATGCCCAATGGATATGATATTGTTGCATATTCAAGGCGGCCCCGCGTATGGCTCCACACGGCTCCTGTTACATTTTGCACGTACCCTGAATAATTACTGCTGGGCTAGAACAGTAAGTATGCTATCAAAAGAGCGCAATGTTGTTGAGTGGGAATTCCAAAACGCATCATAATAACGTGATTGAAACAAATTCAACAGTCTTATTCTATTCAAATTAGACATTTCTCTCTGTTAATGCTAAATTTAGGTTTTCTTCTTTATTACTAAACTGATTTTGAAATAAAAATGCTGAAATAAAAATATGTTTGGGAGTCAAAAAAGATGGCTGATGCTGATGGTTATACCCTTTAGCACACGGTGGATTGTCTAGCGACTTCCTTATATAACCTGTACCAAGTAGCACAGCAAGTGTCCAGTCTTATTACAAGAATTAAGTTCAAATACCATCTTTGTTTTTATAAAAATCCAGTGCAAATGTATCCTGCAGACAAACTACACAACAAAAAACAGGTACCTTAATTACTACAGGATCGCTTGAAATGCTTAGAGGACTAGGATTCCAAGCGATCTAAGTAGCAATTAGAAATATCAAAAAAAATAACCTACACTAATTTACTGAAGAAAATGGAGAAAAACTGATAATAAGAGAAAACCTGTATTTGATATCTATCAAAACATGTTAGGGGTAACAACAGAAAAAAAGGTTAAAAACCACTGAATTAGAAGCACCGAAAAAAACATACTAACCAACACAAGTTACTGTAGATAATAAGCTCATGAGAGCAAAACTAATAAAATGACTGACCAATCGAGAGATGGACATGGGTGGACGATTGGACCGACTCATGTACAATCGCTTGAGGATGATCTTGTTGAAGGAAGCGTTGGTTCTTCTGGAGAGAAAGCGATAGAGCTTCACCAACAACTTCATGTAAATGTCATCGCTTCGTGCGGACTTGCGGACGACCTTACGGTCCTTGTTGTGCCGAATGTCAACCCCCTGGATTGGTGAATTTAAGTTTAGTTGGGCAACAAGGAGGTAAAGAAACTGCTCACTAAAACTATGCAAACTAATCTCAACCCCAGAACTAATCCCTAACTTAAACCCCATGTTTAAAACCGGTACCTCTAAATACTACAGGACCGATTGGAGCGCTTAAATCGCTTAGTATACTTCGTAATTACAAAAGCCATGATAATATTGTTAGGGTTCGGGGTTAAAGTAAGTTCTGGGGTTGAGATTAGTGTTTGGGGCAGGGTTAGAATTACTATCCATAGCAATCTAAGTGATCCTAGCGTTCAAAGCGGTCCTGTAGTATTTAGAGGCACCCGTTTAAAACTAACTCTAATGTCCCTAATCTTTATTTTAGTGTGCAATTGTCTCTCCTTAGTTTTTTCTCAGTTTTGTTCCAGGGTTAAATTTGGTGAATAGGACATGGTTATTAGTTACTATGGTTAATCAGTTTTCCTCCTTTCCTTGTTTTGGAGCTACACATGTACACAGGTTGCTTTTACGGTGTCACACACTTGTATTTGGCGTGTTTTGATCGCTATGATAGCCATTTAACCCAAAATTTAGTTAAAACTGTGCATCTGACTTTCAATACACCGGCGCAGAATAATGGTGGCAGAAGAATACGACAAATTCAACAACCGACTACCTCGTGGGTGAGTTATATTCGTACATTTCACCACAAATCATCTATTAGCGAATCTACTACTACCCTGCTTGATCGCAGAAACCCATGTGATAATTCTAGTCATGCGTGTTACCTTCTAACTTCGAAAATAGTGATTTTTAATCTAAATATCGCATAAAATTAAGCAAATTAAATCCACATTTCGACTCACCATGACCAATTCGTGAAAGGAGTAAAATAGACTCACGTGCAGACTCGGCGACGCGGTAGCATAGAAATCGTATATAATTTATTTTTTTTTGGGCTGGAACCAATGATTTTAAGAAAGAGCACGCAAGAAAGCGAGCAATAGGACTATAGAAGTGTTCGGACGCGACACGCCACTATTTGTTATATTTTATTAAAAGAATGTAGTTTGAGTTTTTCATAACCTCCTAAGTGGACTTATGGTTAAATCTCCGCAAAATACTAAAGTTCTGGGTATGTTGACTGTGTTTAGTTTAGTTTTAGATTATTATTTTTTGCCCCAGTATTAAAAAATGGCAAACGAATAAAATCACGACACAGGAACAGGAAAAGACGGCAAAAAGAACAGTCGTTAAAACCAGTCGTTTAAAAAAAGGATTAACGGCTGCCAAACCTAAGCAAACGAAAAACCGGTAAACTGGACAACACAAATGATGTAGCAACTATTAGTTCTTTTTGTTTTTATATTCTGAAGTCAATGTTAAAAAGCCTTAATCCACTATTTAATTATGACTAGCACTATTCCACTTGGTGATTTGATTAACAGGGTGCCTCTAAATACTACAGGATCGCTTGGATGGCTTGGAGCGCTTGGATCACTTAGATTGCTATGGAAAGTAATTCTAACCCTATCCCAAACACTAATATTAACCCCAGAACTAACTTTAACCCCAATCCTAAGCGCTCCAAGCGATCCTGTAGTATTCAGGGGTACCGTGATAAACATAGTTCATCCTTTGTCCGGCCCGGTGGTCTAGCGGTTAAGTGCGTTGCCTTTCAATCGAAAGGTTGAAGGTTCGAAACTGGTCGCTAGCTAGTAGGTTGTGTCCTTGGGCAAGGCACTTTACGGACGGGCCTGAACCCAGCGGATTAATGGGTTCTACCAAATTAAAGGAACGTGTCTATCATACACAACACACTGCAATAGCTCCGGTAACCCGACGATGGGCGCGAGGTGATCTGACGATTGCCCGTGTGATAACCCTCTAGGTTTTCTCATTCACGGGATAAACATGAAAATCCTATCCTAACCTCATGGCACAATATTAAAACTGGACCGTCCGCTTGTACGGGGTGTATATGTGATATCCCAGATATTACCATGTCACTGCATGGCTGTTTTTTTGTCAGATTTCAAGTAATAAGAAAGTATCATAATCTTTATATGTAGAATGGTGTGTGGTTAGGATACGATATTTATGTTTATATGTTTAGGGTTCAGGCAAAATATGGTATGCTGTCCTTGGCTCATGGCCAAGGACACAAAGACTAGTTGGCGACCAGTTTCACACCGGAAACCTTTCGATTGAAAGGCAACGCGACTTAACCGTCCAAACTAACCGAGCCGGACAAATATAAATATAACTTCCCTGCATTTTCACACATGCAGACCACCTTCGAAACGTCACCAAACTATGCCCTCAGGCGAATAATACCTATTGTGACGTGTACACCATTCTACAAGAACCAGTACAAGGGAATAAATTTAATTTATTGCACTCTAAGAAATTTGCGTTTATTACTTACTTATTAACTTAAACAATAAGCACTAATACATGTGCACGTCAGTATTGAAATTGAGCTACGCGCAACTGATTCAATGTACAGTAAAAAACATACTAGCAAAGCAAAGTCTAAACCAGTGCTCCTCAACTAGTCGATGCACAGTTAGAAACTAAATTTGATGGCATATTGCAGGTAAAATTGTACAATGGGAGGTCTTCTGACAATTTGATTAAATATTTTATTAGTGAAGTGTCTGATAGCGGTAATAATCAAATTCTTAAACACTAAAATCACTTTTTTGGCAAAAACTGTGTTTAAAAATTATTATTATTTTCTCGCGGCACACCTAGCATTGCGGTACAGTGGTAGCGGAGCACTGGTCTAAACGTCTTGTACACAAGGGTGATATATAGTTAGCAATCTTCTTCTCGCATTTCTATTCTTTCTTGTGGAACCTGTAATTAAATGTAAGTTAAAAAACAAATTATAGGATGGAGGGTGGTCTTGTTATCATGACGGTTTGAGTAAATAGATAGGATATACATGTTTATCCCTGTGAATGGTAAAATGCAAGGGTTAACACACGGGCAATCGTCAGATCATCTCGCGCCCACCGTCGGGTTACCGGAGCTATTGAAGTATGTTGTATATGATTCACACTTTCGCTCATCTGTTTAAATTAATTTTACTGATCTAGATCAAACTCAATGCAGTCAGTAGTAAAAGACGGAATATAAACAACTAAAAGATGGAAATTAAATACATGGAAAGTCAACAATTCACCGTAAATTACATAACCTAGAGGGGCTAGTGATTAGTTAGAATTTCCGTAGTAATACATTTAACACCGTTAGGGTGGGGTTCGTAATTAGTATAAATTCCCGAATCTCCGTTTTTAAATGTTTATGTATTCTACTGCCAAAAGTTGGCGGAAAATATGTAAGAACTAATGCAGATTATAAAATGTTACGTCTTGTGGGTCGGTCGTGTGGCCGAATGGTTAACGTAATCGTTTTATATATTTATTAAAATAAAAAACATCATGTGTTTGAAACTAAGATAAAAACATGTAACGTCTGGTTCTCAAGTAAAATAACATATAAAGTACAACACATAAGCATATACCTGCTGTGGTGGATTGGGCGACGAAGTCCTTGAAGTGTCACCTGACTTTAGTGACGTCACTTTGTTCGTTTTCTTATTCGATTTGCTGTAGCAGTAGTAAGCAAGTCCAGCTAGGATAACCACACCTGCAACACTGCCAACCACGATCCCAGCGATCTCTGCGTCTGTTAACCCACCTGAACCCGGTGGAGTGATTGGGATGGCTGTGTCTTTGGGCATCTGCATGATGTTTACGTTGGTTGGATGGGCAATGCTTAGGTGGAGTGCTTGCAATATAAAGCCACCATAGGAGGATATACGACAGGATTTATTCAACGTGAAATTTAAAAACAAAATTTAAATTTGTTTTTGTTATTTTTTTAGATGACGTGTTTAAACGACTGTTTTGCCGTATTTTCCTGTTCCCGTGCCGTGTTTGATTGGTTTGCCATTATTTAATACTGGGGTATAAAATAATTAAACCAAACTTATCCTATTGATTAACCATCTCGAAAATTCTCGACCTAAACAGCCATAATTAATAACCAGTGGGTGTTAATACCATGTGGGTACCATGTTCTTTATACCAGTGTTCCGCAACCTTTTTCCACTCCAGGCACATTTAGAAACTTAACTAAATATGACCGCAAATTGCAGTTAAAATTGTACAATTGGAGGTTTTCTGACAAGTTAATATACATTTGATATTATATTAGCGAAGTTTCTGATAGCCATAATATTCAAATTTGCAAAAACTAAAATCCTTTTTATTTTGTAAAAACTGTGTTTAAGATATTATTATTTTCCCGCCCCACACCTAACATTATCTTGCAGCACAATAGTGTGTAGTGGCACACTACTTTACACCACATAACATGGCAATAATAGGATACCATGTGCTTTACACCACACACTTTTCATTCCAACTTACCATTTCGACTGCATAATATCCAGCCTGAGTACCAGTGCATTGTACATAGTTGTTCAAACTATCCGACGACAGCAGTTTAAACATTCCATCGGCTTTCCATGACGTACCATCCCACCTCACACAGGTGGCTGTGACGTTGTCGGCGGGGGATTCCCCGACGTCGTTTATCTCGTACCGCTGTCGTGATGAACGTGGTTATTTCGTTCACTTGTTGGGATTATTCAAAACATTTAAAATTCAAAACACATGTCGACTATATAATCACATATGAATAAAACATGATAATAATATTGCGTTGTATGTTTGTCACTGTTATTACATGATATATGTAAAAACATATAGGCATATATCATTGGGCTCTTTGTGTTTTGATATCGATATGTAAATATATGATTATTGTAGCACACAGCGGTCTAATAAAGTTTAGAAACCACTGCATTATGTTGTGAAACGATGAAGTTAGATTTAAAACACTCAAAAAGATATTAAACCAGTTTATCAGATCCATAGCTTTTGCATTACGACTAATAAAAATACCAAATACTGTCTTAGCAACAAGCCCATTATGGGTACGAAACTAAGGCCGCTGAGCCCGGTAAAAATAAAAAAACGATCTTTAGCATCATGGGTTCGAAACTGAGTCTGGTAAGAAAAACCTTGAAAAGTTGAAACTTCATTTCATAACTTGACGCCATATTTCCTTCCACATAGAACACGATGCTGTTGATATCGTTGGTTGAGTTGGCAATGTGGAAGAGCAAGTCGTCGGGGAAAGCTTGGAACGACACATCGCCGTCTGGAAGTAATGTTAGATGATAATTCCACATCAGTGGCATGATGAATATATGAATGGTGATGCACAATCAACACACAATGGTGATGCACAATAAAACTACACAGTAGAAACCGTGTACAATGCGTTCCAATGTTAGTTGTTTACGCAGGGTTCAATTATCGCTGAATCATCCTTTGTACTAATACGCACGTTTTATATTATCGATCGGGATTTATAAAGTGTAATCCCAATATGGCAATATTTGAAAACGAAATCGTAAATACACAAAGAAATGAAACCGAAATGGCAAAACTAAAAGCAAACCCCACTTTTACAAATAGTGGGATTTGCTATGTTAAGCGCCATTTTTGCTTCTTGTAAGTATGTTTGCCATCGTTGTATATTACATGTGTATTACTTTTATAGCAGTAGTAAAGTATTATAGCTTTTATAGCAGTAGTAAAAAGTTTAAAAAATAAGTGAGACTTGAAAGAGAGATAGATGATTTAAGTACCAGAACAAGAGTGGGAACGCTTAGGGTTCGCACAATACACTTACCTCCCTTTATAACAGCTTGGTTTGACATGATAACATTGGTGGAATCATTGCACATTTGTTCAAACACAACCCCCGAGAATCCGTCTTCTTTGTAAATCACCTTCGTGAAACCGAACGAACAATTCATGACGTCATTTGCAAACGTTGTCACTGAAATGAAATGGTCAAAACCAA
>CH001012.1:58149-89221 GCA_000149265.1 Ciona savignyi | reverse complement strand
TAAAGTTTTAATGTGATTTGTCGACTCCTTGTTCGAGATGTCAGTGCGATATGGCATGCCTGTCACAATCATAATTCAGGAACATATCTTTGTTTTTAGGAGAATTACTCTAAGCAAATGTTTTCTTTCTTTTAATTGGCCTAAAGTGTCTAATGGTCTAACATTTAACCAAATCTGATCAAATTTAGAGCAGCCGTTCAAGAGCTATGCCCAAAAAATCTAATTTTTTAGAAAAAATATGTTTTGGTTTTTAACGTCTCAGGGGAATTTCCCTAGATTCATTATCCAAAATTTTGGTTTCTGCTTATCTATACCATGTTCTGTTACAAATGTCAAATTTTTATTGCGATTTCATTACTCCTTTTGCTAGATTTCGGGGCAACATGGCATGCTTGTCACAATCATAATTAGAGAACAAAATCCGATTTTTAGGGTATTTCCCTGGGTAATGTTTTTATTTCTTTTAAATGTTAGATCAGTGACTAATGCACTAACATTCCACCAAATTTAAATTAAATTGGAGCAGCCGTTCAAGCGCTATGGCCTAAAAAGCTAATTTTTTAAAAAAAAATGACCGTTTTGGTTTTTATTGTTCCAGGGGAATTCCCCTAAATTTATTACCCAAAATTTTGGTTTCTGCATATCTAGGCCATGTTGTCTAAAAAATCACCAAGTTTCATTGCGATTCCGTTATTCCTTCTGGTAGATGTCGGGGCGCCATGGCATGCCTGTCACAATTATCATTTAACAGCAAAAGTTTAATTTTTAGGGTATTTCCCTAGGTATTTTTTATTTCTTTTAAGTGTTAAATTAGTGACTAGTGCACTAACATTCCACCAAATTTGATTCAAATTGGAGCAGCCGTTCAAGCGCTATGGCCTAAAGAGCTAATTTTTTAGAAAAAAATGACCGTTTTGGTTTTTAACGTCCAAGGGGAATTCCCCTAAATTTATTACCCAAAATTTTGGTTTCTGCATATCTAGGCCATGTTGTCTAAAAATTCACCAAGTTTCATTGCGATTCCATTATTCCTTCTGGTAGATGTCGGGGCGCCATGCCATGCCTGTCAAGCGTTTGACGAAGAAAAAAAAAAAAAAAAAGAAAAAAAAAAAAAGAAAAAAAAAAAACGGACAAAAACAATATGTGTCCCATTTTTTCAAATGGGACCCATAACTATGGCAGCGGTTCCCAAACTGGGCGCCGCGGCGCCCTGGGGAGCCGCGAGACTTTGCCAGGGGCGCCGCGAAAGCATGCGGAAGTTGCTGCATTTATTGTTTTTTTTTCAAAAAAAAACAGTACATGTGTATTACACCAGTAAAACGTTAATTGGAGATGTTTGAGCCTGGTGTGCAACCCCATACACTGGCATACAGCATTCGTTTTACTTGTAAAATCCATTGTTCGGTGTTATCTGCCACTATTTGCTCACTAACATGGCATTGTTTTCGAATAATGGTTTGTCAAATAACTGCTTTGCATTAATTGACTGTTCGTCACTTTAGTAGTTTAGTAAATAGTTTTAAAGAGTTTGAATGGTTATCCAAATGCATGCTATAGTCTGGATATACAATACATGCAGTTTGAATTTTTTTGCTTTATGAGGGGAGCCGCAAGGTTTAATAAGTTTACAAAGGGTGCCGCCAACAAAAAAAGTTTGGGAACCGCTGAACTATGGTATTGAAAGAAACACAGTTGCGTTCAAATCAACCCAACCACCCCAAACTCACCATATGTGCATAGATCGCCCTGCCATCCTTCCTCACAGTTGCATTCATATCTTGCATTGTCCACAGTCGAACAAACCCCGTGCCCATTGCACGAGTCAGCCTCGCACAAATCTGTCGGACAATTGGATTATGTATAAATTCCAGTCTATGTTTACTTTTTTAAACTTAAATTTCTACACTTAAGTTTACTGTGAATTTACCTAGAATTTGACAATGAACACCAGTGTACCCCTCTTGGCAGGTGCATTCGTAACTCCCCTCATTAATCTCCATGCACGTCCCATAGTCTCCACATGGTTGATTCACACACGCTCCTGCAACTGTACACCGCATGGATTACATGGATCGAACCCAAGCAGCCAACCTACCATAATTTTCACATAGTTCCCCTGTGTAGTGCTCGTAGCATTGACAGGTCTTCCCTCCATCGGTGGCGTTGATACAATTACCATTACCGCTACATGGCACTGCTGAGGCGCAATCGTCTGCAAAACACGCACAGTCAATTGGTATGTACAGTCGTGTGGCCGAATGGTTAACGCGACCGATCCATATACCGACTTTTAAATAAAAACGGTTCTAGTAACGAAACCCCACAAAACAGTCAATTGATGGGTGAATAGGCCCTTGGGTTCTGGCGAGTGGGTAAAATCACGGTGAAGGGTTTGTTTACGAACACCGTCCAAAAGCGCCAGCGACCTGGTTGTCGGAACTATTGCAGTGTGTTGTGTATATTTAAAAAGTTCCTTTAGTTTTAAAAAACGTCTATCAACCTGGTTATATCCACAATGTTAAAAAATTGTCAGCCACAAACACGAAATGCACCACAAGCAAATATAAGGAACCCAATATAAGCAAGTTGCTCACCATAATTTTCACAAGTATCACCGGTGTAGCCTTGAGTACAAGTGCAGAGAAACGTGGTTTGAATGACATCTACGCAACTTCCTTCATTTAAGCAGGGATTTGATTGACAGCTCCCTGTGTGAGAATCCCATGTAGTTATCACACAACGACATCATATTCACAGATAGACCTCAATGTCGGTTCCTACTCATAGCCTGCTAATTATCCAGTACAGATTGGTCACTTTTACCGCTACCCTTATAAAATAACATTAACAATTTAGCTCAATTTCGATAGAATCTATTTTAAAATTAATTAGGACGGTATGATAACTATAAAAGAAAAACCTTAAAAAATAACTAAACAAAGTTAATTTGTATTTCGAGGTCTCTACTGCCACAAATGCCACAACATTAAAAGGGGTAAACAAATCAAATTTTGTCCCCTGACAATCAAATGACGAGAAAAGAGGGAGGCAATCTATGCCTCTTTTTAAAGGTTTAACTTTATTCCCCGGCACTTTCAACTCAAGTACCATTGCAGACTGAAATACGAGAGTTATTTCTATGATCAGTGTGCGTATGCTGTGTTGCTTGGTATATATATACTGCGAGCGTACACACTTGGTATATATATATACTGCGAGCGTACACACTTTCTGCAAGACACTCGGCCTCTTCTTCTTATGGTTTGCGAACGGCATCATATAATGCAACGTCATTACACTGTTGTAACTGGCTTGAGAGTTTAAATATTAACCGCATGATGTAAATATTCTATGTACAAAATGCGTTGAGTAAACTTTATCTGTGCAGAAAGAACAGTGAAAACACCTAACCTGATTGGGCAATAAAGTTGTTTTTTCCTTTTTAAATTTCTTACCAATTTCGAACCAGAAGCGGAAAAAAAATTGTTAAAAATAAAAAAACTTTCTGTGATAAGATTTTTTTACTGACAGCCGTTTTTGTGAGGTCAGTTTGCATTGGAGAGATAGGGAGAATAATTGGGTAAAAACCTTATTAAGTTGATACGAAAACCGTGAGATAACAATCATGTGACCAGTTTAATATCCCAGTGCTTAGAACGATGGGGAAAATGATTAACCATTTCAAAAGTGGTCGAACGCCTTATTGAATCGATACGTGACAAGTCAATCACCCCCTGTATACCAACTCACCTGGCAATGAACATCTTTCTCCATACCAACTAGCATCGCAATCACAGGCACCGCTAGAGCATGTTCCATGACCGTTGCATGGGTTCACTTCCGAGCAGAAATCTTTGGAAGTAGAATAATGGTAAAAACCGCTACTGGGTAAAACTAATTAGGACTGCAACGATATTTCTATAACTTATTCGCGCGGCAACACTCAGCGACGATACGTATCGCGATTTTTGTACCACAGACATATATTTATCAGGATACCTTTTCATGAAAACGCGTGTTATATAAAAATGATGCCTTTGCATATACAATGCATCATTCCTAAAAAACTGCTGAATAAGACAACGTTGGTGTGAGTGGGAAAACGTGACTATGTGCACGCGTGCTTACGTGTATACGTGTGTATATTTGTGCGTGTGTTACAGTCGTAGTGATTATTTGTCGGGACTTCTTTTTATCAGTAAAGTTATAAATGATTGAATAATAAACAAAGAAAGTAAAGGACCGCCTAGATCTCTCCTTTAATTAATTTTGCTTCTTTATTACAATTATGAGGGAAATAGCAATGATAAAACAATCCTTAGAAAATATGTCACCTTTCGTATCACATTCGGGACCGCTCCACCCATCAAAGCAAGTGCAGTTGTAGTTGACCCCGTTTTGTGTGCATTGTCCGTGCCCGTTGCATGGGACGCCCGTCGAACAGTATTCTGTGTGGGCGGTTAGTTGTTTAGTTTATGTTTTAAATTTATGCTGACATCACTAAAAAACGACACAGTATTTACAATAATGCAATGTACAGCAAAGGATGCAGCGAAAGACCAAAAAGTCACCAAGTCAGCTGCACCCTTTGTGTTTAGTTAGATAAATAAATACGATATGAACCTGGTCATTCAACCCAGGTGAAACTAAAGGAAAGAGGAAATCTGCAGACTGAAATAAAGATTGTGGCCTTATGGTTCGGGGTGGTGTTAAAGTTGGTATTAGTTCTGGGGTTCAGATTAGTGTATAGGGAAAGGTTAGAATTAGTATTTCATAATTTTATTCGGCAATTTTATGGGTTTTTCTGCTTTTCCCTTCCCTTCTTCCCTTAATTGCATTGCGCGTTTTCCATTCACACATGTTGTCCCATCGTTTAATATATATATGTGTGTTTTATTAATATTTATCCATAGAAAGCAAATGTTGCTTGTCCACTATAGCAGAATTAGTTTTTTTGATCCTTTATTAAATATAAAAATAGCTCATTTATTATAAAGTAGATACAACGGCAAAACTAGAGCACTTAAAACACGCAAGTGAATACACACGGTAAATTGGGGAAATGACATGGTCATTAAACCTTATTAAGCAATACAAATATTTAATTGCGTCAGCAAAACTCATTTAAATCAAATTAATAAACTTGACTAATTATGTGCAAACACAACACAGTACTTAGGGTAAAGTCGAACATTTATATTAAAAGAAATTAAAAAAAAGAAAAAAAGAAAAATATTTAAAAAAGAAAGAAAATCTAATACAGCCGATGGTTAAAACCGTTAGATTAAATAAAAAAGTGATTTGGTAGGATCGTAAATTTGACTTTTCACGCATCCTACAGCATGTATTGACGGTCGATAAGGAAATCAAAGAAACCAACGATCCAACAATTTAAATGAAGCTGCCAGTTAAGCCGTTATATATTATGTTCCGGATTTAGTTGATTTATAGATTATTGGCCACAAAGTAATATAATACACCGTACTTATTTAACTTTCTTGCGCAATTGCAGTTTAGGTTATTTTCTTTTAAATTTAATCAAAAATGCACAAGAAATGTACATTTTAAATATATCGTCTATAAAATATTCTACTTTTAAAAACTTCCCAAAAACATTGAAAGAATGAGCTTAGGTCGTATCTTAATTGTATTAACATAATCTATTAAACCTATCCCATGCTGTAAAAGAATATAAAAGAATATCCAACCAAAAGATAGGGCAGAAGAATGAACAACTGACCGATAGAATAATTTTATTCTGTTGGGTTTCTTATTTTGGAAAAGTACCAAATAAATCGCAGGAAATACAGGTAACGAGATCGGTTTAGTATTTATAAACCAACAGATATATTTCACCTTATACCGATCCCTTTTGTTTGGTGCACTGGGGTAATTTAATACTTTGCCTTACTGTCGAAGTGTTTTAGGTTCAAATCTGGCCGCTAGTTAACCGGTTGTGAATATTTTACACAACGACATCTCACCTTGAACACACACACCGCTCACGTTAACGAACCCAGGCTGACAAACACAAATTCCATCAATAAAGTCCTCGTTCACCCCGCACCCGTCGCCCCCGCTCGCTTCGAATATTGTTCCCTTCCATTCCTCTCTTGTATCGACCAGATCTGACGAGGGAAATATGGTTGACCATATATGGTCGTGTGGCGGAATGGTTAGCGCGACTGATATATATAGCGAGCTACATACATAAAACCAACAAACTTACATAAAAAACTTACATACAAAAAATCGACTTAAATACAAAAAAAACGATTTACATAAAAAAACAAACTTAAATACAAAAAAAAACTTACATACAAAAAAAACATACAAAAAATCGACTTAAATACAAAATAAACTTTCATACTAAAAAAACGTACATACTAAAAAAACTTACATTTTAAAAGCTTACACACCAAAATAAATTACATACAAAAAAAAACGATTAACATAAAAAATTTACATACTAAAAAAATCGACTTAAATACAAAAAAAAACGATTTGCATTAAAAAAACTTACATACTAAAAACTTACATACTAAAAAACGTACATACTATAAAACTTACATACTAAAAACTTACATACAAAAAAATCGACTTAAATACAAAAAAGGCGATTTACATAAAAAAAACTTAAATACAAAAAAAAGTCTCAGTAAAGCCCATCATGGGTTCGAAATTGAGACTGGTAAAAAAAGACCCAAGTATACAAATAATTGTCCAACCTTACCTTGGGTTGAACATAAACAAACCAAACCAAACAAAACAATGCTTATTCGCAACATATTTCGACTTGAAACTAGAAGTTTTTCAATCTACAACGACACAACCAGTGATTTCGAAACTGAATTCTCGCGTAGCGACCACTGGCGCTGCTGGAGTATCCATGACAACCGTACACAACACAGCCCCCACCTAAGCGTCGATGTGCATTTAATGTAGCAGGACAACAACCACCCGTTTAATAAGTTATTTATTAGATCACTATGACGAGGGATAGGGTTTATTGGACGGAGAACCTGTCACGCGCAACATTATGTTGATTGAGTCAATACAAAACAGGAAAATAAATCGATGAATTTCTTCGTATGGAAAGACTCGTGGGGCCAAATATAGTAAAATTAATTAGCAAAGTCAAAAATGCGAAATTATAAATCATCTTCATATGGATAGAGTGGTGCGCAAACAGTGGGAAGTGGATACACGACTGAGCATAGGAAAGCACACAATTAATTTTGTTTGAAGTTCATTTCTTGTTGGTTGATGTTCGTTATTCTGCGAATCTATAGGATTTCGAATTATACCTCTTTCCTGGGTATGGGGGTTGGGGTTAAAACTTATCATCCTAACAACGCGAGTATTAAACTAGAAATACGATCGTCACCAAACATGCAACAAGAAAACTTTGCAACTTATAATATTAAAACCGAAATTAAAATTGCCTTTTAGGCCATAAGTCAAACCTATAAAAAGCGCTAGAAAATAGATTGGTTCCCATATCTCTGGCACTACATGTTGTATACATTTTTGAATTCGTATTGACTAACACATTAATATACTAAAAGTTCTCCACAAAATATCCTGCAGTTTTTCCGCTATTTCCAAATGGTCAACGTTTGTATAATGTGCATAGTTGTACTGGGTTGCGATGGTGAAATAATTTGTCCCGTTTTTTCAACTAAAGTGCATTACTAGAGAATATTAATCGACACCGTAGTTTCGTTGTTATAAAGGTGATTTATTAGAATCATCAGATTCCACCTCATTATTGCGACATGACTTCTCAGAAAGAAGTGTGTGGTCGTCGAATGTAACTATTAAACAGTCGTTATAACGATCTTTTACAAGAACTCGACGAACCATGTATGTTTAAAGAGTCGCAATTAATCTAAACGACCTGTTGATCATATAATGCGTCACGCCTTCAGTATATAGTGCGTTCTTGATCAGCATTAATGGCTTAGAAGAGGCTTGGTATAAAGATACAAATCGCAGTTATTTTTCTAATGGGGTTATCACTAAAACCGTTGTTTTTTTTTATTTCGAAAGCGACATATGCATCGGTTGCGTTATAAATTCGGCAACATTGTCGTTAAGGGTTACATTCATGTTTGCTTGATGACGTGTACTTTCCAATAATAGCCACAGCACCCGATCTCCATTGAAGGTTGGATGTGTGAAATTTGTAAATGGTAAAAAATCATATGGCATGTACGGTCGTGTGGCCGAATGGTTAACGCGGCCGATACATATACCGATTTCGAAATATATATAAAAAAACGATCTTCACGACAAGGCCATTATGGGTTCGATTACTATAGCATTTAAAAAAAATACGATATGACGTGAAAGGTTGTGTGGCCGAATGGTTAGTGCCCGATTCATACACCATTCCATATATACAAATGGTATTAGTGACAAGCCCACCATATGTTCGATACTTAGACCGGTAAATATAGGTATGACGTTTATATGACGTTATTTGTAAATATGACATTATTTCTTTACAAATAACGTTATTTGATATGGCGTTTATTTGTAAAGCAACAGTATTTTAGATAAATAACAATCAACAATCCCCACAGACACAGGGAGTTTGAGAATCGCAACCGATTCAAATACAGACGCTATACATAACGAACCTTGGATATAGAGGTGTTGGGTTCGATGCTAGACGAAGCAAAATTGTAATTATCATATTGGACAATATCCAGTAGTTAATAGGGGAATATATGAATGCAAGATCAGCGTGGAATAAACACATCGTTCACGGGGGGTTTTGTCCGCGGATTTGTAATGACGTTTTAATGCAGAAAACGCATTTTTTATCGGGTTAAGTTTCGAACCCATAATGTGCTCGTCCCTTACACCGTTTAAGGTTATAATTCGGTATATGTATCGGTCGCGTTAACCATTCGGCCACAAGTCCGTTCAAAACGCGGATTTCTGGTACATTCATATAGCGAATCTCCACAACAGTCCTATACTAGTAAAGAGCACATCTTGGCCTGTAGTGTACGGGCATTCATACATACGTTTCAATCAACTATTATTCCACGTATATTATTCGGAATACCAACCGTCGGGTTACCGGGGTTATTGCAGTGTGTTGTGTATGACTCACACGTTTCTTCAATTTAGTAGAACCCATTAATCCGCTGGGTTCATGCAATGTCAGTTAAGTGCCTTATCCAAGGACCCAACCGACTAGCTAAAGACCGGTTTCGAACCTGTAACCTTAACCATTAAGTTAACCGATCGGAAATTTATACCAATCCCTCAGCCGGCTTAAAAGCGTTGAGATTTGAACAGATTAACAAATTAATATTTAAGCCATCAGGGTGCATTCCCGTGTAAATCCTTGTTTTACTATGCCCGTGTCTGTGGATTATTTGATAGTATTGATACAAATACAAATAAAACCCATAAATCAATTTGTTTGCATCCAATCGTGGTAAAACAGAAAGTATAGCTTCACGGGAATTTACAGCACAAGTATTTAATATGATGCTGATTTTCCGAGTTTAATTGGCAGTTACAAAGTTCTTTGAAAATCTAAAGTTTTTTTTCTGATCTATCACAAGAAGTTTCGTCTCATACCATTGTTACCAGGGTTATCATTTAAATGGAATGGGACAAAACTTTTTTTAAAAAAGTATGATTTTTCACTCATAGATGTGAACATATTGGTTTGTATCATAAAAAAGGACATACTATAAAAAAAATATGTACGGTGTAGCCAAATGTTTAACGCGACCGATACACATTCCACATACCTATGTGAAGAGACATGATTTATATATGAATAAACTGCTTCCATAGGTTTCTATGTAGAGTTACTTCATTAATGTTTGTAACGGCAGCTTATAATGTGGAGTAAATATTTAACATTCACCAAGTGTGACATGGTGGAAACAAAGTTTTATAATTTTGTACACTCGATAATTTCTCTTTACTTTTATACAATAAATCACTCCTTTAAATACCGTTATAAACCATATTCTTGGTCCTTGTTAAATTTTAACGTTTATTACCAGGCAAATATAGTATATCGACTTTCCGGTTGTTTGGTTTGATATCATCAGTTTCGGTTTGTAGAAATAATCATGACGGTTCCAGTATATAGATAAATGTCCAATATACGAATATCAATATAGGAGTTTCCAATATATAAATATCAATATATGAATTCCCAATATATTAATAGAATATTATTCTCATGTTTACGCTGGGGGGAAAAAGGTGTAGAGGTCGAAGTGGCAGAGTTACTTAGGGTTTTGCAATATAATAGATTATTTGGGGAAATGCTTACCCCCCTGCTTACGGCTGGTTTCGAAGCCATCGCCTATCGGGTATCGGGTCCAGCGCTCGGCAAAGCTGAGCAAGCGAAGTTACCGCTCGTCCATGTTACAACGTTGGAATAACCATCGTGGTATTGTGAGTCGTGATTTAAACTTTTCTAGTCCGGTTTATTAATGTTTGGAAATTCAGGGTTCATACTTATGAACGGTAAACGAGAACCTTGCGCCAAAGCTATTGCACGATTCAGGTGCTTTGACAAGTATTAGTATCATCTATTAAACCACTTGCCTTTTTTACCAGGCTTAGTTTCGAACTCATAACGGGTTCGTTGCTAAGACCGTTTTTTGTATGCAAGTCGGTATATGTATAGGTCGCGTTTACATTCGGCCACACGACTGTACAAACCACTTGCCTTATGCGATGTCCGCTTTGTGCGTTGCTCAAGGACGCCAACAAGCGACCGGTTTTAAACCTTTATACCTTTCGGTAGAAGTTGACGTACTAACCCACCAAGCTATTCGGTGGGATAGTTGCATACAAACATACCGAACGCCTTAAACTGTCAAAACTAGTCCATATATCGCAATATACAAATCAATAATCTTTTGACGTAATTTCGATTCGATTAGAATCAACAGAAAGACACGACACGCATTACAAAATATGCATAACTTCCTAGAGTTTCAAGGCAAGAGCCCATAGTAACCAAACACATGGCATGAATAATATACTTTATTGGGGGCTGCCCACAGGGGCAAGTATAATGCACAGTTTGCCAGTTCCGTCGCGACTTATGTACTATTTGAGGAAATATTGGCTCCTCCGACAGACAAGTTTTACTCGGGTAAAAAGTAAAATAGAAAACCAAAGTAGAAAACGATTAACACTGGGTAACCGGCGGTGGTGGAAGGCACTTCGCTTTATCTATTAGTTGATGACTTGTCTGAACTTTAGGGGGGTTACCGAAGTCGATACCAGTGACGTCACAAATTATATTACAATGGCAAGGCGAATGTCCCAGTCATGACATCACAAAGCAAAGCAGCCGCTTAACCCACGAAGCGAATTGCACACGATTACGTAATAATATGATGACGTCAATCCGTCTCGTCGCCTTCCAACATCTCGGACATGAGTGGTGGCATCGCGCCTGACGGGATCTCGCTCTTTACTGACACCACGCGGTCGGCTCCTGCAAGATTGATTATATTTGTTTTAAATTGGTTTTTACAAAAAAAGGATTTTAGTTTTGCAAATTTGATTATTACGACTATCAGACACTTCTCTAATATAAAATCAAATGTATATTGCTTGTCAGAAGACCTCCCATTGTACAATTTTAACTGCAATGGGCCGTCAAATTTAGTAAGTTTCTAAATATTTCAGGAGTGAAAAAACATTGAGCAGTTTTGACTGAATAATCCACAACAATATCTTTCCAGTAAGGTGCAAAGAAGACCGGCGTTGGAGAAAAATTTGTAAATTGGGAGAATAATCCACGGCCACAAACATATATCCAGAAAGATTATTTTAAGGGGTTTATTGGGACATATTCGTTGGAGGAATCTCGTGGAACCTTTAACCAGGAGTACGGTACGAGTGCGGTATACGGCAAACGGTTCCATTACGATGTACGGCCCACGGTACCATTGCGGCATACGACATACGGTATCATTACGGCGCACGGCACCATTACGGTATACGGTGTCAGTACGGCTGACGGTCGAATATGACGTGCTACCTTTCAAACTGATGCTCCGCAGATCGGATATTTTGATGATAAGTTTGGGGAAGACTTGGGGGGCGTTGGGTCGTCGCTTGCGGGCGTACCACTTCAATCCTTCCACCAATGTCTCCTGTAGCATCTCCACCTTGTCCGGCTCCTCTAGGTCGGGGCGGTCTGTGGGGGGGATAGTACGTTAGGGTGGGGGTTGTGGTGGGGGTTTGGGGGGGTTAGTATGTTAAGGTCGGGTGGGTGGGTAAGTATGCGGTGGTTGGGTAGGGTATGAAAGGGAATTACCCGCCGACACAAGATACGTCGGGGTGGTCTGTGGGGGGTTGGGGGGATTAGCAGGTTGTGTCTGGGTATTTTGGGGATGGTAATAATTAGGGGGATGGGGGGTAAGTATGCGGTAGTGGGAGTTGGTTAGTATGTTGTGGTGGGGGTTGGGGTGTCGGTAAATTAAAGGGGATGGGGTTGGGAGGGGGGGGGTCAAGTTGGGGGTTTTACTATATCGTGGTGGGTGTTGTGAGGGGCGGGGTCGTAGTGGGGTATGAAGGGGAATTACCTGCCGACACAAGATATGTCGGGCGGTCTGTAGGGAGAGGGGGGTTAGTATGTTGTGTTTGGTTTTTTTGGGCGTGTGGGTGATGTTACTATATCGTAGTGGGGTATGGAGGGGAATTACCTGCCGACACGAGGCAAATCGCGCTCAGCAATCCAATCTCAGCAGCGTCAGCATCCAGCGGATACAATGATTGGGCGAATGTGAACACCTGTTGGACCACGTGGTTAGTTCAAGCGACGTGATTGGTTGGCGGCAACAAACCTGCTCTGTGATTGGTCCGAAGCCACAAACCCTCATTTGCTTCCTGGTGAGGGTGAGACCATCGGAAAACGTCATCGTGTCTTGCTCGGGCGAGAAGCGCGAACAGATCCGAAGAAACTGTGAGGTTATGACGTCATAATACTAATTCAAACTCACTATATATATAGAACGCGTGCGTCAACATGATTTCCCAGTTTCACCATTAATCGCATAATAAACTGTAATTAATTAACATGACACATAAATCAAGTGTTTTGAATGGGAGAGAATTTGAATTGTAGTTATTTTGATGCAACATTATGTAGAGTACAGAACACAAAAGCGATTAAATTATTTTTGGATCAAGTGTCTTCATGGCTATGAAAATATGGAGCGATTATCTAATCCATTTCCTTATTTTCATTTCTTAATTGAAACGGACTTTCCATGTATAGACAGCGTGCGTCAACTAAATTTCCCCGTCAACTTAATAATAATAATATTTTCGATGTATCACATACTAAACTGTTGTTGATTAACGGTGACGGAGACTGTTTTGAGTGAGAAAATAAAATTTGATGAATATCATTATCTGAATCCATATACTGTTACATTGGGCCGACAATGAGCGGGTAATCCCCCAATATGCAACTCACCAAGACTTCGAGACAGGCACACTTCAGCAGGGTGATCTGATCAGCGATGGTGAAGTCCTGAAACCCGGGAACCCCCTTCGCAAATTCGACGATCTTCACAATGCACTTGGTCGACAACTCGGCGAATTTTTCCCACAAATTGGAGTCGGTTTTCTTCGTTTCTAGTTCCGTCGTTGCGACCGGAGACGCCTGTGATTTGGTTCGATTCGTATCCGCCACAATTAATTGGCGGCTATATATAGCGCGAGGATTGAATTAGGAATATCGCGACGACGTATTTGGGGCGCGGTTTGTCACATGACCAATGTTACGTCGATGCAAAGGTCACGTGTATCCGGTACAAAAATAGCCTACGTCACCGACGCCCCGATACGGCGCGCGCGAACATGCAAATTATACGTACGCCAGGCCGCTTCTAATTAAACAAGGAATTAAATGGGAAAGAGAGAGGTGGGGTTAGTAGTTGTTAGAAGACACATGCAAGAAGCGACTTACGATCTTGTATTTCCGCAGATTGGAGTTCAGCGGAAAGGTATCAACGTGGTATTTGTACACAGATGCAACCAGCGCTTCTATCTCAGGCGAGCAGGTGACGTCATCGTTCTGCTCGGGGGATTTCCCCTCCTTCTCCTTGCCTCGCTTCTTGTTGCGGTCGTTCCGCACCGCTGCGTGGATAAGCCATTGTGACGCGACAGTGGGTATTATGCATATGGTATGTGGAATACCCTATAATAAGGTATGGTTTTATATTGTTGGCCTGTTAATGGGTACAACGATGGAAATACAAAGGTATTATCTGAAGCTATGTTATGGTTTATTGGAACAAAGGCCGATATAAGTCTCCAGTATGACATATGGAGTCCACAAACGGGTTTATGACGTTCCAACTTACATTCACGAAGCATCCCAGCTTGGAAACACTTCTGGAGTCTGCAGAACTGACATCTGCTCCTAGTGGATTTGTTGATGAGGCATTGCTTGTTGCGGTGGCAGGTGTACTGCATGTTCTTCTGCACACTGCGGCGGAAGAAGCCCTGAGGAGGTGGGGGGTTAGTGGGGTGTTGTTTGGGGTGTTATTGGAGTGTTGGTTCTCGATTAGGTGGGTTATGTGGTTGGGGGTGTTGGTGGGGGTAAAGGGGGCGATGTGGTGGGGTGTATTGGGGGGTTAAGTCACATCCAAATCGGCGCTTTTTACTTTAGTTTTGGACATTTCGGTTTTGCATTGCATAACATTTTTTGGGGAATGCGGAAAGGGGCGGCTTATGTTATTATGATCATATAGTGTGCTGAGATTGTGGGTTGTTATGGCGGTTTATTATATATGTCTAATTTATATGGTGTCTAATTTACCGGCAATACGAGGTACTCGACGCTTCTTCAGCTTAAAGCACTTCCTTCCATTTCGGCTTAAATTACGAATTGCATGATTAGCATTTCTGGGTGAATTTCTACAATTGGGACTTGGATAAAGCGCACTGACGCGTCGAATGACGTAAGAAAACGCGCAACCACAGAATCTGCGAGGAATTTCCTATCACGTGACTAGATCCGAGCCAATTATGAAGCGGATCCAATTACGCGATCTTGGTGGACACTTGTGAAGACAAATGGTTGGGTGTTTGTGTGCATGCATAGCAATTGATGGGTTCGTAGCAGTGAACAATTGCATTTCGTTCCTTATAGTTGGGGTTGTGAGCTCCTTATAAGGAGGTACATGCAGCGTTTACGCTCGGTTGAGTTTAAACCATGATGTATGGAGCGTCGTTCGTCTTGTTTTTTTTTTGTTTTGTTTTTTTTGAGGGGGGCTCATTAACTATCGTAACTCTTTCCAACCATGTCCTAATTACTAACTTTAACTCCGCAACTAAACTGGAAAAACTAAACGGAGGGAAAGAGGAAGGAGGGAAATTGAACTCTAAAAATAAAGATTAAAATATTAAAGTTAGTGTTTAACATGGGATAAGAGTTAAGGTTAGCAGGGTTAAATTAGTTTCCATAGTTTTAGTAAGTAGTTTTCCCTTTCTCCCTTCTTCTAGTGCTGCCGCGTGTTATGACGTCCCGAGCCAGCGTGGAACACGATACACTAGTGAAGAGCCAATTGACGGCTAACTGGGGCGTTACGGGCGATGAGTGCACACGGTGCATCGGTCATACCGGGTCGCGGCAATAATTTGAGCGAATTATGAAAGTGAGAGGGTTGTTTATGATCCATCCATCAACGGTAATCACTGACAAGTGAACACGAGAAATAACCGTTGTTTTGCGCGAGCGAAATTACCGTGATATTTGGTGCAAACGTTCAAATTGTGTTAGATATTGTTGCAACCATTGTCGCGTGTTAACCTCGGTCCGCTATATCCGCTCACACCACTGCGCTGTATTGTTGTCACTAGCAACATGACTTCTTTGTTCTAAGTGGGTGGGGGGGATTATTGGCGACCGCGGGATGACCTCGCGCGCGCCGGGCAATTTCCGAACCGCACAATGCGATGGGCGATCGAAGTCCATGCTGGTATCGATATGTCCGCCATGTTGTCCATACTACCTTGGATGCCTCTAAATACTACAGGACCGCTTGGAGCGCATGGGTCGCCTGGATCACTTAGATTGCTATGGAAAGTAATTCTAACCCTGTCCCAAACACTAATCTTAACCCCAGAACTAACTTTAACCCCAACCCTAACATAAATATCTTGGCTTTTGTAATTACGAAGTATAGTAAGCGATCCAAGCGGTCCAGGCGGTCCTGTACTATTACCAAAATCTGACATGTATGGGAATAAATCAAGTCCTTACCTTGCAGCCTTCGCACGAAGCGACGCCGTAGTGATAGCCCGATGACTTGTCTCCGCACACAAAGCACGGTTTGTAGATGCGGGGCGGCGGGGGCGGTGAGGGCGGGCACTGGCCGGGATGGATCCCGTCCGACTCGGAGCCGGAATAGCTGCTGCCAGTCGATGAGAGGCCGATACTATCGGGCGATGCTGTGTGGGAATGATTGTTATAAACTCGAACCACACAACCCAAATGGGTACTTTGAGAATAAACTTCATTTAAAACCAAACTTAATAGTTTTAAGATGGTTTTAAAATATGATATTTCAATTCGCCACATATGTAATACCTTCATACACACAATATGAAGGTATATCTCACACACGAGTATGCTGGTCTACCCGGGTATGGGATACTGTGTACCAACAACCGTACTACAGGTATTGAATATATAGTTGTATTGTTTATCACAGTATACGCGGAACGCAAGGGGCGAGAAGACATTTGATGCTCGGTATTTGTGAGGTCGCATTGACGCAAAGTATTTGGAAACCCGGTGTAGAAGAGACATATGATGCGAGTATAAAGCGGCGCTTTGGTACAAGTGGTCCTTCAACCACTACAGCAGTGCACGCTCGCCATGTAGGGTGGTGTTCGATTCGAATCATGGTCGTTTACAGCAAAGCATGATGCACCAAGCATGGTTTACTAAGCATGATGTACTATGCGTGGTGGAAATGAGTTGGGTACTGATGGCTAATTAACGAAATGAGCTGTTACGTAACGCGCGCTATTTCGGGCTTGTTTCGTTATACACGAGTTGTAAGTCATTAAGAATTGTACAAGTTATTATGTCTGGTCGTGTTATGTGATATGCAGCGTCATAGCATGCATGGTACTCGATTCAACCACGTATAATAGCGGCGGTGGATTGGGTTGATTAGCTGCAAAAGTCGGCCAACCACACTGCTGGGGATATGGAGCGGCAAATTGGCCCCAAAAGGAAGCGAAATACAAAGTTTACGGTTGTAATAAAGACGCCGTTGGAAGATTCAATTGTCCATTGATATGTAGAACGACGCGATCGCGGGTAGCCATTATGCAGATTGTTACGTCACTTATGCGGTGAATTATATGAGTGGACGAACCTACTTTCTTTGCTTCCTAATTCCGGTTTACCGACGGCGCATTTTACGGTAAAAGCGATTATGGTTGGAATGAATACCGACGTCCGTTGCTTGAAAATTGCAATTTCTCGGGGAGCAGGGTAGACCATGTCTTATGCGTTTTGGTACCGGGATATAGGGTTGGGTAACAATTGTGTTAGTTAACCGATGAAATTGGGAACACGCCCGATACATGCAGCACATGCAAGCGATCGAAATATCACTTTCACGCATCACCGCCTCTGACGTAGGCCTGACACCGGAAGTACGTCATTAGATGCAGCGTCTACCGATCTCGATGAATCAGATGTGTATTACTACATTGTCACGACATACTAATCATGTAAGCAGCGTTCTTATTGATGTATTTCTTAATACACGATAACAAACTTTGTTATTTCGACTCTTAATGAGCAACACTTACTAAGTGTTGTCTTAATCAGCATTTTGTTTAAGTTTAAGCGCTTAATGTTTTCTAGAAACTAACCACCACGATTTTGGTAAAAAAATATTATTTAAACAACGAATAATATGTTTAAGATAAAAAAAAACTTACAAATAATGGTTGAACTGGTGATATTGTGCAATAAACACATTTCGGTGCCCATTTTACAAGTGTAACATGCAGCACCACACAAAAAGCGAGCTAATTCATTATGAAGGGAAACCAATGTCCCGTTCCCAGCGCACTAATCAGGTAGTGGATGTCCACTTGGGTTGGTTTGTACCGCAGAGGCGCCCCAGTAATTAGTTCGGGAAATTATCCTAACTTTGCGTAATATGTGAGTAATCGTGGAAGGATGTCCAGGTATTGGGTTACACGTGTATGGTAGTGACCGACGGTTTCCACCGTGCTATCCCAATGTATATCACACTGGATCGTTGCCAAGTTGTGCCGATATAGAGCGTGCTCCCGACAGTCTCTTGGGACCAGTGGTCCGCCAGGGACGCTTGGTACATACGAGCATATACGCTAACAGGAATGTTACATCGCATCTATAGCTTAATCACTTAGACTGGAGAACAAAGTTTGAATTAGAATACCAGCGCGTTGAACAGCCACAAAAAAGCGACAAAACCAAACCATCCACGCCTCCCCTTATATCGGTGCGACGGGCAAGGTGCATTGAAAGTTCAGAACACGAATCGCCCGAAGCATTCGATGTATTAATTACGGCACGGTGTATGTGTGACATAAACAATACGGGCAAGCAGCACTAGTGAGGCGACGAACTTTCGACCGAGGACGCGCTCACGTAAGCAAACACACATCTCCATAGGAAGTCACCTACACACCGTCCTAGAGCGACTAAACAAAAACAAATCCAAGAAAAATACCCACATCTCTGCGTATAATCCCACGCGTGGTAATACGGCGGCTGGTAGTACGATCGGTGGTAGTTGTTGGGCTGTAGACTGAGGTTCTGCAGGGGTGGCGGGGAGTCCATCATGGAGATATTGCTTTGCATCATTCCTTGCCCGTCATTTGCTGACGTATTCGGTTGGAAAATATCAGTCAGTATTCCGTTCATTCGGTTCCGCCATTGTTCCTGGAACTCCATCACATTCATCATTGTGACGTAACACTGCACTTTGCTTATACACGACTATGCTATATTAGTGCTGCTTGAAGAAAGGATGCTGTCAACAACTGGCTGTTAGTCACGTACAGAGATTTTGATGTCGGATAATGCGAGCACAGCAGTGACACCGCATAAGAAACGTGATGACAGCTATAACACGCCCGATAATTGCTCATCTGCTAGCATGACATGCATCTTAGCAAGTATGCGCCACATTCCAAGTACCAACTACTGCTGCCTGTGTGACAAGCCACATTGCGACTACACATATGCGTGGGAACAATGCGAATTGCTAGTTACCATGGCGTGGCCTTATCTACGCTATCAACTACAATATCGCAATCGTTTATTACCGATTTCCTGGCCAATGAACACTCGCAGCTACTGTCTCTACCACACTCGGGAACCACTTAACTGACTTTTCTCTCGCTTAGTCCTCGATTAAGCAGCTGCCTTTTTTCCACGCTCCAAGCGAGAGAGCCCAGCTTGTGTTGAGTTTTATGCACCATTTAGCCCGTTTCTCGCTGTTTTACAACCCTTTGCATAGATATTTAAAATCACGCCGTTCTACAATACAAATTACAGAGAATAAGCGTCAAGTTAGACTGCAGAGCGTATATCAACGCTCGCGACTCTTAATTGCTATCTATTTCGTCACTAGCACAAACAACAGTTGCGTCATAATAGCATGTCAATGGTAAACAACGGGTTTTCTTCGCTAGTAATTTGCTACGGGCGTTTAGAGCATTGTTTTGTTTCGAACCGTCCACTAATCTAGCAGGATAAGATAGCTTGCGGCAACTAAAACAAACAATTAATTCTTTCTAATGAAGCTAAACGTTCGAGCCAATATTTAGTTTCCACTGACAATTCTAACTTCTGTTTAAATCGCTACAGATTAAATTTAATGTATCTATCATAACAACAATGTGTCATTGTGCAGTTTCGTTAACGAATTTTCTATATCTGCCGTTTTAGTTTATAGTGACTTTTTCTGTTATCTATGGAATAAAAAGAATAATCACCACCAGGTAATCGGGTTAAAGTGAAGACATTTCTTTCAACAGTTGATTGACATATCATAACTGGGTCCATATACCTTGATATTGATTTCCGATTCATGCTGATAATATAAACAAAAGGTAAAAAGTTATAATAATGATGCTGTAAATATGTTCCTGCACTTACGCCAATGTTATTGTACTGATTCTTATTTTCTTTCAAACAATTTTATAACTCGAAATCAAATACTTGGAACTGAAGCAATTTTTCTAAAAACGAGTTATTTTCACCAGTCTTTACACTGATTATACAGTTTTAGTGTATAAAGCTCATAGTGATAATATCTCTGTGCGATAAAGTTCATCTTCGCCGATCTGTGCTGTACGTCACGAACCACGTGACACAGTCACGCTCCAGTGCAGACGAGGAACTTTCAGCTTAGAACAACAAACTGGTAGAAAACAATTATCGCCATGAGACCGCACTTGGTACAGGAATGTGGCTTCTATGGTACCATGTTGTATTGTGGTCCACTTTAACAGTGGCTTCTTTATTTTTCGTCATTTCTATAATCAAAGATAAATTATAAACAAAAACATTTTATTTTAAAATGTTTCAGAATGTTTTTTTATTCCGTTTCCAATTGAGTTGAGAAATCGCGAATCACTTTCGATGTTTCCAACCATCTGTGTTATATTCGTATCGGTTGTTTGTATTTCTAAATATACGGGTCGTTCGGCTTGAGTTGAAATGTCGAAATCCATCAACGTCGAGCAATAATCCGCTGAGTTCCATCTACCAACCAAAGTAGTGGTCGTGGGTCGTACACCATCAGATCATCGGGTTATCAATTATCTTTGGAGTTATCTCATAAAAGCCGTATCATAGACTTAATACACCGGTTATACTGCTAACATGTGGTGATACAGGCGACAGGGTGAGGTTAGGACGGCAGATCGCGATGAGGAAGCTGTTCAAATATTCGCTGCGTGTCGAGGGGTGTTCGATTGATGACGTCATAATGACGCTTATGAGATGCAGCAGCGTGTAGCGCGAATAAAGTTGTCTCGCTACATCCGGGTATGCTGCGTTGTTACGTGGAATATGAGACGTCATTAATATGTGAGCAAATCGACTTTCATGAAATTACTCGAATACGAAGCTAATTATGTGGCGAATTTACTACGAAATGCAGATAGGTGAATTGGAACGATGCTAGTATCAGCTATCGTACATAGACAATAGCTAGTATTTGCGCAAAGTTGCTATCACAGCGCGATAGGAACGTGACAATGGATATGCTCATTGTGGGAAGTATGAACACAGGCCGAGTGTGGGATCAAGGTTAAGTATGGGAGACTTGACACACAATCATATCAACAACAACAACAAACTTAAAACAACCGGGTTGGAACGCAAGTGCTGCCGCAAATACGACGGGAGATAATAGCTATCTCGTCCCCTCCACAAATAACAGGCCACGCCACGGGCATTCCAGTAGAATCAGGTTTATAATTAAGTACAAGTCTCTTGGGCGGTTTCAAAGCGATGTAGATGGTGTGAATAGTTGCAGAGTATTAACTCGACATCTATTTTGCTTTGATGGTGGGTGATTAACGCTGGAACGGTATGTTGTACATGGCGGCTGCATGCTATCATATCATGAATATTAATATTCACAACGATCTGCGATTCGACTTTGTTCCCATTTACAGTCGAATAAAAGCTATCTATCCAACTGCTCGGTCAAATACTTCCTGTGTTGTATTAAACCCCGTATTTCGTTCTAAATTTAAATTAATATTTAAACGATATACATTTCTTTACTACAGCAAACTGATTTGATTACAATTTTTTTATAAATATCCTTGGGCGACCTTAAACGTGATATTCTAGTTGTGAGATTATATAATTGTTTATCTTATCGATCATCAATCTACCGCATACTTATCCGACAGAATTTCGCAAGAATTACATATTTTTGACATTAAAACAAATATTTAATTTTGGAATTATAAATTTTCATTTTGTAGCTAAACTTACACCAGCCTGGGCCCTGAGGGAAATGAATAAATGGCGAGTTGTCCATGTGGCGAGGTTAGTTTGATTGTTCGCAGACAACTAATCCACGAAAGCTGTCTGGTACGCACGGCGGTTTAAACCAGGCAGCTTAGAACACGCGCACACCGAATCCTCTATAATCCAACCTGCTTATGCACAAGCTAATAGGATTCCGTCACTTGTATTAATAATTTACCAGCTGACCGCTAAGTTTGCTTCTGTAGCGCTTAACCGGCTCGGTTGATTGTGTTGGAAAGGTGGATTAATACAATGCAGCGACCGCTATATACATTATAACACAGTGCGTACGTGGCCATGCCTCACTATATTGTCAATGAGATGATAGTTTAATGGGAAAAGTGTTGTAGAACTTGCCACACTGTAATATCATAGAAGAAACTTGTAGAAATTTGGATAAAACGGGGAAGTGTCGGCTGTAGAACTTACGACATCGTAGCATCTTAGAAGAAACTTAACGGGTTGTATATTCGCTTCATATGACGACCACATGAGCATAATACGCGTCGAGACCGATATAATCCAAACACAACTATAATGAACCTCATTCCACGAAATCCCATCCTAGTTATATTAGCATTGGTAGAAATGTGGTGGTATGACCGTGTAATTACCTTCCGACAACCATGGGAATGACTTCCATTGAAATCAAGTGGCGGTTGCGGCTTATGTACTGCGCATGCGCAAACATAGGAAGCCGATTGCCGATCACGGTCGCTGAGTGGCGCTAAAGATCGAACTTTGAATGAACTTTCCATGACCTCCAGCTGACCCCGATATAGTATGAAGTTTACAAGTGGTAATATCCCAACCATTCTTCCCCGTGCGCGCCTTATCGCGGGCTATTGTTTACTCACAATGCCACTAATCCGCTCAGACACTAGAGGCGCGCGCAACACGCATAACAAACACTGCAAGTCTATGTAAGAAAGCGATGTCGCGTTCGACAAATAACAATGGAATTTTTATAACAAGCTGCACGTTGTATTACACAACGCATTATTGTGAGTATGAGTCAGCAATATTGTTGTTTACAAGTTATCTATACAAGCGATGACGTAGGCTTAGCGTAAATAAACACGCTTTTCAAAGAAGCGATTTTCGAAGAATAAAATTGAACGTGGTTGAAAATTTCTTAAAAACAAGCGCATTCGAGCAAGCTCGGCAATTAAGCGAATCTGAATTGGTCGTGATGTAGCTCGTAGCTCTGGGCGAATCATTGGTGTTTTCGGCTGAAGCTTAAGAATTCTTAATCTGACACCGACATATGCGATTTGGTGCGGAATTCATTTAATTACAATGTAGACGATCGTTCGAGTGTCGGAGACGACGTTGCCGCTTCACGTTAATCGGATTCCGCAGGAGAAAACGCTTCTCCCGGGAATTGCTCGGCGAGAGGATTTTGGGCGTGTTCGTCGTACGACGCGATTTCACAAATAAACACCGGGGAACTCGCTTCGCGCGGAGCCAAGAATAAGCTCTCCTTGTAAGCCACGTCGGCGACATCAATCCGAGTGAATTTAATTAAAATGCGATTTGTCAAAAACAGCCGACGTAGTTTACACATAGCGACACCGCAAGTATCAACACATCATGCTCACCACAGCACTTGTCCCCTGTAATCGCTCCACTCGTCGGCGAGTCGTCGTTCGGGTGGTTTCGATCACGTGGTCCATCTGTAACAATGGGTAGCGTGAGATAGATGAAGTGGGGGGGGGGGGTATGGTGGAGGGCCGGTATCTTACAGTGCGGCGGGGGAATTCCCTGTTTAGAGAAGCCGTTGAACATGGGTAGATAGCGATCTTGAGGGTAACTTTCCATTTTGATGTAAGGGTGGCTTGACATGGCGGTGGGGTGGGTCCGGGTACGGTATCGGGGGTTGGGGTGATGGGGGTTCCCCTGTGGGTGGGGTGGGGCCATTCCACAGTTGTCACCCATTTGTCGGGGGAAGAACCTTTCGATCGTCTTCTCGGTGAGGAAGCCAAGCGCGGACATGGGTGACGTCTGGGGGCCCATGGGGCGGGGTGGGTGAGGGGGAAACCCCGGGTTAGGTGGGGGCACGAACCTCTGATGATCGGTGAACATGGTGTTCTCGTATAACCCCGTGTTCGGCGCGCCGTGGTGGGATGATACGCATCTCACCGCTCGACCGGGGACACGCGGGAATCTTGGTGGGGGAAGGTTTGAACCCCCCGCCCCTATCATCAACCCCCCGATGTCTATGCTGTCCAGATCGCTCAGTTCACACATATCACCACAACTACGCTTCCAATGATAACAAATAAACAACGTTCTACCCTACAAGTCTGCCTGGTTAGATTAAGCGAGAGCGATAAGTGCTTATCTCTGCTATCCTGCTACACAGTAGTCTGCACAATGCACATCACGATCTGACAAATTAATAATTTATATCTCGCATATAATACTTATACTGGGCGTGCGCTGTAATAGCTGTGGAAAGAGCATAGCAGCGCTGGATTACAGAGGTTTGTGATCGCGTTGCGAACACGAATTAAAACACCGCCCGCAGCTACTTAGATGAACTGACCATAAGAATATGAAGGAGGTCGTACCAAGGCCATGCTGAGATTACTTCCAGCTATAATCAAACCAGCTCTTTCGGCTAAGTTTCTGCGTAAACAGAATGCGGGCGTGGCAAACGAGTTTCAATCAACAAGCACTTGCATGGGGCGCCTCTTATAAGCAGACAGCGGGGTGTTTTACTTGGAAAAGTCAACCAGTCATCAATTTTCGCAACGTTTTTTTGATTCTAACAAATATCCTTTTACCGCGGTGAAATTTTCGAAACTACATTGTTTGCAAAAAGATGTTATTGTTACGTTGTCAGTGCTATATTGTTCCAGGATAGAAAGTATATTGTCGTCATAAGCTTTTGTATGAATGACACCGATTAAACGTTGTTCTATATAAAACAGGAAGCTCGCAACTGCGCACATAACCACACAAGACAATGCTACTGAAGATAGCGATACAAGATTAGGTAAATCCATCGAAAGTGAACATCGGGTTAAATGTCTAGGAAACAATTCAACTTATTTTCACACCACTGATAATAATACGTAGGTACAATATAAAGGAGTTTCGACAGGTAGTACCGAAAGACGAAACTACGCAAAAATTTTTACTAAACCCAAACCTATATAGCGTAGAATTTACAACTAGAAATGTAAATGTTGGTATTGAACCCCAACACACATTAACGGTAATGTGGTCGAGAGAGATGTTTTAACGAACTTTACATTTAAATTCTGTATTTAAGTTACCACGTATTCCGATATTTTACTTTTCTTAAGTTTCGGCAATGTTTCCACATTGGGAGCAGTATACGCAGGACTGTGGAGAATTTTATCTGCGACAATCCGACCCAACTATCTCGAGATTGAAATAAAGACCCAGGATTAAGACACAATGCGGTTCAAACTAGTATAACCACTTTCGACATTTTGTTAAAGAATTATTAAAATTGTATAAAAAACGAAAATGGAACAGTACGAAACAAAAAAAAATCCACCTGTGTGCGAATGTAGTATTAATTGTTATTCAGTTACTTTTTTTCATATTTCAAAGTTTAAATTCTTTTAGTTTCATTAATAAATGCAGGAATAGGTAGTAACACGAGGCACACTCGACTATCTTCTATCCCAAATAATATATTATCGTTGTGTGGGGTTTCTAAGCCGCAGGCATAATCTGTCTGTTTGAGTATTTCCCGGGTCTAACTTCGTGAAATGACGACCACAAAATATTTGGAACCTAATTTTCTGCATTTATTGCATCAACCACGTGATCTGATGACGTCAGTGAGGATTGGGTGGTTGAATAATGTAATGTGAAATGACTCGGTGGTTTTCAACTGCACGATATAACCTCCCGTATCATCCCAGTGTTAAGGGATATTGCGACCTGCCATAATCGCTGTTGTTCGGTCTTTAATTCACAAACTTCTATATTAACCAACACATATATTTCCCTCACTATACAGATAGTTTCAAATAAACTGTTAGTTCGCACACTTCTTAATTAATCAACACATATAGCTCCCTCGCTATCTAGACAGGGAATAGATTTAAATGACCATGTTCGGTGGTTAGTTTGGTTGGACTTCACGACACCAATGACCCACTGTTAATGTATCGGTCGCGTTAACCATTTGGCCACACGACCGTACTTAGGTACTTTGATTGAAACAGACCGATGTGGCTTAATATCTAGCGCCACATAGCGGTAGTAATGGAAATAATGGCCGACCACATGGTGGCTAATAGAGCGACAAGCGTTCGAAACACACTGCAGTGACTAGCAGCATATGAAAACGATCACGTGTATATGACACCGCAATCTCCAGATGTTTTTGTGGTTGAAATCAGAACTCTTGGTTGGTTATCCATGAACCATCACATTTAAATGAGAGCGTTAGGCGTAAAACCACCAAAGCAAACAACCATTCACCAAGCCAATATTATCTCAGGAGTTGGGCTAAAAAGTCACCTATGCTTATCAATACGCAGTAGTAACTGCATAACTGCATACAAAAACCAGAGAGCCATCATAGGTTGGGAACTGAGTATAAAATGCATCAACCAGACTGTGGGAGTAAGTCGCACATCATACGCATCCACTTTGTACTACTTGCATCGAGTTGTAATTCGACACCCAATCACCTACGTCATAGCGATAGGTTACCGAGAAACATGGCTATTGTACGATATAATAGACAAACATGGAAATGAGGGATTCAATAATAAGCTCTACGTCGTTGCCCGTATTGGCTGGAAGGATAATACCAGGTGTTGGCAACGCGTTCGATAGAGGTTTTCCATGGCACTACGAGTGATTTGACGTGATGCAATATCTATACTATAAGCATGTGCAAACTCAAACTGTATCTACTTAACAAAATCAACATCTTAAAATTCGTAAGGCATGCAAATTAAGTCTTACTTATCTTGAAATTGTTTTGTAACAATATTATCTATTAAATATGTTGTAGCATTGCTATCTATATCGACTGTTATTGCTAGATGTTTGGTACTAGACAGTTGAATAGTTCAATAAATGGTTGGCACGCAAAGTTGCTTTCATTATAATATCATTCATAGACTGGCACACTGCATGCAAAAGGTTGCAACCCCTGAATTATGCCATACAGATTTGCTTTACAGTGAGTATATGAAGAAGTATAATAAGTAGCCATGTTGCATATTGTGAATCACCCAAACCATATATTTATTATTCATACCACACTTCTATTCGGTCCCATCAATTTTCCATAGCTTCCGGCTCAAAAGCAAGTGATATACATACAGGGGGTATTGCTCAAACGCCAAACTCCACAAACGCAATCGTTCATAATTTATAAGCGTGAATGTGGGCGCCCAAGGCTATAATAGATCTCCGCACAGATATATATTCCTAAAACACAAGTGTGTACAACGTACTTTCCCCTCTGCGTGTTACAACATACAATGGCAACTAAAGTATATATAATTGTACAATGGGAGGTCTTCTGACAAGCTATATATATTTGATATCATATTAGTGAAGTGTCTGATAGCTTAATTTTTAAATTCGCAAAAAATAAAATCCTTTTTATTCGGTAAAAACTGTGTTAAACAATATTATCATTTTCCGCGCCACATTTAGAAACTTAACTAAATTTAACAGCACATTGCAGTAAAAATTGTACAATAGGAGGTCTTCTGACAAGCTTTCATATACATTTAATTTGATATTATATTACCAAAGTGTGAATAGCCGTAATATTCAAATTTTCAAAACTAAAATCCGTTTTATTTGGTAAAAAGTGTTTAAAAATTATTATTGTTTTCCCGTGGCCCACCTAGCATTGTGCAACCCAGCAAACTAGCGTCGCGGGGGAAAATAATATTTTATTCAACGAATACCACTTCCGGGTCCTGACGCAATGATGACGTAAGGTCGTGATATTTACTGGAAGAACAAGCTGCATCATCAATAAGGTGCAACGCAGATTGCTTGTGTGAATGATATTGGTATGAACAACATATAGTCGAGCACCTATGTTTGATGGAACTATTGTGGACGATATCATATTGTGTGACATTCTGCGATTTATCGTATCAGTATTGTTAAGCCTATCATCTCACTCGGCTTTTTAACTCACACTTGGTTCATTGAATCTTAGAGGAAAGTGTGGCTCATAAAAAACACGTTTGACGCTGTTGAATTGGTTGCTGGTAAAAACGAGGTAATCACGGTTTGTTTTCGACATAATGTTTTTATGACGTATGCGCGAGTAGATTCGGCGTAAAACTACGCAGGTGACGTCATCAAAAGTCCCGAATGACCAATAATATCATCCACTTGTACATGGTAAGTACAAGAATACGGGAAATAAAACTAACGCATATCAGGTGCAAATCAAGCATTCCCGCATAAAACACATTTCCATTACAATATGAAATAAATTACTACTGTAGCGAGCGCTTAATAAGTTTAATACCCATGTATAAGTAGAACAAACAGAAGAACACTTGCGTCTTTATCCCACACAGTGTTGTTTTCCTTTTATTGCGAAAATATTATTAGTTTTGCGGCTCCCAGTGATTTTTATTTTGTGGAATATCGGTTAAAATGGCTCTTTAAGTGCAAAAGGTTGACGACCCCTGATTTTAAAAGTATTAGTATAAACTTCCACAATTTAAGTATTATAGTAATAACGCGTAAGGCGACTCACAGAACATGTGTTTACACACGGGGACCAATAAGTGCATGGTGAAACCCTATTTACCGACCATATACGTAGGATTAGCTGAATCCACATGTCGGGTAGCCAGAGGCTTAACGATTACACACGATGTGTTAAAGGTAAACATAGCTGATAACCAGTTTCGTCTACTAAGTTACCGCAGCATGGCCACTGGTGTGAATAGTAGGAATTATGTAAGCGGTGCATCCAGCAAATACGTCGTTCAAATGTGTATTTAAACAAAAACAAGGTCCGGATAGGTGTCTTGCAGATAAAGCCCGACCAAACCACATCGGTTACGTATCGTCATTGAAAGTGGAAAAGATTCCCTTGTAAGGATCGAAGCGTTCCACACACGGGTTTGATTGCGAAGTGTTGAATAGCAAACCACACACCAGACATATCGCGTCGCGTATTAATCGACACGACGCTATTAAATCACTCTACGCGCCTCCCATCAAGCTAAAGGTTACAACTACTCACCACGATCCGATATTTTCCTACGCTTCGCATGGCCGGTGCTTGTGTCGCTTGGTTTAGTTGCCCTTGGATCGCACGACGGCGGGCTAACTGCGGACAAATGACGTAGGTAATGACGCACGTTACACTCAATAAATATTTGAATATTTACTAATGAAAAGTATCGTTAATGTGGAATGCAATGTTATGAGCGATAACTTTCCAGCAATTTCCAGTCGCCACATCACGTTCATTTAAAGCCAATTGCATTTGGGTTACTATTTGGAATAAATTTAAATTTGCATTTCACATTAACGATATTTTTCATTAGCAAATATGCAACTTTTTACTTTGGAATAAATTAAATCTACAGTGAAAAAACATTACAATTGGAAGGTTCTGTGTTTGATTCTCACCACAGCAACATATAAAACACAAAACTCCAGTATTAATATGTGAGTACTAACGATGGGTTCAAATTAAAATGTGAGAAAATAAAGGCCAATAGTCAAAAACTACAACATACATAATACCACAGAAATAATGTCGTATTTGTCACTTGTGCTGTTAATAAATAATTAATATTGTAAATAAGGTATATTAAAACATAATACCAGAGAAATACTTTTGTATATGTGGTGTTAATAAATGAATATTATAAAAAAAGTTTATATTAACCAAAATGATGTTTTGAAAATGGGAGATAATAACGTTTCAGTGCAATTTTTAACTTCTAGAGCCCATAAAATGAAAACAAAGTAAGTACAAGACGTTTCAGTCATACAGTGTAATACCTGGTGTGGAATGGAGGTTAAACTTAGGTTGGTTCCATCTACTATCGCAGGTTTGGTTCTTACTTTGTTGACACGGATTCAACGCAGCACTCATTGCCTGTGCCGCTGCACTCAGTAGGAAGCCTTGTAAATCTATGGAATGAGGAAGTTTCGTCAATTGACTCGGGTTTCATACTATGTGTTTTTGTGAAACTTCAATCTAGGAAATGCATGGGCAACATACGGCCCATGGGCGGGGTCCGGTCCGTGAAGGGATTTTGACCGGCCCATAGACTGTATCTAACCATACCCTGTATTGTGGCCCTTGCATTAGTGAATATATATGTGGTTAAGATTTTGAATACTATTCATGTGATAATCCGGCCCACCAAGAACTTATTTTCTCACATCTGGCCCGCCGATTAGAAAAGTTGCCAACCACTGTTATAGGACCACTCCAGAAAAAATATATATATACCTTGTCAAAAAACTACAATAAACAATGAATATGGATTGGACTTCCACATACTAAAATGGGGAGATGTTCATATGGTTTAATGGGGTGACATTGTATAACCATGGGTTGGGGTGACATTGGATAACCATGGGTTGGGTTGGGGTGACATTGGATAACCATGGGTTGGGGTGACATTGGATAACCATGGGTTGGGTTGGGGTGACATTGGATAACCATGGGTTGGGGTGACATTGGATAACCATGGGTTGGGGTGACATTGGATAACTATGGGTTGGGGTGACATTGGATAACTATGGGTTGGGGTGACATTGGATAACTATGGGTTGGGGTGACATTGGATAACCATGGGTTGGGGTGACATTGGATAACTATGGGTTGGGGTGACACTGGATAACTATGGGTTGGGGTGACATTGGATAACCATGGGTTGGGGTGACATTGGATAACCATGGGTTGGGGTGACATTGGATAACCATGGGTTGGGGTGGCATTGGATAACCATGGGTTGGGGTGACATTGGA
>CH001012.1:14449-41755 GCA_000149265.1 Ciona savignyi | reverse complement strand
CAATTCTACGATTGCTTATAACAAACAAATTGCTACCCATTAATCAGCACATTACTATGGACACAACAGCACCTGCACTCCTTGCTTGGGGCTTTCACATGTATGTTCATTGTGTGGCTACGCTTTACCTGTAATATGGGTTGTACAGGGTAAGACAGGGAGTAATAGATGTGATTTATTTGTAAAATAATACCACCTTTCCCCGCTGTGTTCTGCTTAAACCTGCAGAACACAGCGGATAAAAAAACCAAAATAAAGGAACATGTAAGTCATACACAACGCACTGCAATAGCTCCGTTAATCCGACAGTGGGCACGAGTATTTTAATATTTTTTTACATTTAATATATTAACATTTAATATTGCATAGTTATCCTCAGTTTACATATAAATTATAACAAAAAAACGCATGTTAAACTCAAGAAATGGTAGATTGTTTATCAGAGCATGCATGACACAGTTTATAAACTAGGCTTCTAATAACAAGAAACTAATTAGTTAGCATTAAATTACGAGTTTATTTAATAGTTTCAACAAGCAGTGAAATAGTTTTTTATTTTAAGTTATTATTATTATTAGTTAGTCCCACGACTGCCCTTTTCTTGTCCCACTCATGTTATTGATGAAATAACCGTCCCACTCATGTCCCTCATGGCTCATGATTATAGTGTGTTGGCCCACCCTGCTGTCCCGCAGATCAGTGAAGCCCGCCATAGCTTTAACCCAATGTGTGTTTAAATGTGTTACGTCCCAAACTGCAGCGATGCGTTAAACTCACTTTCATATCCATATAAACACGACAGCGACACTCAATAATAAAAAATGATAATTTTTCTTGTCATTGCAGAATAAACAAGGAACCACAAGATATAAGAAATCTGCTGATTATGAGGTTATAATGTGATCTATGCATTTTATGTGTTTCCAATAAAATAGTAGTGCTATTGAGTCCAGTCTTGTGTTTGTTTTATGGCATATAACTTTACTTTGCTTCACCTTATGTTGGATTTTGGAAAATATAAAAATATGAACAGACTTTTATAGACCATATTGGCAGGCGCTGGACTATGATACGATTGAAAATGATCTTTATTCGGAGGAAGAAAGGAAAATGTCAAGCAATGTATGTAATTATGTGTTCCAATACTTGTCCAATAGCCTTATTCCCATTTATTTAATTAACGTTTAAATGTTGAATTTGTCCATAATTTGCCAAAGTGTGTGTTTAGGATTGGGTTAGCCAATGGGAAAATGCTGGATTTATATTGAATACATTGTGTTAAGTCCTGTATTGCTCCAATAACATGATGAACATTGCTAATTTCATTATCTTTTGTTAAGTCTAATTAAAAGTCTGGATTCATTGATCAACGAAATGCTTTTTGAGTTAAATAATAATGGTTGGTTGGCAGACATATATCTTAAATTAGGTAGCATGTTTATCACGTATATAAAGTTCACGACATATTGCACACATTGATACCAGGATTGGAAATGGATCCAGTTCCAGCGATGGGTGGTGTGCATGTTGATTGGTATCATGACGGGTCTTGTCGCTGTCGTGATCAATATTTGCATCCTTGAGCTTACTGAAGTGAAGATGAGGGTGGTTGAGCAAGGTAAAGTTAAATGAGAGTGTATAAAGTTCGGTCGGTTAGTCGGTTAAGTGTGTCGCCTTTTAAACTAAAGGTTTCAGGTTCGAAACTGGTCGCTAGCTAGTCGTTTGTGTCCTTGGGCAAGGCACTTTACGGACATTGTCTGAACCCAGCGGATTAATGGGTTCTACTAAAAGAAGGAACGTGTGAATTATATACAACACACTGCAATAGCCCCGGTAACCCGACGGTGGGCGCGAGGTGATCTGACGATTGCTTGTGTGTTAACCACCATGGTTTCCCATTCACAGGGATAAACATGAATATCCTATCTTATCTTAAAGTGGATTATAGTGTGTAAATATAGGTGTAAATTTGTTGTTTTGTCAGGAAAAGTTATTCAGTTGTTAAAATACCCATGTTGGTATGGTTGAACTCATTAGTTTAAATTATTATGTTCAAGCATTTTTAAGTGAATATTACTTTTAGTGACCAGATTTGACGGTGAAAGTGTCCAATACATCTACCATTACTATGCTATAACTGTTCCCTTATTAAAATCGCACTATTTTTGACGGATTTAAATTTTTAAATATTCTCACTTCTTCATTATAGTTTCCATACTTACATTGTGTCACTTAGAACTATTTATATCTACATGGTATATATGCCAATTATGTAACTAATATGGATAACCAATACATTTTACTCAAGTTTACAGCTACTGGGTTTGCATAAATATACACCTTCCACACAATGTGTCTAAGGTAACCAAACTAACCATAATTTTTTACCAAGCCCCACTCGCACTTATATCTCGATATAGATATCTTTAGTTTAAATGTGTCTTGAGTGAACAACAGAATGCTTGAAACTGGAATGCACATAACAATATCTAAGTGAAATTTTTTGGTTTTTCATGACTTGTTTTGATCCAATTAAACATTACATAACTCTGTAGTTTGCTCATTATGTAATAAACTTTGTCATTTTCCACACCCAAAGACGAGCAAAGTTTCTAACGAACATATTCCCCACAGCCATCATAAGATGCGTAAAAGATAGTTGCTTATACATTCCACTTCTACTATGGATCGCCATCAACATTAGTCTGGTCACCGTAGCTTCTCTACTCACTGTGTTTATTGCGGTTTGTTACCTTTCGTACTTCTATCAACTTTAACTAACTGTATATCTGTTGCATATTATTGAGCCTTGCTTCTGCTTTAGTTTGTCCCATTAATCCGCTGGGTTCAGGCAATGTCTGTTGCCTTGCCCAAGTACACAACCGACTAGCTAGCGATCAGTTTCGTACCTGCAACATTTTGGCTAAAAGACTAAATAGAATATAATAATATAGTCATCTTTATCCTTATTAATAAAAAACACAATTGGCGTCAACACACAGGCAATCATTAGATTACCTCGTGCCCACTGTCGAGTTACCAGAGCTATTGCAGAGTGTATAATTAACCTTCAATTAGTTAGGGCCCAATTTTCCACTGGGTACAGGCAATATCCGTTAAGTGTCTTGCCCAATGACACAACCGACTAGCTGGCGACCATTTTGAACCTACAACCTCTTGGCTGAAAGTCACCGCACTAACCCACCAAGCTAATCAACCTGAAATTATCTCACCAGCCGGTGGCAGCAGGGAGCGGCATACCGCAAATCAAATGTTTCTTGAACGGAGTGAAAATCCCGAACGTTGTTCGTTTCCAAACCCTGGTGACGAAGGTGGTTGGAGTGATCGCATCTGTGTCGGGGGGACTCGCTGTGGGGAAGGTGGGAACTTTGTATTATTGTTGATATGGGGGTCGAAACGTTGTATGTCTGTATGTAATGTTTTAATGATTTCACACCTGTTAGATAGGATAGAATATTCATGTTTATGTTTATCCCTGTGAATGGGAAAACCAAGTGGGTTAACACACGGGCAATTGTCAGATCACCTCGCGCCCATCGTCAGGTTACCGGAGCTATTGTAAAGGCGTCGTACTAAAACACTAGACTAACCGGTCAGACAAAACATCTTTGTCGGTACTATGGTTGTTGTTATGAGGGTAAAAAGTTGGATGATCACATATGATATTCTAACGATACCACTTATGTTGTAGTTTCGCTTTTTAACCCAGTTCAGAGAATAAATGAAAATATATTTATCGGCGAAAAATATAAAGCAATATCTTTTATATTATTTCTAAAGAAATTTTTTTTTATATTATTTTTAAAGCAATATCTTTTATATTATTTTTCTATGCTCTAGTGTCAATTTGCCATTAAAAAGTTGCAATTATGGTACATCATCATTTATGGGGGTTATTAACCAATGTCAAATCCAATTATTGTAATTTAAAACCAACCATGCATATGTGGTGTAGGATAGGATAGGATATTCATGTTTATCCTTGGGAATTGGAAAACTAAGGGGTTCGGCACACAGGCAATCGTCAGATCACCTCGCGCCCATCGTCAGGTTACCGGAGCTATTGCAGTGTGTTGTGTATGATTCACACGTTTCTTCAATTTAGTAGAACCCATTAATCCGCTAGGTTCAGGCAATGTCTGTTAAGTGCCTTGCCCAAGGACACCACCGACTAGCTAGCGACCAGTTTCGCACCTTTAACCTTTCGATTAAAAGGCGTCGTACTTAAACACTAGACTAACCTGTCAAACAAAACATCTTTTGAATGTCTGTTCTATTGTTGTTATGATATTGTTGTATATATTGTTTTTCTATTCTCTAGTGACAATTATGGTTCATAATCATTTATGGGGGTTATTAACCAACATCGAATCCAATATTGTAATTTAAAACCAACCATGTATTATGACCATATACACCAACCACACGTAACACACATCTCACCCCAGGAAGGCCCCATGATCCACTCTGGGTCGGTACTTGCAGCCGGTATCTCCCAAGGACGTTCCATCTCACTCAACATCAACACGAGGTTCTTCGAGCATTTCAGGAACGACAGAGAAAAGAGGGATTTCGTGTGCGCAGGTAATTTGTTTGGTTCCTTTTCTTCCCCAGTATTAAATGATGGCAAACGAATAAAATCCCGACACAGGAACAGGAAAAATTGGCAAAACGATTTTGGGCCGCTTGATCGAAATCAGGACAAATTAAACCTGCCAAACCACATGGTTTCTGGTTCAATCCTCGCACCTTGCTTATCTCATTGATTCTTTATCATGCCACTTATCACATGGCCACCAATGCAATTTGCCTGAACCCAGCAGATTAATGAGTTCTTCTATAATAAAGGAACGTGTGTATCATACACAACACAATGCAATATCTCCGGTAACGGATGGTGGTCGCGAGGTGATCTAACGATTGCCCTTTTGTTAACCCCTTGGTTCTGATATCCTAACCATATAAAATATGATCCTTTCCCCCCACATAGTTAGAACCCACGATACCCCCCACCCCCATACTACCACGAGATACATTGGTAGGTGCAGCAGCAGGAGTGTCAGCTGCGTTCGGAGCCCCAGTAGGAGGTGTCTTGTTCAGTTTGGAGGAAGCAGCTAGTTTCTGGAATCAAGCTCTCACATGGAGAATCGTGGGTTTAGTTTTATATTCTTACATGACAAAGAAAAGTACATTGCAAAAGCTAAAACTTACATACATTATAATTAAAGAACGTAAAAATAAAAAAGCTAAATAAACATTAAATGAATTAAATATGTCTGCCAAACTTTGTTGAGTTTGATATCTTGTTAAACGGTACATAATTTGGTAACACTTTTCAGACATTTATTTAACTGGTTTTGGATACTGATGTGTTTTAGTATTGTTTTAATTGAAGTTGTAGTACCCTGTCTTTGTTTGTAACAAGAAACAACATAACAAACAAGTCTCACATGATGCTTTCAGTTCTTCTGCTCCATATTATCGAGCTACACCCTGAACTTCTTCATGGGGATTTACCACCATCACCCTGGGGACCTCGCGTACCCTGGTCTCATCAACTTCGGGAAGTTCGACGGGTCGTACGAGGGCTTCGAACTCCCCATCTTCCTGCTGATGGCAGTGATCGGTACGATGTTGCGTTGTGTTTGTTTCATGATTTGCTTAGTTGCTTGAGGGATAGGATATTTATGTTTATCTCCGTGAATGGGAAAACCTAGGGGGTTAAAACACAACACGGGCAATCGTCAGATCACCTCGCGCCCATCGTCGGGTTACCGGAGCTATTGCAGTGTGTTGTATATGATAGACACGTTCCTACAATTTGATAGAACCCATTAATCCGCTGGGTTCAGGCAATGTCCATTAAGTGCCTTGCCCAAAATCACTAACAACTTTCCAGCGGTAGGTTTTGATTTTTTTTCAGGCTGAAATCCGATGCACCAACCAAATGTGTTATGTCGCAGGTCTTGAAGGTTTATTTACAAGATGATAATCATTTTTGTTTTCCAAATTTATTACTTTTTAGCAGATTTACACAGAATTACTTATTAGTTTACCTCGTAACTGTGTAAAGTGCCCCGACCCAGGAATATGTAGAAAGTAGTCAGGGTGAAGAAAGAATCGAGGACCTACATTGTCATAACATTCTGCAATATGCACAATGATTAGCACACCACTAGTTCCTGCAATCCAGATGCTAAGGCTTGTTGGTTACTACCAAGGCATTTGTATTTATATATTGCACCACCACTTGATTCCTTTGCTTTTGCAAATATTGATAAATTGACATGGCAACTTCCATTTCCTCAGGTTTATACCATGACAATCAGCATTATATGATGAATACAACATGTTGTTTACACTTCCTCAGGTGGATTACTTGGAGCTGCGTTCAACGCCATCAACTACAGGATCACTGTGTTCCGGCTGACGTATCTGAAAGCGCGATATTTCAAGGTGTTGGAAGTTGTGTTTGTGGCTGCAGTAAGCGCAACCATCGCGTTTGTCCTCATGTACTGGAACTCGGAGTGCAAACCACTCGGACAAGACCCCAACGTTAAACTACAGGTGCTGCACTGTGTCCACCAATTAGATAACCCATGTACCCACAACCTACAAAATCATATCTGAATCACTTATATCTTCTGCTGTTGTTAGAATATGGGGAAATAGTCTTCTTAAACCTTAACACTCTTAATGTATATTTCCTCTTTTATTTGGTTGGTGCTATACCTTATGCTCATATGTTATTGCCTTTTTATCGCATCTTTGTTACAATCCTACCACATACTGCATGTAACACCCCCCATGTTACAAACCCACCATATACAAGTGGGTTAGGCAGATATTGTGCATACCCAGCCACAAGCGCTAAGTCATCGAGCCACAAGTGCTGAGTCATCAAGTCACAAGCGCTGAGTCACGGTTTAATCCGTCGTTATTGTTGTCCCCAGTTCTTCTGCAACGACGGGGAGTATAACACAATGGCTGTTCTATTCTTTACTCCCCCTGAAGAAAGTGTGAAGAGTCTCTTCCATGATCCCCTCGGTGAGCGTTGTATTTGTTGTTTGGTCCAGAAGTTTATGAGTCCTAGATGTCACTTGGCTTCTGTTGCACACTGAATGAACTCCTGCAAAATTTAATACTGGAAATTAATTCTATGATACAGATTTTTATATTTTTTAAAAATAAAAGTAGCATCGGGTTAAATTGTAGTTTATGTTTGTTGCGATAATCTATACCAGTGGTTCCCAAACTTTTTTTTTAATTCACAGCGGACTTCTTGCAATTTGTTTAATGTTTGGCGATATAGTGAAGACTAAAAAAATTAAACGATCACAACCACAAAATCAATGGACAGTATAGTGAAAAATAGGTCTACACAGAGCAAAAATTTACCAAATTTCTTTTGAAAGTGCTCTTGGACACTAAAAAGTCTGCGAACCCCACTTTGGGAACCACTGACCTACACCATCTTATGTGAACCCATCCCCAGGTGCCATTCGCCCATTAACCATCATCGTATTCGTGATCCCATATTTCTTCCTGGCGTGTTGGACCTATGGTTTGCAGGTGAGAGATGTTTAGTAGAACCCATTAATCCGCTGGGTTCAGGCAATGTCCGTAAAGTGCCTTGCCCAAGGACACAACCGACTGGCTAGCGACCAGTTTCGAATCTGCTACCACTTGATTGAAAAGCGACGCACTTAACCGCTAGACCAACGCTAAAAACAAAATCAAGGCAGCGTGGGATGGGGTTAGGTTACAACCGAGCTATTGATGAGTGTAGTATCGGCTATAGCTTATACTGTTCTGCCTTGTTCTAAGTGGCTGTTATTATGAGTTGTGCATTTTTAAGTTGTTTATTGCAAACTTGTTAGGACACAATTCCTAACGCTGCTATTAAAATACGCCAAAAACAAGCAAATTTTTAACATATCAAGGCTTCACATATCTCTTAAGTCATTTAGCATGTTGCAATTCGGTTTGTGACAATGACGTATAAAAGGCAAACTACTGTTCATTTGTAACTGTATTAATTCCTGACTGATTAATATTAAAGCTCAGACTATGCAGACATCTATCCCATGTAAAGAAATAATCAGGTTTATGACAATGGCATTTAAACTGCCAACTAATACCAACTTGTAACTGTATTTAATACCGGGAAGATTATTAAACCTCATATACGGAGCTTTATCTTATAGAGGAAAGTAACTTGATCCCATCAACTATTGTCCCCCATGACAGGTCCCCAGTGGATTGTTCATCCCGTCCCTATTGATTGGGGCGGCGTGGGGTCGGGTGGTTGGGAATTGTGTGAACCTTCTGTGGCCGGCTGATGAATGGGCTCAAGATCTATCAAAGTACGCGTTGATTGGGGCTGCTGCACAACTGGGTTCGTCAATCATATTTACCCATTTCACCCATATTGCTGGGTGCTGGGGAGTTTTTTCATCTATTTAACTTATATTGCTGGGTATGCACACAATATAAGATTGGTTACAAGTTCCCACTACACAGGCGGAACAGTGCGTATGACGATCAGCCTCACTGTGATACTGATCGAAGCCACAGGAAACATCACGTACAGCCTCCCACTGATGGCTGTACTGCTGCTAGCCAAGTGGGTGGGGGATTACTTCAACCATGGGATCTACGACATGCACATCCATCTCAACAAGGTTCCCATCCTCCCATGGGAACCTCCTGCGTTGTCCACCAACATACAAGCTAGGTGAGTGTCTGTGTGTTACGTGTGGATCTGGGTATATATTCCAATACTTTTTAACATGTGTAGTTACAAATAACTATCTGAGGATGTATTCCAATACTTTTTAAAATGCAAAAAACTTCAAAATAAACAACTTTTTTCTTTGGACATGACCAACCTAGTGTTATATTTTGTTTATAACTGTATCCGTTACCTAATAAGACATGCAAGCAAGATTAGTTTCTGAGTGTAACATGTAGGATTACAGATAACTATCTTGGGGTGTATTTTAATACTTTATAAAATGCAAAATAACTTTTTGAATTAACTATTCTAATAATAATGTTTAACTTTTAATTAGGATATTCATGTTTATCCCTGTAAATAAAAATATGTAAGAAAACATTCTTACATAAGTATTACTCAAGCCTACTATCGTTACCGGAGCTATTGCAGTGTGTTGTATATGATAGACACGTTCCTTCAATTTGGTAGAACCCATTAATTCGCTGGGTTCAGGTAATGTCCGTAAAGTGCCTTGCCCAAGGACACAACCGACTAACTATAGCGACCAGTTTCAAATTTACAACCCTTAACGGCTGAAAGGCGATGCATTGTCTGTTAAATGACTTCCCAAACAATGATTAGCTAGTCACTGGTTTCCACCCACAACCTTTGGACTTTCTGCAGGTCCACCACCAACGCACTTACCAATTTCTGTTGTAATTTGTGATTTTTTAGTTGATTTGTGGGCTCCCTACAACCGCTGTATCACAAACTCGCAGGGCGGTGCATAAGTAGAAACCCGGTTTGTGAACCTTAGTACCACTTAATACCAAGCCCCATGTTCCCCAGAGAAGTGATGGGATCCCCTGTTGTCACCCTTCGCACAGTACCCCTTGTGTCCGATATATGCAGCGTACTATCCGACCCTCGTAACTGCCACAGTGGGTACCCCGTCACTGATACTGATGGGAAGTTCCGCGGGTTGATACTCAGGACACAACTTCTCATATTGCTCAAACACAAGGTATGTATTTTGTATGTGATCTCACGATTACCTCTGTTATACTTCACTCCACATCTTTCAATTCATGTGGAAAAGATAAATTATGTATTTTGTATCAACTACCTAGAATCTATAAACATTGAAACATCTTTTACTTAATGTTTTCTAACTTAGGAAATTTATCTTTTACACATTGATTGGAAGCTGTAGTGTGGATTAACACACGGGTAATCGTCAGATCACACCGCTCCCACATTGGGTTTTGATGGATATTGCATTGTGTTGTGTATGATGTTCCTTTATTATTACTTTTATTGGTAGAACCCATTAATCCACTAGTTGCACTTGGGTTATGTCAGACACAATGGACTGAACAGTTGTGATCGATCCTGCAACTTATCAACTAAGTAGCGACGCATTATCTCGACAAGTAATTTGGTTGGATAGTAACATCCACTTATTACCCTCCAATACAAGGAATCCTACTGTGAATTACCTTGCATTTCCCCCATCACACTGCAGAACACAACCCACCCACCAAATATAACCCCACCCCCATCTTTGACCAGTTAGTCTGGTGATTTGGCATGCCGTTTTTTAACTAAAAGGTTTAAGGTTCAAAACTGATCGCCTGCTAGTCAGTTGTGTCCTTGAGCAAGGCACTTTACAGACATTGCCTGAACCCAGCGAATTAATGGGTTCTACCAAATTAAAGGAACGTGTCTATCATACACAACACAATGCAATAGCTCCGGGAACCCGACGATGTGCACGAGGTGATCTGACGATTACCCGTGTGTTAACCCCCTTGATTTTCCCATCCACGAGGATAAACATAAATATTCATGATATTCTTATATTGCAGGAGTTTATTGAGCGCAGCGGGTCGGGTGAGCGAATCGCTCTCAGCGTATTCCGAGATTCCTACCCCAGGTACTTCCCCCTATCGCTGATCAATGTGAGCGAGGGTGAACAACAATGCCACGTCGACCTTCGACCCTTCCTCAACCCCTCCCCATACACAGTGTACGAGGTACGTCTGGTGGTTCTGTGGGATGTTCATGTTTATCCCTGTGAATGGGAAAACCAAGGGGGTTAACACACTGGTAATCGTCAGATCACCTCGCGCCCATCGTCGGGTTACCGGAGCTATTGCAGTGTGTTGTGTATGATAGACATGTTCCTTCAATTTCGTAGAACTCGTTAATTCGCTGGGTTCAGGCAATGTCCGTAAAGTGCCTTGCACAAGAACACAATTTACTAGGCAGTGGCTGATTTCAATTTCAGCCAACAGACTAGCCAGGTGGTCTATTTCGTTCGCACGGGTGACATGTGAACAGCTTGCCACCTGGCAAAGTTCTTATATTTGAATTTTGTATTTTGGGTTTTACGACCACTTCACGATATTTTCTTAATTGTTTTATTTTCATTTTTCCATGGAGTGCTATGAATTATGATGTCGTTGATTTTCTTTTCCTACATTTTAAGTGTGTGTTGTTTTAATTACTTATTTAGCAGAGTAAAAACAAATATTAGTCCAGCTAATGAAGGTTATATTAAGAAAGCACAGCATGATAAGCAATATAATCAACATTCCATCACAGAACGCCACCCTTCCGCGCATATTCCGTTTGTTCCGTGCTCTTGGATTGCGACACCTGGTGGTACTTGATGATGATTATAAGGTGAGCTTGACTGTGGGCATGCGGGCTGTGTATGGGGGGGTGCATTGGGTCGGGTGGGACTAGATATTATGGGCGTGGGTATATATGGTGTGTTGGGGGCTATATATGGTGGATGGGTCTTTGGGTAGTATATATGGGGGTGGGAAATGTATAATGGGTGCATTGGGCTGGGGACTATATGGGGGGTGGATAGTAATTTTATTTCAGTTAAATTTGACAACTGCACAGATAAAGCTTCTAATAAAAGGTAGTGGGGTCAAAACTGATTGCTAGCTAGTCGGTGGTGTGCTTGGACATGGTACTCCACATTGTAAAGCACTTTAATATGAAAACGTTTCTATTTTTGATTCTTGCTTTGTAATTTTCCCTTACTTTGTTTTAATCGGCAACAAGTGACTGTGGTGACTTTGACAACAATGATGATTATAACAACACAAGCAGTAATCCCTCCCGCCATAACTGGGTTTCTGACCACGTCATCAATCCGTGGTCGTCAGATCACCTCGTGCTCACCGTCGGGTTACCGGAGCTATTGCAGTGTGTTGTATATATGATTCACACGTTCCTTCAATTTGGTAGAACCCATTAATCCGATGGGTTCAGACAATGTCTGTAAAGTGCCTTGCCCAAAGACACAACCGACTAGCTAGCGACCAGTTTCGAACCTGCAACCCTTTAAGTGAAAGGCTAAGCACTTAACCGCCAGACTAAATAGACTGGTCACTAAGAGCGTTTTTTTAAATCTAAAGCGATATATGTATCAGTCGCGTTAACGGTTCGACCACACGACCGTACAATTCTTTTTTTTTACGACCGTACAATTCTGTGACGTATCTAATATAACGCCATGCACTACCGCCCTCAGGTGGTAGGAATGGTGTCGAGAAAGGATATATGGAAGTGGGAACATACAGAGAAAGTGCACGACGATTGACCATCATATACTGCCATGTCAGCGCTGAACAACTAATGGAAATTATCTCGTTTTTATTTGTCAACTTTTAAAATATTTTTAAAGGCATCGTTGATACGATTTTGGTAAAACTGTGTTTTTATTGAGAAATATTTTTAACGAAGGTATATTGTTGTTGTTATTAGCTGAAGTGTATTTGCACGAATTGCTTTTACTTTAGATTGGTGACTCGTAATTTTAATCATTTGAATTGGGTTTATCGTACAAAATAAAATAATCGTTCTTTTAGCAGCGTTTTACAGCAAAAACTCGTGTTTTTCTTCATATTTGTGAAATAAATATTGAAAAGTTGGTTTGGATACTATTATTAGCTACTGGGTGCGACTGGTAGTTATTGGAGCGCGTCATAAACCATTGTGTGATGTCACAGAGCATGGAATTCTGCCTGTAATTTCAACCTTGAATGGCTTGTTCATTGAAACAGAACGTGGTAACATAACAGTCTTGCTTTTATAAAAATGAGTTGAAAGACGTTTTACATGTTTCCCCCATTATAAGGGCTCGTATATAAATGTGGCTTATTCAACGATGAATTCAAATTAAATTAAAACTTACAAGGACATTGTTTTATTAATTAGGTAGTCCTATAGATCCCAACAAAAGAAATAACCCAGTCATATAGGTTATACGATATTTAAATCGGGTTCTTGATATTAAAAGTCCAAATATTTGGTCGAACGTACGACCGCGTCGATTATATGTACATAATACACATAGTGAAATTTCAATAATAAAACTTGTTAGAACTAGAACTGGGGTCGAATAAATTTGAATCAAGTTTCCATTATACATTGGTTGGATCAGTTTGCATTGGTGCCGTGTGCAAAGTGTTGTCGATTTTTCGTGCTCATTCGTGCAAGAAAAACCGGCTTATTATGACGAACGCTTACGTCAACGTTTTTTTGCTGAATTAGGGAAATTATTTTGTTATTTCGAATTTTAAATTTCAGTTTAAATTTCCCAAATTTTGTAGCGCGAAATTAGCTTAAATTAATCTCAGTTTAAAAATGTAGAATGCAATATTACTAAACTGAGGTTAAAATGGAAATATAGGTTACACTCCAGCAGCCGGTATTCCATAGATAACCGCAGACGACATTGCCCGACGTACCTTGAAACGACGAAGTCCTGTAGTTACGCTTCAGCGCATAGAATAACCAGTGAAGAAAAACAGCCCGAGTATAAATAGGCTGAGCCCACCCCGCCCGCCCGCTGCTGCTGCTTTTTATCAAGACGACGACGACAACTTACCGAGGTACGATTGTTCTTGCTATTTATTGCAATAAATACTAAATCACTGTTATGTATAGCATATTATTCATTTTTATATTACCTCATTAGCCTTCGTTAATACTATACACGGCATGTCTCGTGCGTATTTTACGTACGTAAGACCCAATACTGAATTTACGCGCAGCGGTTAGATGTAAATTACCAAAGTATTAAATCAATCATTAATTTGATTTGAACATTGTATTGTGCCATATAAGTTACGATTATAATTTGTGACCCGTATGGCGTTGCTTATTTAAATATATTAGCGTGTTTAAAGGACCGCAGTTCGAATGTCTTTTCATATATTCTTTGTTTAGTGTAATTACCATAATTTGTGAATAAATATATCCTACTAAGTGTCGTTTCATTAAGTTCAATTATAAGTTTATTCATACAATTATATTCTTGGAGTTTTTTTTTTTTGCTTTTTAAAAGCGTCATTTTGACTTAAATGTGTCTCGATTTATAAGCAAACAGAATTTTATTTTTTGTCTTAAATCTGAATAAAATTTAACAAGAAGTTGTCCCAATGGTTTGGCACGAAATTTATATGTTTTAACTCCAACTTAATTGCCCAACTTCTGTATAACGAGAATGATATGAAATGGTGTGAAATTGAATCTAATTATTATCTGCGTAATATTCTCTCTGTGGGTGGCGAATGTTAAACATTTACTTTGCTCGGTCGAAATGGGTGCGACCTTTCTCGGTCTTTGTCATTTACAAGATCACCGGGTCCACACACGCTCATGGACCGGCACGCGTTTGTTTCCTTGTAGTGAGTGTGCACTCGCGGGTCAGATAATCAGTACCGAACCTACGCTGCACCGCTCGCGAGTTTTTTACATTGAATTTGAAGCAAAAGAACAAACAAAGATTGTATGGTGACGTCGGTGAATTAAAAAGGTTGTCTGGACCCAGTGATTAATTGGTTTACTAATATTGAAAGAATGTCTATAATCAAATACAAACTACTGCGATAACTTGATAACGAGAATGAAATGGTGAATAATAAAAACGCAAGGGATATAGAAGTTATTTGACCATTGCTCGTGTAATAATACCCTTCGAGTTATCCCATTCACGGGAATAAAACACGAATATCCCACTGTCCTGTAATCAGTATTCACTGGTCTATTGTCTCCAGCAAACCGCGTTTTATAGAGTAAGCCGTGTATAAGGCCGTTCTATCATGGGGGGGGGGTGCGACACAAACCGAACGTAAATGCGCCGACGAACACGAAGGCAGTTGTGTCTCACACAGACTTGGTGCTTAATCAAGTTGAAAAATGAATTGAAAATAGTTGGGACAGATTCATCACTCCATGATATGATAAGCTTGATTTGCTCTCTGTCGGGTTTTGCTCGATTTAGCATGGAAAGGTGCGGATTGAAACACACAACCCGCCAGCTAATATAACCCGGCAACCGGCACAGCTTGAAATAGACATGACATTTGGAAACCAGGCAAGTGTATCGTGGACACGCCCACGCAAATTCTTCCCAGGCCGTGCTATCTACGTGACCGTGCCATCTGTGACGTCACAGTGTGCGCAAAATTCCTGGTGTCTCCAACCCGACCGTGCACGACCCCCGGGAACTCTATTATATTACCGCTCATCGCTTCAATTGCTGCGAAAACACATTTGCGGAGGAAACCCGTCCATCCGTGATTTTGTGTTTCGCCTCGAATAAGCTGGAAATCTCTCAGTGTGATGTCGGGATTGTAAACTCGCCGATGCGTTGTCGAGCGTCGCAAATATTAGAAGCATGTTTGCCGATGGCGGGCCCGTATTTGCTCCTCGAAAATATAACTCATATTGCGTCAATAGCGGGTTTATGAGTGATATAGGAACCTTTATGGTACCATTCTCACCACCACCGCGCTTCCTTCTATTTAATGCAATGTTTAGTTCCCACACGCGCGACACAATTGTTACGCGACCACTTCCGCGTTGTGCTGCTGTTCATACTTTCGTGCACTAACGGTGCACTAACAACTAACGTTGCATTGCACCTACAGGACCATGGCTCCACCAAGACCATCTGCGTACAGGAAAAGTCTGGGACGGGATAAAGGAAAAGACACTTTGTACATCGTGTCCGCGTAAGTACAAGTTCTTATTTTTTGAAGTAATTTGAACTATGGAAACTGTAGACATTGCTTATATTACGGTATATGTTGTCTTGTCAGTAATAACTTGATGTTGCTTCAAAGGCTTCACTTGCGCGTAAGAAACGCAGCAACCGTGTTATCTTTGTCAGTTATGAAATGCTGGTTTCAATAAGCGAAATGAAAATATATTTTCTACCAGTCTAAGTTTCATACCCGTGACTATCTCGCCGCTAATAGCGTTGTAAAGTAGAAAGTCATATGAATTGGCCATGTTAATCATTCAGCCAAATGTAGATATTACTATACATAAAACGCTCATTACCGTCCACAATTACTCCAATATGTGTTGTCTATGTTTAGATGCAAATAGCCAAAATGCTTTATTCTTACCAGGCCAAGTTTCGTACCCATAATAAGCTCGTCACTAAGATCGTTTTAGAGTAAAAATTAATATATAAAACGGTGACATTAACCATTCGACCACACGACCGTACATCTAAGTGTTTCATAGTAATTTGCGACATCTACGAGCGTTTTTGTATAGAAATCGGTATATCAAACGGTGACATTAACCATTCGACCACACGACCGTACATCTAAGTGTTTCATAGTAATTTGCGACATCTACGAGCGTTTTTGTATAGAAATCGGTATATCAAACGGTGACATTAACCATTCGACCACACGACCGTACATCTAAGTGTTTCATAGTAATTTGCGACATCTACGAGCGTTTTTGTATAGAAATCGGTATATCAAACGGTGACATTAACCATTCGACCACACGACCGTACATCTAAGTGTTTCATAGTAATTTGCGACATCTACGAGCGTTTTTGTATAGAAATCGGTATATCAAACGGTGGCATTGACCATTCGGCCACACGACCGTACATCTAACCTTTCTTTCCGACGTTCAGTGAGTCCCGCCAGCTGAAAGAAGCGGAGAAAGACCAGATGAAGAAGCTAAACAACCGGTTGGTCAACTACGTCGATAAAGTTCATGATCTTGAGATGACCAATCGGATGTTGGCGGCTGAGAACCAGAAGTTGAGGAAGATCAGTAAGACTGATGACGTCAACGTTGCAGAGATTTACGACGACGAACTTAAAGTAAACTCACTTTTATGAACGCCCGACATATATCGAACTATAGGATAGGAGATTTATATTTATCCCCGTGAATGGGAAAATCAAGGGGGTTAACACACGGGCAATCGTCAGGTCACCTCGCGCCAATCGTAGAGCTATTGTAGTGTGTTGTGTATGATTCATACGAACTAAAATGCACTTCCGACTTAAAACTAGAATTTAGAAATGTCGGGCTTGGATTAAACCTTAAAGCATAAATCCATCGTTGTAGACGTTCCTTCAATTTAGTAGAACATATCATTTCACAGGCAATGTGCGTAACGTGTTTTGCCAAATGACACAACCGACTGAAATGACAAACTAAAAGTAAACTCACGTTCTAAAACGTCCAATATATTTTAAATCAAAGTATATATGTAATGGACGTTAATATCGATTCAATTTTGCAGAGATTGCGTGAAAGAGTGGAAGAATTACAGACAGCGAATGCAGAACTCGAGATCGAAAAAGACAACATTCATTACGAGCTCCAAGAAGTCATTGTCAAGTATACAGTTGTTGCTTATCCCCGTGTTATATACCATTGTGCTTTAAAATACCTTGGCAGTGTTTTCACATTTGATTTGTTTACTAAAGCGGTAAATGACGCTTTTCCACCGAAGCGAATCTTTAGTCTTAGAAGGTTGAAGCTCGACAAATATTGACCTCGTCCTGACATTTCACTATATTACCATGTTTGGTAGTGACTTCCTTAGTCATTTTATGACAAGCGAATCTTGCAGGCTCGACTCCGCGAATGAGGAAAACAAAGATTTGACGAAAGAAGTTAAAAGCTTGAGCAAAGTAAACACGGTTTTGTCGTTTATGAGCTTCTCAAATACCATTAGCCATAAAAATAAACGTAAATCAAATACTTAAACATAAAATTGGTTTCTTGACGAACCTTTAAACTTTAAAGATTTCCTCGACTTGTGTTCTAGCGTCTACATTCCAGATTTGTTTACTTTCATTTATTTCGTCATACAGGATGTTGATGACGCGACAATCGAACGCGTTAGCCTCGAAGCGAAGATCGAGAACCTACAGGAAGCGTTGCAACTCGAGAAACAAGTCCATGCAGCGGTCGGTTTGTTTTGCAAACATATAGTGTTTCTATGATAATGTGCCGGTTTGGTTGGTTGTTATATATTAACAAGTATATTATTAACATGTATAATGCACATATATAAATAAATATAATTATCACATATTAACAGGTATTTTACTTGTCATTTCAAAAAGATGTTTTTTTCTGTCTAGGTTTTGAACCCGTAACCGGCTCGTCCCCAAAACCACATGGGAGTAGTAAAATAATGTTTTTTTTGTCATATCACACAAACTATTAAGATGTATATTTCACATAATTACCACGTCTGTTGGTCGACAAAAACCATGTTTTAAGTCCAAATCTCCCGTTCTAGGAAATGGAGAATCTCAGACGACAAGTCCAACCGGTAGAGGCGCCAGTGCTCCAAGCCGAACAACCCAGCATTCTGCCAGATCTCAACGACGCAATCCAGAAAGTTCGAAAGCAATACGAAGCGTTCAACGCCAAATCTATCGAAGATCTGGATGCATTCTACAAGGAGAAGGTATGAGGCTTGATGACGATAATTTGTTAACAGTGGTTGTAAGTTTGGTTGACTATTGAACTGACAACTTAAAGGTTATCAGTTCGAAACCTATCAGTTGCCGTTCGTCAACGGCCTTTGCAAAGACGCTTAACATTTTTCCAACCACACAATTCCGATAGCTTGTCTGAAGGCAAACTACATATAGTAGAAACGTAAAGGGCAAACTCATAAGCAGATTCGGTGTTCAGATAATTGACTATGTAAGAAGAATGGGGTTTGTCATTCCCGGAGAAGTGGTAGAAACATCTAATGCCCATCAACTTGTCTTGCAATATATGGTGTTTCATACCATGGTGTTTCATACCATGGTGTTTTATATCATGGTGTTTTATACCATGGTGTTTTATACCATGGTGTTTCATACCATGGTGTTTCATACCATGGTGTTTCATACCATGGTGTTTCATACCATGGTGTTTCATACCATGGTGTTTCATACTATGGTGTTTTATATGATGACGTTTTACCAATTTTTTCTACCAAGGTTGAATCGCTGACGAAGCAATTGAAGGCAGCGAACGAAGAAATCCGGGACCTGCGTGTCGATAACGCTGAGAAGAGGAAACTCATTCACCAACTCGAGATGGAATTGGAAGCTCTTCGCGGAAAGGTACGTTTGTAGATGGTGGGTCCACTCCATGCATGACGCTTAACGAACTGTCTTGTAGAACGACGGTTACGAACGCAACTTGGAAGCAGTAGAAGACCGCCATGCTCGGGAGTTGGCGGATTACCAGGACAAACTGGTTCATATGCAGGGAGACCTGGAAGGCGCTAAGCAGGTTGATTGCATGGTTGCATTGCTCTGGTAGATGGGTTGGTGAATGGTTGGTAATCAAACATATGTTGTAGGATATCGGGAAGTATTTGAAGGACTACCAGGACTTGAACAGCTTGAAACTGAGCTTGGAACAGGAAATCGCGATTTACAACAAGATCTTAATGGGCGAGGAGTCGAGGTGGGTCGGTAATGTTCACCGTATAGCTTGGTTGGTTAGTGCGTCGGCTTTCAATCGAAAGGTTGCAGATTTGAATCTGGTCGCTAGCTAGTTGGTTGTGTCCTTGGGCAAGGCACTTTACGGATATTGCCTAAACCCAGCAGATTAATGGATTCTATCAAATTTAAGGAATGTTTCTATCATACACAACACACTGCAATAGCTCCGGTAACCCGACGATGGGCGCGAGGTGATCTGACGATTACCTGTGTGTTAACCCCCTTTGGTTTTACCAATTTCAGGCGGGGATAAATAAAAATCCTGTTCTATGTTACAAAACATGTCTCATACATCGACATATACAGAATTGCTGTGATCGATACAAAGGCAGTGTTGATCGCGAACGATAGTCACCGCTCATCTCGGTCGTCGTCGAAATCGTCATCAAAATCTTCATCACGTCACTCCTCCCCGGACCGCTCCACCAGCGACATCGTGGAAGAGATGTTGGAAAAAGATGGCAAAGAGCAATCTACGGTATGAACACCACAAGCAAATCAACCTATATTCCCTTCTAATTGCACATTATCATATTAACACACGAACTTATAACCAAGGTTTCGCTCTAACGCATAGTTTACTAACCTTGTAGTAATCATCGTTAACCCAGCGGTTTGTTGGTTCTTCAATTTAGTTTTCAATTCATGTTTCTTGAATGTAAAACGGCAGTTATACAGAATCATTAATTTCATCGATCAAATTAGACATGTTCTCGTAATTCTACAAATGAAGAGTCTATCATGTATTCGTGACCCTGCAATTATGCGCTGTAGTAATCTAAATAAAAAGATGATGCGAAATTGAGTTGTTGTAAATCCAGCGTTGTCTATTATAAGGACGGTCAGTATCTTGGCAGGATGGTAAATACTTGCTAACCTTTGATTCTAAAGAACTAACATTAATTCAGCAAGTCGAGACCGCGCGTGCTAGTGAAGACAAACTCGATAATGACGTAGTGAATGCAGTTGATGACGTAACACAGGCGTCAGAGCTGACGTCACCCACGTGAGGAAGCCGTGAAAACTCCAGAGGTTTAAACTCACATGAAAATGCGATCACGCATTTCAGCATGATAGTAATTTATACCAACAGTATATCACGGAGCTATGAAGTAAAAGATTAATTTGGTAAATATGAGGTGCGGTTATAATTTTGCAAGCCGTTGTAAACTAATCATTCTCATTAATTTGATTTCTACTTTTACCCAATAACCGCATGCACAACTTGATTGTAACATTCGCACCACTGAAAGCACTGACAACCATCCGAATAACAGGGAGTGATATCTGTGAGCTGGAAGGTGAAGGGTGGGACGGTGAGACCAGTGAAGCCGTTTCATCCCATCAGCGACGCTGAGCAGCTGCATAAAGCGATGAAGGGAATAGGTAGGTGCAAGCTTGCGATCGATGGGGTTCAGCTTCGATCCCTACCATTGCGCATTGATATTACCGACAAAGTGTTTGGTACATTGATCAGGCGTGCTAAATATACACTGTGGAAGATTTAAACTGCGGTTTAAACTGTTCAAACTACAATCAACGCCCAACGATGCCCGTATTACACGAGTCCACACTAACCAATATGCTACACAGGCACCGACGAAGGTGTAATCACTGACATACTCTCCAATCGTACCAAGGCGCAACGATTCGTCATCGCCAAGCATTACGAGGAAAAATATAACAAGGTAACGGCATCAAACTCTCTATTGTAGGTTTCAAGCGTTGCTTATTATCGTCATTGATCTAAACAATTACACGAAGTGAGAATGGCTCTGACTTACTTGGTGGGTTATAGTACGTTGCTATAATCGCTAGCTAGTCGTGTCCTTGTACAAGGTACTTAGTGGACATTGCACGAACCCAGCGGATTAGTATAGGTTCTACTAAAATTTAAAAAAACTTTTAATACATACAACTCTTAGCAATAGCTCTGGTAACCTTACGGTGAGTAGCAAGGTAATCTGACGATTGCTCGTATGAGGATATTTTGCGTTTTTCAATTTTCGGCGATAAAACATGGATATCTTCTTATCAACGGAGCCCATAATGGGTTTGAAACCAAGACCGATAAAAAAGAAAAATATATATATCCTTTTTCAAAGGAAGCAATATCGCTGCTAGATATATTTCCAACCGAAAAAAAAACTAGATCTATTGCAAAGAAAAAAAACTAGATCTAAAAACTAGAGTGAAAAAAAACTAGATCTATTTCCAACCGAAGCAATATCGCTGCAGGTGCTGCTGAAGGAACTGGAGAGCGAGTTGAGTGGGGATTACTTGACCACTGTGCAGCATCTCATGTGGAGGAAGAGTGTGCTCGATGCGCATGCGCTCAGGAAAGCTATCAAAGGCTTCGGGACCGACGAGGCGGTGCTGATTGAGATCCTGTGCACGCAGAGTAGCAAGGAGATCGCCAACATCAAGCAGGATTATCAAGAAGGTTGGTGCAAAGCGTGTGAGGATGATATCGCCTGATTAAATGCGATAAGGGGTCGTAATCTGAACTTAGCAATGGTATTAAGCAATTTAACCTGCGTTACAGTTTTAAAATATTTTCGGAATAGGATAGGAATGAGGTTATAGTATTTATCCCCGTGAATTGGAAAACGTAAGAAAAGTTAACACACGGGCAATCGTCACCTCGCGCCCACCGTCCAGATGATTCACACGTTCATTCAATTTGGTAGAACCCATTAATCCGCTGGGTTCAGGCAATAACCGTTAAGTCCCTTTCCCAAAGACACAACCGTCTAGTTAGCGACCAGTTTCGAACTTGCAACCCTTTATCTGAAAGGCGACGCACTAAGCCACTGATCTCTATGATCTAATAATAAACTACAAAATGTGTGATTTTGCAGTGTTCGAGAGAAACCTTGAAAAAGACATCGAGAGTGAAACATCAGGGTCGTTCAAGAAGTTCCTGGTGGCGATACTTGGTGCAGACCGACCTGCTGACAGCGGGACAGTTGTCTCTAACTTGGCTGAAGCCGACGCGAAGGTAGATTAGTTTAGTTTATTCATTTTTTGCCCCAGTATTTTTAAATGGCAAAGGAATAAAATCACGACACATGAACAGGAAAAGACGGCAAAACGAACAGTCGTTAAAACACGTCATTAAAAAAAGGATATCATTTAATAAAATATAGCGGACGCGGCCGACAAACCTAGATTAAGATGGGTATTCACGCCGACGGGATTTTGATTGATTATGTTATTTCGATATTGTGGGACTTATTTGTTGGTCACCACTGTAAATGGGTATGAGGAATGGGTCGTTAATTTTTCCTTCTTTTATGGACAACGCAAGTCGGTATAACACGGGTGTTAGGTAGAAGACGTCGTGCCGACAGTTTCAATGTTTTATTTAAAATCACTGCAGTTTTTAACTGATTCACTTGAATTAACCGTATAAGTGGAACGCTCGGTAAATTCGTTATTTAAGAACGAAGTCGCACAGAAAGTGGTCAAATTGAGGATCGAACCCATCATCTGTCATTATAACATAAGTAAGAACCAAGATATCATTACCCGAAACTTACGGCCGCAATGCGCATCAATTTAGAGTCAAGTACATTGCACTCTCGAGTCAGCGTACCGAACGTGGAATAAAACAACGAAAATGTTAACTTGTGCTGTTGCAACGACGTTTAAAGACGTTCCCGTTTTTGTTTTAACGACATTTCCGTTTTAACGACGTTTTCTCACCCACCAGGTTCTATTCGAGCTCGGCGTGAAGCAATGGTCTCCGTCCCACGATCGCTTCCTGGAGATTTTCACCCAAAGGAGTTACCAGCATCTGTGGTACCTCTTCAAGCAATGTTGGCCCAAACTAACCAACGAGGACCTCATTGAAAGCATCGAGAAAGGATGTCCTAAGGATCTTGTCCGAGGACTTAAAACTCTAAGTAAATATTGTGTTAATTCCTAAGATAGCAGTTATCATGTCAAACATTCTTTGACACATTAACACTTGTTAATACTTTAAACATTTACATACTCTTTAAATCTCTAAGTAAATATTAATTTAATTTCTAATAATTCAGTTAACCTGCTGTCAAACATTTTTTAAAACATTTACACTTTTGAATAGTTTAAACATTTATATGATCTTAAAGTAATATCTTTTTAATTCCTATAATATAATCAATGGGTTATACATTCTTTCATTGTGTTGACAGTAAGGTACTCGACATGCATTCCACCGCTGTACTACGCGATCCAAATCAACGAGAGCCTGACCGTAAGTTGTTTCGATATATTTATGCATACCATGAGTAAACCACGGAGGCAAATGTAATTGAAATTTCGTCATCCTATACTATGTCATCATACGTCATTAAAACGACGTCATCATATACGTCATTAAACGTCATTGAAACGACGTCATCATACGTCATTAAAACGACGTCATCATACGTCACTGAGAAGACGTCACAAACGTCATTAAAACAACGTCACCAAACGTCATTAAAACAACGTCATCAAACGTCATTAAAACTACGTCATTAAACGTCATTAAAACTACGTCATCATACGTCATATTAATTCCTACGTAGGGGAAAGGTACTGAGGAGAAGCTGCTGACGTATATCGTGACGACACGAAGCGAGGTCGACCTGATTGACGTCAAGGAAGAATTCGAACGCATCTATCATGTCAAAGTCGAGAAGAGAATTGAAGTAATTTATTCTTTCAGTTTTTTAGTTCATTTAATACGAATCTCAAAATTTCAAGGTCGCATTAAATGTTTAAATTATGTCGTTTTGTTCGCCCCGGGACAAATATAGGAGGGATTATAATGTTGAAATCGACGCATTTTTTCCATAACCTATTTTCGTCAAACAGTATTTTACTAGTTCTGGCATATCTTCACGTTGTCGGACATACTACAATTATAACATATACGTGTCACTGATAACGTTAAAACGGATACCAGTCCTCATTTAACTGTAATTAAATTAGGTTATTTGTAAAACAAAGATTTTTGTCATTGTGTCCATTATAACACATATAGGTAAACGGTTGGTTTCAAACAGTCATTTTCTACTTGACTTTTTTAAATAAGAAATGACTTGGATTTAATATAAATCAAATCGTTTTTAAAACGGTCATTTTTATCAGGTTTGTAACAATCAATTTCCACCCAGGCTGAAACATCCGGCAATTACAAGAAGATCCTGCTTGCCTTACTCAACAACTAATATGATGATACGTCGCACTTGTACATAACCCCATGTATATAATAATGGGCTCCCATGCCCCCCAAGGTTCCGTCAAATGCAGTTTAACGTCCAATCATCACGATTAGTTTCTCAGTATTACACACCGATCTAAATGAGCGCACCTTATGCACTTTATACCACGTAGAATTGTATCTATTTGTATTCCTCTGTATACCATTGCATATACCTGTATACCCCATTGCAAATACATATTCTTATAGCCATTATGACAAATTGGTTGAATTGGTTCTACGATTAGCAGGTATTGTTCCTTTAAGCAGCTTAACGTACGACCGATGAATGGAATCGCTTCGTTCAATATACTATATTGTAACTGAACCACGTGAAGAGCAAATTACAGGGAGAAAATAGTTTAAAAAATTTATTATTTCTGGAATTTCTTTTGTTAAGAAAGACTTTTAAAAAAAATCCCTTTACGGAAGTAACAAAAGCAACTCTTAACGATTTGGCGTGGCTTAAAGCACAGACTGAAAGACCCAATGCGGACACTTATATGGCAACGTGATATTTTGTGTTAAGAAAGAAATGATTTTGATCGGATGTTTTGTGCGCATAACGTTTATCCGCATGGTGCCGCAAGTGAGCATAAATTGCACATTCGCAATCGGGGTGGAATCAATGGTCGTGTGACCGAATGGTTAACGCGACCGATACATATACCGACTTTTATACAAAAAACGGTCCTGGTGACGAGTCAATCATGGGTTCGAAACTTGGCTCGGTGAAAAAATCGGGGTGGAAACATACCCTGTGGGGCTCCATTTATTTAATTGTCCCAAGTTTAAAACGGGGAATAAAAAAAGAGAAATGGCTCTTTAATGAACGCGACATAGTTAGCATACCTGTGGTAAATGGAAACATTTTAAAGTGGGTCGATACGATGTCTCGTATTTTATTACTTAGGTATTTACTTTAATACGAAATAAGACGCGACATTAAAAAATGTTAAATCGTTCAGTAGAACATTCCTGCACCGTGATATGATTCTTTTGCCATTCTTTTAACACTGGGGAACACAAATAAAACAACAAACCAAAATATCTAAGGATTTTTGTAACGGAGCCAAGTTTCAAGCCCATGATGGGCTGGTCTCCAGGACCGTTTTTTATAAGAGTCGGTATATGTATCGGTCGCGTTAACCATTAGGTCACACAACCGTACAAAGTATTATGGAATAACAAAATTGTTTTGAATTATTTTGAGAGGCAACCACTAGACTAGACGCAGCGATGGTGTATAGGTTGCTGAATCCAGTAGGCATTCGAAGTAGCACTAACCACACGGAACCATTGGCACAAAACAAGATGATCTATATGTGAATGAGGTTCTTAGTATAATGAATATATTGCATTGGTGTGCTATAACTGGTCAAACATTTAGTTGTAATAAATATAGATTTAAAACTACAATTAAGTGAGTAAAACGTATTCGGTTACACGAGTTAAACTAAGTAAGCAAGTGTTGCAAAAATAAACATTAAGTAAGGGACCTTACTCGCTTATTTATCTTTTTATATCTGTTTTTTTTACTAAAGCAAAATACCTCAGTCAGACATATTCTTGCTGCATTGTTCCTTCATAGGAACACGTGTGACGTCATACGAAGGTCGAAAATCGGATGATTATTATGTGACGTCACGTATCGAGATGGTCGGATGGTTTCATTGATTGAAAACAGGTTGTTGGTTTAAGCGCCTTGCGACGGTGGACTTTAGAACCAGTCGTACGATATTGCTATCATCTATTGGTGCTGATATTTAACAAACTATTTACACAATCAAGCTTACTGTTAAACCATGTTGGATTATTCAAGCTACGATATACACAGTTTAAACTTTGCCCGATATGCCTCGGTTACTCGGGTTCATTGACCTCGGATCGTCTGCGAACTTTCGGCGATCACTCACGCGTAAATTCGGGTTTACTTCAGGTCAGCCGACCTTAGGGTTACTTTCGTTCGATTTAACTCGTTTTGCGAAATCCACTTTTTTGTTCATGTTAGCGGTTCCGTTTCCTTATCACTAGTCATTAATATTGGACCTCAGTACCTGATTCGTATATTTAGATTCGATTTAGTAATTTCATATGTGGCGACTAAGTGTGTGCATAATACCGTGTCTTTATTGTGTTCTACGTGTAAGACATACGTAAGAAATCCTGGATATATGTTTTGGTTCAGGCTCGTACGCTGTACTTGTTCCATTGAGGTTACTATCGGCCGTTACTAAAGTGGGCTGATCCAAAAGGGCAAAGTACAATAATCGACTTTACGTTTGGATTGACTCGATCCTATTGTTCGGAATAGTAAAGGTTACGCGTTATACTGGTCCCCGCGTTATGGCAGGCTGTACGAAAGTAAATATAAACGTCACGCCTAGAGTCAAGCGTATGCTATGTTGGTTAATATTTAATTTGTCGAGTTGACTGTCTGTATCAGTCGAGTTTTAACCGATAGCTGAATTTTACGAAAGTTATTAAGGTTTTTATGTCAAGTTTAGTCTTACAAG
>CH001012.1:0-14349 GCA_000149265.1 Ciona savignyi | reverse complement strand
TGCTTAAAGAGCAAAGTACGTATAGAGAATTACTGGGCGACGTTTCAACCATATTAGATAAGCAACTGACCAAAGGGTTAACGCCACAGATGGACAGCAGGACAAGAGAAAATGCAATATACACCGAATGCCACTCGGCTTTGGAGTCATTACTGTCGAACCGCCCCGATACTATGGTTCACCTCAGGCAATGTCTTAATTCGTTAATGTCTCCAAAACTAAGATACCTATTGTGGCAGTCTTACATTGCTAACCACACTTTAGAAGAGACTTACAAACACACGGTTCGAAATGCCCCTAAGGATAAGCTTGTGTCTAGGTTTGATTACGACATTTCGCAGAAGTGTAACCAACTGCTAATGTCGGACGCAGGCATGCAACCACTGGCGGTTATGAACGCTGCGCAATCAGTTATGCGGCACTTGCTGTCTTACTTTCACGCCAAATCGAAAGCTAAAACAAACTTATCGGAAGTACAATATCTCCTAGCTATCCCATTTGTGTATTGCACGCTATCCAACTTCATACAGCCCACAGTTACGACTACAAACCCACTGACAGTAGACGCACTTGCTAAGCTAGCGGCCCAGTACGACCATTTTATAACATCAACCTACAAACACATTGTAGAACCGACAGAACATTTATATAAACAAGTTAGTCGCGTTGTTAACGATGAAGAACCAGAGCTAGCAACTTTGCTTTCAAACATTTATTACCTTGAATCAAAAGCTAACGATGTACCACACGCTTGGTGTAATGCGTTATTTCAGCCAATGATAAAAACTTTGTTCGTTGGCTATTTACACCTTGATACGGTAATGTATATATGGGATCAGATAATTACATGTCTTGATATACCGAAGTGCAACCCTATACCACAGTTGATTGCAAGTTTACTTCTACTGGTTCAGGGCGATTTGGTGCATGCGACAACGTGGCATCAGTTGAGAACCATATTTCTAAGCAAGATCAAATCTATAAACCCGGGTCAACTGTTAAGCATGGTGAAGGACCGCGGTTTTGCCGCTCAACTAACAAACGCAGTCGATAAAGAAAGTCGAACCGATTCTCGAGCTTTCTTTGCAAGCAATAGCAACGTGATAAAGTCTCTCCCGGCCTGGAGGGCTTGGTACAGCGATACACTGGTTGATTATTTCAAGTCGAACAAGGCTATAACCCGAGATTTGAAGGAAGGTGGGCTTGCAGACGACGTATCACTACACAGCACGAGTGAGGATGAATTGAATGATTTGCAAGCGGAGAGAAACAGATTGATTGAGGAGTTACATCTAATGCGACAGGAATTACAGGAAGCTAGGATTGCCGCGGATAAGGAACGTCAATCAAAGGTCGACTTACAAGATGCCGCTGATGCTACGATCGAGCGACTTCAACTAAAGCTCGCAGCTATGCAGAGGACACCGGTGCCAACCACTCCCCTCACCCGGAGAATCGCGTTAACAACCCCGCAATGGGAAGGTAGTGAAGTATCAAGCGCCCCACCCTCAGAACCCCCACAAACCCCCGTCGAACCCTCACCCCGCAATATTCCCTCCACGGTACCCAGTGTACACGCAGATGAGGTTGATGACGTAGGTCATGACGTAGAGGTGGATTCCCCACCCAAGGAAGATACACCTCCGCCAAACGCCGATAAAGCAGCGTTAGACCTGATGCGCGACCTAGTGGGCAGATTTTCACGCGGCTTCAACGACTTAGCGCATGGTTCTGGTACCGAACTTGCAGCGCTTAACGCAAGCACGGTATCGGACTTGGATAATATCCGCAAAGCGTACGAAAATGCCAAAATACAAGTGTTTGGTCGAGTTACATCGGACGAGGAACTAGAAAGAATGGACCCGAAGAAGCGGGAGGCGTTAACAGCGAAATTGAGTGAAGCCACCAAAACACAATTAAGCAAACTTCAACGCTAATTAAACAAGGAGGTTCGATTGAATTCTTGCGCAAACATGGGGAATACAAACATGAACATCGGCCTTGCGCGTGCAAGGCACTAGGGCAAAGTTCAGACTTTTGGACTCTGACGTTTGCACCAATACTGATCATTGTAAGCGAGTTGTTTCTTAAGTTGCCTTCATACATGGAAGTCTTGCTAGTTGCAAGTTGAAATTATTTTGTACGAGGTGTAAACTCTTTTTATTGATTTTTATTTGTTTCTTGCATTAGAATGTTTCTGTTTTGTATTTTTTATTATTTTCTATTTTTATGCGTCTTTTTACCTATTACTTGTTACATGCTGCACCTCTTGCACATTATTCTAATCTTGCTGTAGTTTTATCCCAAGGTATATAGGTGAAAATAGTTGAGCTCATATATGGCGAGCGTGGTTTGTTGCGATCCCATGGAAAGTACGTCACCAAGGTTCACTGTGCACCAGGACAACAGGGCGTCGATGGGCGATTTGAGCGGCTTGGGCGGTTCGAGCCCCACACTGCAGCCGCTCAGTTGTCTACACTGTGACTTCCAGTGCTCGCTTCATACGGAAATGACGCAACACCGGTGGGAGTTGCATCCGCTACTCATGCGCCGAAAGCAACATTTGATGACGTCATTAATCCGACAACGTCAGCAATCGGAGACATTGTCTGACGTCACAGTGGATTCAGACGTGGGAGAATCGACGTCGGATCAGGAACAAACGAGCATCGCGCCCACCGCGGTAAGCATCGCTCATATTGATTACCTCATTCGCGTCATTGCACGCTTTGAATCACGTGTTATTTGGAATCACTAAAGCGTAACATCCAAATTTGTTTTTTAGACATCGTTGGAGAAAATGCAGAAAACTCGAAGCCTTGGTGAGTACGCACACGTACACACTCCCACGCACGTACACACAAATAGCCACACGTGCACACACGCACACACACGTGCACACACACACACGCTCACACGCACGTGCACACACTTACACACAGGTACATATATTAAAGTTTATTTCAAATTCGCTAAAAATTGCATCAGGTGCAGTTTTATCCTTGTGCAAGGTACCGACATTGCCTGAACCCAGCGGATTAATGGGCTCTACCAAATTAAAGGAATGTGTATATCATATACAACACACTGTAATAACTCTGGTAACCCGTCGGTGGGCGCAAGAATGTCTGACGATTGCATGTGTGTTGATCAAACATCAATATCCTAATATCAAATATTAATTAAATTTCCCAGAAACCCGAGTATGGTGCTTTTATCAATTGCGATTGTTATTATTTCCCTCTTTATCCAAATCACAATGCATCCCGCAGACGACATTTCCACGCTACGACACGAGTTGCGATCAGATGTCGAGCGGACTTCGTCTCAAACCGCCAAGCTGTCAATCATCGATAATACGCCATCAGCAGACAGACAGTATAACTGCCAAGTTAGCGCCAAGGACAGGTATTGTGTGATAAATCAAATATCCGCTTGACCATGTTCCTAATGTATGTCTGCGTATGACTTAAATTTAAACCAAATGGTCAACGCGACCGATACATATTCCAAATTATATACAAAACAAAACATCTTAGCATCGAGGGTTCGAAACTAAGCCCTGATAAAAAAGCCAAAAATTAAAACTTTGTAAACACAGGATTTATAGTGTATTTATTAGCGTTAGAAAGCTTTGGTAGCTCAGCCCATCTTATAAACATAAACACATTGCGTACGCTCGTAGAAAAGTAATCCTGTAAACATATTCTGACACCAGTTCTGTTTGCAGCAACCCTGTGAGCGAAACCTCGCAGTCAGAGGTGTCAGACGGGCTTCACACACTTGCTGAGACCGCACTGAAGGCTACCAGCATGTCATCCCTTCCACCCAACCCCGTGTGTGGTATGGACACCAAGTTAGATGGAGCCATCCAGGATAACGACCAACCCAACGCCGACAGCGGGCACGGAGCGAGATATTCATACGCCGGTGTGTTTCTGCCACCTGATAAGAAGCCACCGAGTATACTGAACTCAGAAGGCCATGTTAATATGGAACTAAACGACCCGAGGTATCTCCTGCAAGCCGAACTACAGCATCACATCGCTGGGAACCCGAACGCCGTCATCTATAACAACCTGCAGCGAAGTCTAGCTCTATCGACACCAAGTGTCGGCAATTTGTTCGGTAATTACCTCTCCCAGCAACATTTCGTTCCCCCAATGCTGAACTATGCCTTCGGGTACCCGTACCTGCACGCCTACCCGCCCCACTGGCACACTGCGTGCACAGGCGGCCCAAACATCACCCCTCCAGTCACCAAATGTGATACTAGGGCCACCGGTAATAACAATCTGTCAACGTTGTCCGATGTGGCAACGCGGATTCTCACCAACAACGCTACACAGTATGCACATCGGAGCCAAACCGGCCAAACCAGCCAAACCGGCCAAACCGGCCAAACCGGCCAAACCAGCCAAACCGGCCAAATATCGTCTGATACGAAAGAAGCCATTCAGCACACTTGTCCCGTGCAGCCCAAGTATATTGGCGATGGAATTACCAAGCCCCCGCCAGCCCCCGCTCATACAAACCTTCAACCAGCGACAAAACCAGCGGAGAAGTCGAAAATACCTCACACTTTCCAGCCAGCATCTCTCTCCCGCCACCTCAAGGCGAACGCTGTAATGTCGGACGACCACATGAAGTCGCTAGAGGAAGCACTGCGGAACACAGACTGCTGCGATCCAAACGAGCGAAGCAGTGTGCTGCCGATCCGAGGGAACGATGGGAAATGGAACATGGTGCGAACGAAGAGGATTGGTGGTGCGTGGTTGGTGCAGTTGCCCGGGAACAACAAACCATCCGTGTTTTTAACCAAAACTGGTCAAACTAACGACAACAAAGTCAAACACCAAGATGGTTCCCCCCCACCCAGCACCAATGAAGGAAGCCTTCATGATCTGTTGCGTAGAACCCGATATCCCATCCCCGTCCCCGGGACATCGGTTTGCAAACGACTAATGACCCACGAAGCCGCCAACAACCAAAAACGTCCGAAATTCGAGAAACCGTTGGAACGAGTCTCGGATTTCAAACAAACAATGTCAAGTGACGCAATTAAATCGTTATTGTTGCAGAAGGCGGCAAGTGCCTAGCAATATTTTGCGCTTAATTCTACCACATCTTGTTTCTGTGCTTATTTATTGGCCATTCTTGTGCCTCGGGTGTGCCCAGCTGTATTGCTGATTAATTATCGCAATGGCGCTTGAATTATTTAACAAAGTTTCACCGACATTATGACGTAATATATATACTCTGTGATGTCAACAGAAGAGGAGGTCTTGTAGTTGGGAAACGGTGTAATGAAGGGTTGGGGTGGGGAATCGGTTGGCGTCACACAGAAATGTGTCATTTGGCGCCCACGGATTTAGACGAAGATAAAGCCAAACGTTTGGCTTGAAAAAAAAGAACTTGTTATATTTGAGGTGTGGAAATGATACACAGTGAAATGTAAGTCATCTTTTAAGGCAAAAAATTAAGCAAACAGGTGAAACTGTTGAAACTAGTTCGGGTTTTTTAAATATAAATCAGTATGTATCGGTGGCGTCAACCAGCCATACTATCATGCCTCAACTGTGCAATGTGAGAGATATACGTGTCAGGGTGCTCGTTGTCCCCACCACGCGGACGCAAATATGAGAGGTTTATCAAGCATCCCACATTTAAGTTTAACAGAGCTATTTTCATCGGGTTTCGTTTATAAACTGTTGGACAGCCGATGGAATGTTTAAACTGCTGTCGTCGGATAGTTTGAACAACTATGTACAATGCACTGGTACTCAGGCTGGATATTATGCAGTCGAATGTTTAAAAGTTACTCTAACGCCCTCATCTTTATTTAAGTGTGCAGTTTCCTTCCTTCTCGCTTTCCCTTTTTTTAGTTTCCCCCCATAAAATATATAATATGGAAATATTTTCCGTCGTCCTAACGGCGTCAATTTTAAACTATACGGGAAAGTCGAAATTGAAACTAATCACTAACCCTCTTTAGGATTTTGGGTTTTAAAAATAAACTATAACTTTGTATATAATTTCTATCTTCCTGTTGTTTTTTTATTTCCGTCCTTTTCTATGACCACCAAGTTCCTATTATACTGCATTGGGTTTGATTTAGATGTGTAAACTTAATTTAAACACTTGGACACATGTATTGTAAGAACATAACCCAGCGGATTAATGGGTTCTACTAAATTGAAGGAACGTGTCTATCATACACAACACACTGCAATAGCTCCGGTAACCCGACGGTGGGCGCGAGGTGATCTGACGATTGCCTGTGTGATAACCCACTTGGTTTTGCCATTCACGGAGATAAACATGAATATCCTATCCTAACCCTATCCTCCATGATACCACGACTGCCCTCTATCCGGTATTTGTTCAATTTGCATTCAATCACAGGTTGCACAAGAAAACATAGAAATGCTAGAAGAAATTTAACCTTATAGCCTATTACCCTTGTGTACAAGACGTTTAGACCAGTGTGCCACTACACACTACTGTACCGCAATGCTAGGTGTGCGTCGGGAAAATAATTTATTTTATAATATTAAATGTATATAGCTTATTAAAAGACTTGCCAATGTACAATTTTGACTGCAATGTGCCGTCAAACTTAGAAAGTTTCTCTATTTGTCTAAGTGAAAAAATGTTGCGTAGCACTGGTATTGACTCTGCTTTGATATTATTATGTTTTTTTACTGTACAATCAATCAGTTGCGTGTAACTCAATTCCAATCCTGATATGCACATGCATTAGTGCTTATTGTATAAGTTAATAAGTAAGTAATAAACGCAAATTTCGGAGAGTGCAATAAATTAAATTTATTCCCTTGTACTGGTTCTTGTAGAATGGTGGACACGTCACAATAGGTATTATTCGCCTGAGGGCATAGTTTGGTGACGTTTCGGAAGATGGTCTGCATGTGTGAAAATGCAGGCAAGTTATATTTATTCAGTATCACTGGAATATGTTAGGTAATTTAGGTTTTTATACCAAGTTTTTATGAATTTTAATTAGATGTCAGAAATTACCTTCGCGTGGGTGTGCAAACATGTTAGCTGAGCAAGCAGTCAGAATATTACCCTATGTAAAACTTGCACTTGTATTTCTCTATTTGACCTAAGCTAACCAAGCATATCGCTTTTGCTTGGGTAATTTGTAAAGCGATTTGTCTTTCTTTAGATAAGTAACCGCATATTATTCGACTCAGAAAGAATATAGGCATTTTTGGTATCAGTAACTTAATATATTGTCCTATGTTGTGCAATAGGTAATGTGTAAGCGTTAGTGTTTTCCAATGTAGTGTATGTGTGTGAAATAGAAGTATGCTGCCTGCCATTTTGATTACGACAGAATATGACACGCTACACTTTCTCTTTTGGCGGAAATAAGCCTAGTGTAATGCGTGGCGTGCGTTTATTTCCTGATTCGTAGTACCGTGCGTTAGTTACTGTGAGCTCGTCACAGGTAAAGAATTGCTAGATTGGGGGTGTAAAAAATTCTAAATTCTTTAATTGTGAAATGGTGTGACTGTTTTAAAAGCGTATTTAATTGATTGGGAAATAATGGTGTACTGTACAATGTTTGTTTTGTACCACCGAAGCCAATTTAGAGTTACAAGCACTAATCAAACAAGTTATATATTATATTATATGAGGCCATTCAGACAAGGTCGTGCGGTAGCTTTAAATAATAGTTTATATATAGAGAAGAATAGTTTACACAAACTAGCACGTTTAGTGTACATTTGATGGTGTTTTATTGCAGTGATTAAGTTCTAAAGTTAGGCTTTAATTAAGAATGTTTAAAAGATATATCAATAATATATATTTCTTGGTATCGGTTGCAATATTTAAATACGAATGTTGTAACGGTCTGGACGAACTTGATACGTGTGGAGCTTCAAACGAAGTATGCGGTCGAAATGGCGACACAGATTATTTCCGTTCCACAAATTGGGAACCATTTGTGTACGACAGCAATCTAAAATGGGCCGAGTTCGCTTCCATATTCAAGCAATACGTGGTCTGGCACAATGCTACGTATTATAACACTGCTATTCCTTGTAAGGAGAAGAAAGTTGTCGTGTTTACTCCTAACGCCGGTTTGGGGGATTCCCTGGGCGCGTTGTCGTCCGCTATGGCTCATACATTCAGAACTGGCAGGTTCGTTGTACTTAATACCAACCGTACGAATTGTAACGCTGTTTTTATCAAGGTTGTTTTTCATCGATTGGAAACCGTACAATTGGACTGTCGGCCTGAAAGCCCTGCCGTTTCAATCTGATTATACCATCGCTAAAGCTCGGATGATAAATGGCAAGCGGTTGATATGTCCCGACACAGACCCATCGTCCCTACTATCCGGTCACATCACCTCTCAACACCCTCTTATCAATGAAGAAACAGTCAACGACTTGGTTAGTTATGCCATGTTGTTTATTTTATAATCACCTAAATTAATTCAAAAAAACGGCATAAGGCTTGGTAAGTTATACCATATTGTTTAATTCATAATCACTTAAAAGAATTCAAAAAACGGTATAATGACTTGGTAGGTTATACCATTATGTTTATTTCATAATCACTTAAAATAATTCAAAAAACGGTATAATGACTTGGTAAGTTATGCCATGTTGTTTATTTCATAATCACCTAAAATAATCCAAAAAAACGGTATAATAACTTGGTAAGTTATGCCATATTGTTTATTTCATAATCACTTAAAATAATTTAAAAAAACAGTATAATGACTTGGTAAGTTATACCATGTTGTTTTTTTCATAATCACTTAAAATGAAGTGCAGCAAAAGGGAAAATAATCTATAAATAGCATGACACAATTAATATCAGTTAGAAACCACATCTCCAATATAAAATGATAAAAATCGTTGTAGAAGTTTCAGGATGTTAGCTGACACGTTGAAGATTTGCAGACCTAATTTTGGTTGAGCGTAAAACAGACGCCTGTTTTTGGCGTTAAGGCTGGTATTGTTTGTTAGATAATATTTCAGGATTGAATGTTCATTTTCTAAATATATAATCAACTCGGAAAATTGATATTAATGCAAAATAATCAAGTTTAGCTCGATTGATTATTTTCGAAATAAAAATAGTAAAACATTACTTCAACGTCTGTGAAACATTTCATAACCATCATGTGAAGGTATGGTGGATCATACCCATCCCTAGCCATTACAGAATTTCAAGACGATTAAAAAATCTACGATAGGCGCATCACGTTCAGCAGATGTTTCAAAAAAATCCTAAAAACTTCACTTAAACCAGCACCATATTTGGTTAAGAATTCTGCAAATAGCTAAGTTTGTCCACCATATAATAAAGAAATATATGCATTTAGAAAATATTGGATCAAACATTACTTTTCGTGGAATAACTTGATATAACGGCGAAAGTAATCTGTCGAAACATGAATTAAAATGATTTCTTATTTTTATGTTTAAAACGCCTTTGACGAGATCGCCTCTTTTTTCTGTAACGAAAGATTTAAATCAGTTAAAACTTCCATTAAGATTAAGCTGGCACATGTGTATTGGTTTCTGGATATCGCAATAAAATTATCTCAAAACTGAGCTTTTGAAATAACTATGTGGTCTAGTTTTGATGTTTCAAGCCGCCATTGCTGCTTTTTGGGTAATTAAATTGCCTTAACCGGAGTTTAGTAACCTATATTTTATTTTAATCATTAATTGTACACTTGTGCAGAATTTCGGGTACGATGGTATGATGAGAGAAATAGTCCAGCCTTCGACTAAAGTTCAACAAATCGTTGATTCTGTCATTTCCCCTGTCGTCCAACACCAACATAATACCCGTTTGGTGGCGCTCGTTCTACGGACCGGGGAGGGCGAATACAACCAATTTCTCAGTCGAGGCGACGAAATCAATTTCATTAAATGTCTCCGAAATTACGCACAGGATTACCAGCGCAAACAGCAGATTCCTATGCGTTTCAAAGTTTTCGTGACGTCAGATGACGTAACCACGAAGCAAAACGTGGTAAATGAGTTGCGAAACGAATCGAACAATTTTGACCTTGACGTCGAAGTTCTTACTCTGAACGACTCGATCGTACACGTCATGCATTTGTCGGCGGAAGACGGAAAGAAGAAATCAATCCGTGAAAAGCTCCGTAAAACCTACGCGGAGTACTTTCTAATCGGGAGTTGCGAGGTGTTGTTCCTCACGCACGGCAGTTTGTTTGGTCGGGCGGCATCTGAACGCGGGGTGGCGCACGAGAGGAATATTCATTTCTTGAGTGATAGCCAATGCAACGGGAAAAGAGAGAAATATTCCTATTTGAAGTGCCATGAACCGAAATACCCAGCCGTTTGTGGAGATCTATGACCTGTGTTTTATTTATTTATGATTTGTGTTACTATTTACTTTAGGAACGTATTTACACTTTACTGTGTTCTCCGTCATTTGAGATTAGCTCGCGTTATTGATCAAAATTTCAAAAAGGTGGGGAAAGGAGATACGTAACAGCAGACCTATTAGTATTGTTACAAGTCAGGCAATAACCTGTGTTGTTACTTTGATTATTGTTTTTTAAAGAAGCAGAAAAACAAAGGGTATTTACAAAATATTTCGTATGATTGGTCTGGCAGGTTAATGTCTTTCGACCGAAGGGTTGAATATTCGAAACTGGTGTCTAGCTACTCAGCTGTGTCCTTGGGTAAGGCACTTATCGGACATTGTCTGAACCCAGCGGATTAATGGGTTCTATCAAATTAAAGGAACATGTCTATCATATAGAACACACTGCAATAGCTCCGGTAACCCGACGATAAGCGCGAGGTGATATGACGATTGCCCGTGTGTTAACACTCTTGGTTTTCCTATCCACCCAGATGAACATGAATGTCCTAGACCTATCCTATTAATGTTGTGATTGCTATTGTTTTTTATCTTTTGTGCCACAAAACTACAACAACACACCAAAGAATATATATATATTTTTAGCAATTAGTTCATTTATGTTAAGATAACGAAATGGGATTACATTGAGACATGTTTATTAACAGCTGTTAAAATACGGGTAATCGCAATTTAATTGACGGGTTGCCAAATATTTGTTTATTTATAGTGAAATGGATATCTGTCCGTTTATCGTCGGTTTCAAAACATACTTTAGTATTGGATGAGCATAATTAAATACAAGATTAGGTACAATGGATAAAGGCGATTTTCGTCGAGTACAGCGTGCATTTCTGGATTTATATTCAATTTTAATTCAATAAATTAGTTAATATTTTCTTTGGATTTCAAGACAGATAATAAAACTTATAGAAAGTAAAAGAAAATTGTTGTTTTTATTTCTGGGTTTCAAAGTAGACGATTCGATAATTACCACAGGAAAAAGCGGCCTCATGGATTTATGGCGACTGCCTCTGTATATGCGTAAGTTTCTTGATTGCGACAAAAAGCAAGTCAATACTCAATTCAGGGTACTGTAACTCCGGTTTTGCTATAAAGGCCAAATTCAGAAAAATATTCTAACAACATTTTTCCCGTGGTGACACAAATTCCGAAATCCGATTTAACTAGTTGATGTTCGCAGAACTGTTGTGTCCTTGGTCAAGGTACTTGATTTAGGGGCAGGTTAGTTCAACTTGTAGATATTTTAATTGGCAAGAGCACCGACAGACCTGCGTTTTCCCATTCATGGGAATAAACATGAAATCCTATCCGATTGTACGATAATTTGGGGAAAATCCCCAGTAGACTTCACAACAAAAACTTCACTTTTAATTGCGCATTAATAGATAATTAGAGAGAAAGTTGTTCGGCAATGATATGTAATCGCATGCGGTGTTTTAATTTTATATTTTATAAGAAAAATATTCAGAATTAAAAGTAAGAACCTTGTGATTTCTAAATTTTGTCTCTAAATTCTAAAAATGTATGATTTACTCTACAATATTCTCTCAAACGTATTGGAAACGGTCTGCAAAGAAGTAATTAATTCGTAAACAAAGTTAATGTATTGAAAGTCTAAAATAATGTACTTTAAGAAATAGATAGTACACAATATCATAGGCGATTTTTACCATCGATTGTATTTTATTGCTAGCCCAGGTTTTATTAACACCTATCAAATCACCAAGCAATGATGGATGTGTTATTTACATTTTGTCCCACGGAGGTAAAATCAATATTGAAGTATATTTATGCGGTTCCTATTTCTGAAAGTAGGAATGTTTAAGGATTTATAACTGTTATCTTCAATTAATGGCCATCGGACAGTTGGTTAAACTATTGCTGAATGTTAAATGTGAATAAGAAATTAACACTGCTGTAGCCTAGTTATTATTGTTTATGTATTTACACACTGGGTTTCAACTTTCAAAAATTCCCCACTAAAAACCTTGTGAAATGACAAAATAGGCCTAGAATGGCAAGTGGCAGGAATAGGTCCATCATTTCTATGAAAGCTACTGGATGAGTTAACTGGACATACAGTTTATTTTGCAGGTTTCTCAAAATTAGGGCTAGTTGCAATATACACTGGTAAATTAGGGCTAGTTGCAATACATACTGGTGCTGCAATATCCAATAATGTCATTGACTCCACAACAAGGTCAAGAATACTTATTTAAGCATGACATTCCACAACTTATAGAGGTGAGTTTATATAACTTCATCTACATAAAAAATCTGGGTTTTATAGCCAGTTGCTCTAACCGTACATCCTTCTTTATAAAAAAGCCAGGTTATATACACATTTATAGGAGCAATGACATGCAATTATAATAGATTCAGTGTCAATTTTAATTACTTCCAATAAATTTTAGGAAACATTGCATCAATCCAGCAATTTTTTTATTTTAAAATGCAAATATTTATTCTAAACATTAACATGAATGCTTAAGACAATAAAAGACATATGTGCATCTGTCAGTGGTCAAGCTGTATATTCCTGTAAGGATATAAATTATATAAAGAAAATCCATATATTTTTTACTGCCCAGGTCATTCAACTATGACTGTTGAATATGTTATAATAAATGATGATAATTATGTTTACCCCCATGAATGGGAAAAGGGGTGGGTTTAACACACAAGCAATCGTCTGATCACCTTGCGCCGGAGCTATTGCAGTGTGTTGTGTATAATGGACACACTTCTTCAATTTGGTAGAACCCATTATTCCGATAGGTTTAGGCAATGTCCCTTAAGTAAGTGCCTTGCCCAAAAACACAACTGCCAAGCTAGCGACCAGTTACGAATATGCAACCTTTCGGCTGAAAGGTGACGCACTAATCAACCAGACTAATCGGTCTGAATATCACACAATAATTATGTGTTTTTCTATTCCTTACTATGGCTATTAATTATAAGACGTGTTTTACCACCCACTCAGAGCATCCTGGTTGGACTTGTGCACGATCGGCCAGATGATCCATTAACCTTCATCTCCCAATGCATTGAATCTGCAAAGGAATCGGGAGCCAAGCAAATCTCCTGGAATTCATTCATCCCCACCACCAAACTCGGCCCGCTGAAAGTTGCCACAAAACATGGAAAGAAAACCAAACCTGTGTTTCAAACTGGTGAGATTTTTAAGAAGAATAAACACTTTAGGTCTGAGGTCTGCAACTGCAATAAAGATATTTTTCTGGATATAGTTTAGTTTTATCCTGGCTTCTTTCGCCACCTAAATTAATCTTATTTAAGGAGACCCTACTTAATCCATTAATCTAAATTTATTTCTTAAACACATAAAACATATGGTATGTAATATTGAAATAGAGTTTAAGTTAAGAAACTTAAGAAATTAATTTTGCAATAATATTCTTTTTAAAAATAAGCATTACGAAATTTGTATTATTATATAATGTAACTATTATTATATATTTGCTTAAATTAAGATGTAATTTTGATTAATGCAATATCAAACTCACGAGATGTCACTGTAATTGAACAATCTTCATAAAGCGCTTTGCACACAGATAGCAAGCTCATGGGGTAGGTTTGGAACCTGTAACCCTCTACCTCTGACAAGCGGTGCCACTAGCTTGGTGGCAAACTCGATACAAATATTTACCGCACAATGTGATATAAATGAAATTAAATCCACCACCTCCCCCCCCAGAACCCCCATCTCACTTGTTCTCCGACCCAAAGAAGGAATATTCCAAGCTACCACCCATACCATCATCGAAAGTAAGTTTCAATCATTTTCATTTAAACATACTTGTTATAATATTCTTGCCTCAATCTAAGTGTTCATACACCACACAAATTATTAGTTCATACACCACACACATTATTAGTTCATACACCACACACATTATTAGTTCATACACCACACACAGT
>CH001015.1:87272-125773 GCA_000149265.1 Ciona savignyi | reverse complement strand
GCCTGAACCAAGCGGATTAATTGGTACCAAATTGAATGTCCGACGGGTTTTTGGTGGTTTAGTGTGTCGCCATTCAGCCGAAGGTACGAAACTGGTCTTTAGCTAGTTGGTTGTGCCCTTGAGCAAAAGGACTTAACGGACACTGCTTGAAGCCAGCGGATTAATGGGTTCTACTAAATTGAAGGAAAGTGTGAATCATACACAACACACTGCAATAGCTCCGGTAACCCGATGATGGGCGCGAGGTGATCTGACGATTGTCCGTGTGTTAACCCGTGTGTTTTTAACGGATTGCTGTATATGAGTCAATCGTGCTAACGTTTTAGCAAGTGAACCTTTTGTTCTGTTATCGAAGCTTGCTGGTTCGTCGGAGACTGTTATTGAATCTGCCCCCTAGTGAATACTTAATATACATATATTTAGTTATAAAACGCACGAACGATCTATGACATATGACCAATTAGAACAATTCCACAATAGTTTTTGCAGGTTAAATAATGACCAATTTACACGATTGGTGTTGACACCTGGTGATCTTGCAATTCTTATCGTAACGGTGGCTTCACTTACAACTCTTTGTTTATTTACATGGTTAGTAATGCTTGAGGGTTAATTGGGTTAACATTAAAGTTAATGTATACATAAATCTGTTTTACAAATGCATGAAGTCCTAACAGATTACTGATTAAAAGTTTAAAGTCTTGGAGTTACATCGAGCCTTAGGGTGACAGAAATGAAAAGTCAAAATAAGTGTCAGACCGTGTTTAAACGACTAGTTTTTTTAATCATAAACCCATGGGCGGTTTTTTAAAAGAGCGTTTCCATCTTCTCCTCATCAGCGGAAAGTAAATCCAGCATCTCTTGTTTTGCCGACCGTCTTTCTCGCTTCATCCTAATCGGCGATCAAAATATTAATAAAGATTAAACTACGTTTGGGAATAACTTTACACAAGTATAGAAATTCTAATAACAAACATAAATATGGTGAGCCATTTGAATTACTTATTTTCTTGGTCAGCTGCACTAACTTCAATAAACACCACCAAGATGACAAAATACAGCAAAATCCAAATCGATGACATCTCTTTCACTTTGTAAAAACACTTAGTACAGAAGTAAACGAATTTTAATACTGCTTACGTTGTCCTTATAACTTTGTTTAGGTTGTCCTACAAAAAATGGGACTATTAACTGGTCATTTCCGGACGATAATCAAAATTGTTTATAGGGGGAAAACTACATAGTAATAAAGTAAAGGCCTGTTAGCTCCCTTACTTTAAGCAGGTTTCCTCTGTAACTAGTTTTTCCTTTATTTTTCTTCCCTTTTGTTAAGTGTTGGTCTGCGATGTCTTATTAGGCGAATTGCGTCACTTGGTCATCCATACAGTTTTAATAATAACAGTAAAAGTCAAACAGCCTATCGTTCACACCACATTATAAAACATTACAATAAAACTGTAAATAAGGTTTGTAGACCACGATGATACACAGCTTCCGGTGATTATTTTATATATATACATATCTATATAAATCTAAATAACGGAAATGAAGTTACGAGAACAAAGTCTGTGATCGGATGGATATATGCAAGAATTCAAACTGTATATGAAACCATAAGTCTGAGCGCGTTTATATTTTAAAGTTTAAACTTTACACTGTACGAAAACAATAAATGCGTATAAAGAGAAGGATTCAGATTCCAAACAGAGTTTGGAACAGAGTTTTATGACTACACAGCCGTAAATAAATCGTATTAAGGGTGAATTTGTTACAGATTCCCTATGGTTTCTCAGGACGCTGTCTTAACGGCCTACCGTTGGACCAATTACAAGGGCTTGCAACGTTTTCGCTTTATAAAAATACTACTACTTATAAAACACAAATACGACTAATAAAAAGATAAGCAATTAAAAATATGTCTGCACAGTTTGAAAGCCAAGAGAGAAGTTATTTTTAGAAACATAAATTTAAAGACATCACGTTAATTAGCACAGCACCGAGCGTTAATTACTTGAATACCCCGAGAGATAAAAATGTGCGTGTAAAAATAGGCAAGCAAGATAAAATGATTAAAAGGTGCAAAGGGTGTGAACTACGTGTAAAATAAAAGGGAACAATCAAAAGGCGTAAAACAGTGTATTAAAATTGTATAAAAGGTGAATAAAACATATTATATAAAAATGTGTCAAAACAGAACAAAATAAACGAGCCCCCGTGCGCGTTACAACGCGTCCGTTTGGGTGCGCAGTATGCAGAACCAATTTTAAATCTCGTTAACGATGAATGAGGCAGTACGGTCGTGTGGCCGAATGGTTAACAGCGGAAACAAAATTCAGCATCTCTTCTTCTGCCGAACGTTTTTCTTGTTCCATCCTTATCGTCGATTAAAACCATAATGAAGGAATGGATATATTAAGTTAGGATTAGTAACTAGAAAACACATTAGTTTCTACCTGCAGTAACGAACGGTAAACACTTTATATAAGGTATAGCCTACTAAGAGTCATTAGGGAACTATAGGCAACACATTCGATTTTTTCAGTAAACATGGATTATAAGTTTGGATTGGCAACTTATGAACTCCTTATTTTCTGCTTACAGAAACAAACGTTATACAGCTTGTATAATAGTTTCTGTATGCAGAAACATATAGCATGCAGTCATGGGTTTTAAACATAGTGTTGGTTGACGAGTGGTTTACACTCTTTAATTCCATATGAAAACGAGCCAATAGTGTGTCTACGTCACGAGAGTCAATGACCCTTATTGCTGACTCAGGTGTTAAGTTGAAAATGCTTTCCCATCTTAAATTGAAGATGACAGTGTCAAAATTTTACGTTTCATGCTTTTTCATTATGTGTACACTTATTTTGCTTTTCGGTAAAGCTAATAAGCTGTAAAGCATCCTAACGAAGTAAAACCTCGTCAATGGTTAGTTGTTTTTATTCCTAGATGCCAGGCGAATAAAAAATGTCACTATAACCGTTAATACTAAAAATGGCAGATAAATAAAAGGGCAAGAAACTGCATATTGCAGTTTAATGGCAATTGTTGTCTAGTTTATTATTTAATTTTAGTGTTGTGATGTTTCTCCACCTTACAAAAAATGATCTACATTTAAGATATTAGCAATGAGGCAATAATGGGTATAAAAATAAGTTTTATAAGTCAAAGCGTTTTATTTACACAATTCTGTCCAGCTAGTCAAGACATAGGAAGCCACTACCTAATTATAATGGACAGGTTAAGAAATAGCGCACCGTGGCGCTTAAATAGAGGGGTTAATGCGAGAGTTTTTTTTTATTTCAATTATTATTCCCTGTTTTATGTGACGTCATTATTTTTTCTGATTTGCCTTTTTATCATTTGTAAATTTTGTACACGTGTAAGGCGAGGTTTTATTTTATTACTTTTAGTATTATTTGTTACCTTTCAAATTAGTTGTGCTGAGATCATGTTGCGAATAGACCAAAAGCGCGGCAGAGATAAACTGTAGTGATAAAAGCTGTGATAGCACGATCTGTAGACGGATTTCTATTATGGATCCCCCGAACTTAGGTATTTAATTTATACTTTTCTGTGTTTATAATTTACTGTTCGTTTTATTTATGTTGTATCCATACGTTTCAGTTACCGCGTGTAATACACTTCACGGGACAAGTGCACGTAACTGCAAAGGGGGGAAATCTGCGGACTAACAACAAGAGGTTTTACGGTATATAATTAAATAAATAAATGAATAAATTACCCACTAAAACGTAAAGAGGACCTTCTTCATTAAAAAGTACTTGCAATATTACGTCCGATATTTTGTGTTTTTTGGAAATTGGCAAAGAAAACCTATGACCTAACCACAATGGCCTCATTTTTGTACAAATAATATTGATGTGGTAAACGAAAAGGAGGCATCTTTATGAATTCGAAATTTAGCTTAAAGACAATGGCGATTATTGTCCAATCGTAAATTTCCATCCTGGTAATGACGTCGCTTCCAGTATCATGTTGACATATCCAAGAAATTCACCTTTATGACTGAATGGCTGCGCTTTAATAGGCCCTATTAAATTTGTCCTATAAAATGCCCCTTTCCTTTACTTTATTATATAAGTAAGGCCAATCATTTGGTGGAATTTTCCTTTCTCTTTGCAGCCAAAACGGTCTGTGTAAACATGACGTCTACTGTTGATTTGTTTTTTATTGCTGCGCCAGGTGGTTAACAACGCTATAAATGTAGTTTAGTACTGTTGCTTTTAAAAAGTTTGGTAAGTGCATATATATGGCGTGGATCTTTCGATCACACGACCGTACAGATGTTAGTATTACATTACCTTTGTTCTATCTAAATTTTGACTTCTACCTGTACATGTGGTAGACCCTCGAAAATCGCATTGGGGTTATCCCCTAGATTTATTTACATCAGGAAGTGGCTTGTATTGGAATTAATAAGAGTGACTTTGTTATGCTGCGCAGTTTTATCGACATGGGCAGGACTTGGTTAATACCTGATTTGTTCCGTGTTTCCCATTTTAAAGGCTGATTTTGATATCGAGTCGCCCTAGTGTGCATTCGTCACTAACTATTTGTTAAAATAGATCCCCTTTTAATGTGTTTCGTTTATACATAGAGGTTGTTGTTCAACAACAAAACACATTTTGCTGGTTTTCCAATATTGCCAGCAACACTACCCAGATCGTGGTTAGATAGATAGATGGCTGTGTCGTTTCTATTCTGGAGATGAGATTTGAGAAATCACATAAAGGATCTATTCACCGTTGTCGAGAAACATGGGTTTCTTCCATTACAATTCGGAAAACTTCCGGTGTTTAGTATACACCAATATGTTGTTAGCTTTTTCTCTGTGCAGTCAAATCTCCTCTATTAATGATTTACTAATTAAATAAATATATTTGTTTATTGTAAAGTAACGTTTTTCAAGAAATTTATTTCAGTAGGTATTTAATGCTACACAATTTTTTACGTTTAGATGAAAAATACTTATACTAGCTCCATATATTAAGTACATTTTTCACATTACCATTAAACTAGAAAAAGTAGGCAAAGAAATATACAGGTATATATGGAAACAAGTAATTGTTTTTACCTTTGCTCAAAAATACGTTTTTAAACAAAGCCATTTAACTACATTGAAATGTATGTGTTTTCTGTTTATTTTACGACACGCATTGTAATATCAGTCCCATATAATAACTTAACATTTAAAGATGGCCGAAAGCTAAACAAAATGGCCGAAAAAAATATTATGAGATAGAACGTAATTATTCTTATCTTAAAAAAGGTCATCGTAAATCCAGAAATTAATTTTTATTTTAAACGTCAATTTTGCTAATTGCTCTAAAATCTGTTGCGATTTCGCTGACTTTAAAATTTAGGACGATTTTAGGTATGGACAATGGTTTTTCGAACAATTTTCCGTATGGGTAAATAGTTTTCGAATTTTTATTTTCCGCCGATTTTAATTTTTATGTTTTTAGATATCAAAACATTAAGTTACAGTTAAGTCATGTCAAGAAGTACACAAGTGTTGACGGTTGTACTTGCTGTTATAGCGATATTATTTCTTATTGTTTCCCTTGCAACCAACAACTGGATAGTGGTACGTAAAGTGTACTGAAGTCTTATCCTGCTTTAAGGTTTATTCTTGTATCTACAGGCGTGTGTGGATGCAAACAACAGGTTGAAAGAAATAAAAGAACAATTTTGCTTTAAAATGGGGCTTTTCAAATACTCCTACTCTATTCTCACCACCGAAAAGTCGGTTGCAGTACCTAGTAAGTCAAATCACATTGACTTTGCATGCAACACTGTAAAAAATAAGCTAGTACCAATACCAAAGATACTTTATTATAACTTCACTCACGCTGTGTTAAACCTTGTATTTTACTAGTAAGCTTGATGGAATACTTTGTCCAAAACACGATCCACTTTTTTGCTTGCTCCTTGCTACTTCTCGTTGTTGGGGTTATTTTCATTATTATTAGCATCCGGCGCAAGGTGGCTGCAGTCACCTGCAACTGCATTGGAGCAGTCACTCTTTTATTTGCAGGTATGTACTGGTACAATGTTACGAGAAAACCGGCAGAATAGCTTGGTGGTTTCGTTAGTCACCTTTAGCCGAATGGTTTCATAATTGAAACTAGTTGATAGTTAGTCGGCTGTGCCATCGGGCAAGTGAACGCATCTATTATCATTGGGGTAATGGGTTATACTAACACTAACGGAACTCCAGTAACCTGACGATTGGCGCTAAGTAATCTGACAGTTATCGGTGTGAATCACCCCTTGAGTATTCGTTAGGTATTGTTACGATTGCACATGTCATAATTCTCTCCTTTTTTTAATAATTTCCTCCTTTTTTAATAAAAAACATGTATATCCTATCTTTAAAAATATCGCCAGAAATACAGTTTGTTTATACCTAAGAACTGACAGGCCACACTTAGGCCACAATTAAGCTAGAGCAGTACAATTAACACATAATTTGATTCCATAAAATGTATGTATGGCGAACTGACCTTTGCGTTTGAACGTATTCCTCACAGAAGTATTTGTGCTTGCCGGGTTGCTGGCTTTCTACATCCCCCAGAGAAAAGTTGTCGAAAATCCTATCGTGTGGAGCGCGCAGCTTGGCACCGCATTTAGCAAGGAGCTTACCAATGATGTCATGCGCGGACAAAGCTCGTTTATTGGATTGATTGACTTCGGCTATTCCTTCTATCTCGCGTGGGTTGCTTCAGTTCTGACCGGAATCGCATCAATCCTAAGCACGTGTGGTTGCGTGGACACATAATCGAATGTGGAGAGTGAACTTGTAGACCAGAAACACCGTTCAGGTGTATTAGTATTCTACAGGAAGTAACAGGGGACAGACACGTTGAATGCCATAATATTTTGTTGGCATAATGTCGACCGGAGGAGACCACTTAAAATACTTGAATTTTAAAAATGTATGAAAATATAAAGAATACCCTTATCAGAGTTGTTAAGTGTTTTTTCATGTTTTATTGTTGTCATCTCATAGGAATACAATTCTTCTTTAACAGAATATGGATATCACATGTGGATTGCTACTTTTCTGTTTTCAGAAATATTAATATCGTCAAAATTTGTGTTGCAAATACTGTTGTTCAACACTTGGTTGATATTTGTTAGTTTTATCATCGTTTTGTTGGGACGAGCCCATCATGGTCACCAGACAATGTTTATTTTTAACCGGGCTATGTTTCATGTGCACCTTTGAGCCACAAGACTCAATGTCTTGTACTTCCCGACGATGTTATAAAGTCCCACACACCGATACCGCCCATAAGCTATTTTTTGTACGAACAAGCTGTGAAGTAATGTTTCGTTTCGCAATATAGATTCCCACGTGAAAAAATTAACTAAATAAGAATGTGGCCCAACCTATAGGTAATTTGATGTATCAGTAAACATATCACATTTAAACGTCGATCGTGTTCGCTATTTTTGACACCTAAATTTGCCAACAAGCAACGAGTTGAATTGTTAGATGGCGGAACTTCTATTTTAATGACAACAATAATATAATGACTGTGTGTCCGGGGTGGAGACATTCGCTTACTTTTGACCATAACATGGTCTGTTGACAATCAAAACCCCAATATCGCGTTATGAAACATTATCCCAAAACTGACTATTAGGTAATTTGTGGACATCCGACTTGCAAATTTGTTCATTACACGCCCCATTTGATTTGACCGCCAATTTTGAGTTGTAATCAAATCAGGAACAATTTAAAGATGCCGTTAATAGTCACGTAACCAGACGAAGCATTACAAAACGCGATGAAGATTTGACAACTTCCATAACTCGCCCAGTCTTTGTATACGCGCCAGTAGTAATAACTGGTGAAATGCAGCTAATCTTTGGAATAGCCCTGTTGAGTTTATTTGCACAGGCACAAGCGCAAAGTAGGTATATATTTATTTCTGCTTACCTAATGTTTTTACCTAATATTATTAATTTAACTTAGATTAAAATCAATTTTTCAGGTTTTCTTGCATACTTTTACTTGCGTTTTGTAACCTTTTTGTTATTACGTCTATAGCATAACTTAACGAATATCTTCGTATATCTTTATTTATCGCTTAAATACTAAAATAATATAAATAAAAAAAATTAAATAACCGGTAAAATTAATATTTTAAATAATACCCAATCCGGAATTGTATCGGTATTTCGTCGCAACAAGGGAGGCTCATTTTAGAAATAATAAGACTGAAAGTTTTTCGTGCTTTTAACGGTGTGAACTGAGACCACAAACCTAAATTAACTACAGTGCGACTCCCGATATGCAATGTGGTAATCACACCCTACATTAAACAATCGTGCTCAATTTTACTTTAGCGCATTGGTCTAGAACTACGCTGATGTATGTACAACTAAATCTATTACAACTTATTACATTTTTAGAGCGAAGTGTGAACGTAATGACTTAATTATATGGTCGGGTGAACCACTTTAACGGTGATCACCGGAGCAAGATAAATCGACGCGTATAAGTCTATTATCCGTCCTACTAAAATAATCTTCGAGAAAGTGTTTATTTTCAATGTTCACGAAGTAAAGATATATTCTTGAATCATAACGCAAGAATAAAATAATGCATGGATTTTTATTCAAAAATTATAAAAATGACATAAAGTATTTTCCGAAAAATCCGAAAATCCGAAAATTGTTTGATTTATCTTTTTGCTTAAAACCATGTTTTGTTATTTAGACACTTTCGTGATTTCTCTTCCACCTGGCGTTTCTATAACCCAACTGAGCGCTGCCCTATCTAATATTACATCGGACAGTGGTACTGTACAGATCGAAGGTAAGCAGGCTAAATATTCGATTTTTGTGTTTTATTTTACTTTTTTGGGGGCAAAACTTCGAACCCACAATGAGCTCGTCACTAATACCGTTTTGTAAATCTGTATATGAATCGGTCGTGCTAACTATTTAATTTCAAGGCTCTAGTTTAAATCTGACGATTACCCTTGTTTTAGCTTTGAAACCAAATAGTATCATTCGACCGCGAAATAAATATTACGTCTATCTCTGTATATGTGGAAATCGCAGCCATAATAAATGTTGTCGTCAAATTGTACAATCGATATGTTTATTACACATATATTACGACAGTGGTTACATTAATGCTATCAGGTATATAATTTTTTGTAATTTTTTACGTTTGTCCATATTGTCCGACCGGTTAGTACGGTGGTTTAGTGCGACGCCTTTCAACCGAAGGGTTGCGGGTTCGAAACTCGTCGCTAGCTAGTCGGTTGTGTCCTTCGGCAAGGCACTTAACGGCCATTTCCTGAAACCATCAGATTAATGGGTTCTGCTAAATGGAAGAAACGTGTAAATCAAACACAATATACTGCAATAGCTCCGGTAACCCGATAGTGGGCGCGAGGTAATCTGACGATTACCCTTGTGTTAACCCCCTTGGTTTTCCCACTCACATGGATAAACATGAATATTTTATCATATCCCTACGAGTTATATGATTTTTAACGTGTTTTTAGATTTTGCATTTCACTTAATTTTTTTGTATTTATTCATGTTGATATTTTGTATTATTCTCACTCTTCCACACGTAACTTGTTGCTTTCAGATAACGACGAATGTGACACACTAACAAGCCCGTGCCATGAACATGCGGATTGTATCAACATTCCAGGAAGCTTCAATTGCCTCTGTAACCTCGGGTTCACACCACAGAATAATTCTATGATTTCAAGCGATCTTGTTTGTTTGGGTAAACTTGTACTAATTTTGAAATTTACAATAATAACTGGAAAGCTGGGAAACTCCCCTTTTTCGGAAGTTAAAGGTCGACATTGGTTATAACAAGAGAAGCCCTATATATTTATGTTAGTTATTGTGACAATGTTAAACGATATTAATTGAACCCAGTAGTTTTATGGGTTAAACATAAACTGTTTAAATGTCTTCGTCGTATTTTGAGCCTTTGCAATAAATAACTACGGTAATCCCGTTATCGACACGAGCTATTTAAAGATCATGTTAATGTGCTCCGTTGTCAAAACCTGTACATAAACACAAATAACTTATACAGTTTCGGGAAGTACGCTGACAAAAATATCAATAATTGTAAAGTATAGTGGTCAAGGTATTGAACCAGGGGTGGGCAAAATACGGCCCGCGGGCCGGGTCCGGCCCGTGAATGGATTTTGACCGGCCCCAGACTGTATCTAACAATAACCTGTAATGTGGCCCAGGTCCGACCCGCTGTATCCAACCACACACTAATGTGGTCCGACGCGTCATTCCTAAAAGTTGCATATCGCTCTACTCTTAACGCACTGTTAATATGAGCTGGTAAAATAAACAATTGCCTTGGTGAACAAACAATTGTGTAAGCACACTTTTTAAACAAATACTATAAGGTCAAAGCAGAGAGCGTTGTAAACATCACCAACTACCCGGTACTGTGTAACAACGAGATTGTAACTGTGTAACAACGTATGTAACAACGAGAGGGTTAGTTTTTTAGCTGTTATCAGTTATATTTAAATTCTAAATATAAATGGATTTTATAAATTATTAAGGATTAACCATGGAATATCCTATGAAACGTAAATTAGAAAGAAAGTGTCGAGCATTTAACAAAGATTGAATACCAAAGTATTTTTTTACAAAGGTTGGCAACAAAGCACTATATATGTTTACTGTATGGTTAGAGTGTTGCGTTAGTAAAAGAGTACAACATTAATCGTCATTATTTGACGAAACATGGAAACTATGGGAATAATTTAGTAAGTAAATATGTGGGTAAGTTATTTAATATTATTCATCTAATAATAATCTGGCCAACCAACCGAGGACCTTATTTTCGCACATCTGACCCGCCGACTAGAGAAGTTGCCAACCCCTGTATTAAACCCACGAAGAATAAATTCGACATGAAATGATTTTAAGAACTAACTGTTCCCTCCTAGATATTGACGAGTGTTCAACATATCGACTCATTTGCGACGGTTTTACCACGCAATGCTTAAACACCATTGGTTCTTATTCATGTGATTGCTTAGTGGGATTCGAAAGCAGTGCCGGCGTGGACAATTCTTGTTTCGGTGAGCGTAACCGACTTTTGTAACAAGTCTATATAGTTTTTATTTAAACCCCAAGCGGACATTGGTGAAATGTATATGTTTTTACTACACTTTTTTATTAAGTTTCCAACTTGCCCTGAGCTCGGTAGCCTAGGCAAAATGTTATTATTGTTCAGAATTACCCAATCTTCCGTAAGTGGGAACAAGATGTATTTTTCCAGATATTGATGAGTGTAACAGCACTGGATGCTTTGAGCTTGGCGAACACGGAATCTGTACGAACACGTTTGGAAGTTTTGTGTGTTCGTGTCAATCCGGGTTTTACATCGAACCTGCAAGTGGCTTATGTGAGGGTAAGCGGAAATAGCAACTTGCTAAATTATGATGTCACAGCTATAGTTGTGCGTCTCTTAACGCAACATTGTTTTCTAGTTTTAACCGACCGAGTCCGAATGTCCGTTCGGCTATTATGGTGGTTTAGTGCGACGCCTTTCAACCGAAGGGTTGCAGTCTCGAAACTCGTCGCCAGCTAGTCGAATGTGTCCTTGGGCAAGGACTTTACGGACATTGCTTGAACCCAGCGGAATAATGGGTTCTACCAAATTAAGTGAACATGTGAATCATAGACAACACATCGCAATAGTTCTGGCAACCCGACGGTGGGTGCGAGATGATCTGACGATTGTCCGTATGTTAACCCCCTTGGTTTTCCCACTAACGGAAATAAACATGAATATCCGAGGATAAACTCAAATATTTTGTCCCCTAATTCAAAAAATGTACCCACCCCTGTAGATTTACAGTCTACAGCGAACCGACATTTAATGTCAATAAAAAAGTAGGCCTGTAATGAAACACATACATGCCGAGGCTTTTTCACGATAAAGAAAAACCTAATTCCTTGGGATAATAAATACAAATTGACAATTATACGCACCTTTGGTTAATCTTACTAAATAAAACTATTCGAATATTTTTGTTGTTAGTCAACATTTTTTTGTTCATATTTGCAACTTACTAACAACACAAATTGTTTTTATTTTTAATTAAATTTTGTTTGCTCAATATTGTTCTTTCGCCTAGATTTGGCGGCCGCGTCCGCAATATTTATTAAATTATATCCTTTTTTCAATGACGTGTTTTAACGACTGTTCGTTTTGCCGTTTTTTCCGGTTCCCGTGTCGTTATTTTATTCGCTTGTCATTTTTAAATACTGGGGCAAAAAATGAATAAACTAAACTAATACTTATTTGGGAATTCCCCTTTGGTGAAAGATTATGTTTGTTGTCAAATGTTTTTTGATTTGATTTATCACAAAGAAGACAAATTGATTATTATCACAAAGTAGACGACATTCATAGTAATTTAATCCATTCATAATAATTTGAAGTTTTTTTTTATTGACGGAAAAAGTTACTTATCTTATATGCTATACTTGAGTTTAGGTGTTGAAAACTAACTGTTTAAAAGTAAATAATATGTTGTTGTAGAGCTTCTACACTGCGCTGCATTCAATACGACAAAGAACATAGTTTTGAATTTATTGAATGAGATTTCTACAACCGGTAGTGTCTCCATATCCCATTATGAGGTAAATGTGTTAGTTAAGTTTTGTTGTCTCGGTTATGGTCAAACACTTATTTGACAATTCGATATTTAAACCAGTGTATCTCTCAGAGTATGATAAAACAAATAAAGTTATAACACCAGTTATTTTTTCGACTGGTGCATGCCAGCTATTAAGTTTCTCTAAGAAGTGTGTTGCTTGATATACTGCAGTGTGTTGCTTTTACTGGAATGTGGATATAGTGCATCACAAAGGCACATATACAAACCACCATAGACTTTAGCTATCCCGGCCTACCTTTCTCTATTCTAAGCCAGCTCTTATGCAGTGGTGGTCAGCCTTCCTGCACTTTATTAAGGGTTCCATTATTTATAATTTTATTTATCTAAATTTTTTAATATTGCCCAAGATTTATGGCCCTGTTTATTTTTTTACCTTTATTAATACATTATGTACATGTTATAAGTAGGCCTACATTGTTTTTATATATTGTTTGAACTAGTTTTTATTACTCAAACTAATGTGTGAAAAATTAAAAAACAGTAGTAAAGATCAAAAGATAGTTTTTCACTAAAAAAAGTGAAACAAAACAGTAGTAAAGATCAAAAGATAGTTTTTCACTAAAAAAAGTGAAACATCAATTGTAAGTTTTTTTTCTACAGAATTTATAAATATTATTTTCATCAGAGTACAACCAACTCTCTGTTGGCTTCAGGAACTCCAATCTTCAATGTTGTACCTGCGGAGAGTTCTCTGACTCAATTTTTTGGCGGAAACAATGATGCATTTTTTGATCTTCTTCGCAGCTACTTGCCATGTGACTTCTCAGCCACATGTAGTGTTGGGAATGGAAGTTATTCGTGTGAATGTTTGGATGGGTTTGCGGGAAGCGGTTTCACCTGTCTAGGTAAATTCTGTTTTATTTTAAACAATGGATTCTTTGCTTAGGTCACTTGACAAAAAGCTCATGTTAATCCTGAGGGTGGAAAAGTATTTTTAAAAAAGGTATTAGTGAAAACGGTGTATGCAAAATGTATATTTTTCGGAGCCAAATTACCTTTTACCAAGATGGAGACAATGTCTAGTAAACGCTTTTTCCATTTACACAATTATAAAAAGTTTTTAGTTGGGGTATCTGAAATGGATGTGGAATGACAACTGTCATGGTAGAACTACTGATCATCACAGCCTTGTATATGGGTATGGGTTAGGAAAATCAATACTTGTATTTTCTGTTTAAAAATAGGAAAATAACACTCAATATAACACAGAAATTTTAACTAATGGTTTATGAAATGTTATGTTAGTCTCTCAGTCATGAGGCTAAAAGACCTATTATCCAGTCAAGTGATATTTCATTTTTTTATCATTTACTGTGACATTGTACAGATATTGATGAATGTACTGCTGGAATTGATAACTGTGATATTGCTAATGGTGTTTGTCATAACACAATTGGCTCTTTTGAGTGCACTTGCAAATCTGGGTATATGGGAACTGGCACTACTGGAGACTGCTCTGGTAAGTTTAAATATTTTGAATTGGTGAACAATATGCAACTTAGGTAGATCACTAGCCAGAAAAAAAGGAGTTAAAAATGTTTTTATTCAGATATCAATGAATGCGACAATGCTGGAACCTGCCACACCCATGCAAAATGTGTCAATTCTGATGGAAGTTTCCATTGTGCTTGCAACAGCGGATATTCAGGCAATGGGCACTCTTGTACAGGTTTGTATGTTAACCATTGAGGATTACGACATTTGAATATTTAGATGTTGTTGACAGTTATTTTAAGATTTTTAGAAGTCAGATTTTCGCTTGAATTAGGTAAACAAAAATTATAACTACCTGTATGTAATACTATATTTCGACAAACGAGCAATAAATTTGGCAATGGATTGATGGGCAAAAGTTACATGATAAAAACAGTGTAAAATTCTGCAACAAACATATTATCTCACGACTTACTCTTGATGACCTTTTATATGTATATTTAATAACACACTCATCCATCTTACTGTATCCTAGTAAGCTATCAAGTCTTTAAAATTCCAGTTTTTTATTTTCATTTCATACAGATATTGATGAATGTACTGCTGGAATTGATAACTGTGATATTGCTAATGGTGTTTGTCACAACACACTTGGTTCTTTTGAGTGCACTTGCAAATCTGGGTATATGGGAACTGGCACTACTGGAGACTGCTCTGGTAAGTATTTTATTCTGAACTGATATATTATGTGCAAAGCTGTGAATGGGTAGCCAGTGATGGCTTAATTACTGAAAATCAGCGGTTTATGTAGTACTTTATATGTATGTTGTATATTAGTGTATATTCACATTATATATCAACTACAGTATATTTGGTTAATTTAAAAACAAATTTATTTTCACTTAGATATCAATGAATGCGATAATACTGGAACCTGCCACACCCATGCAGAATGTGTCAACTCTGATGGAAGTTTCCATTGTGCGTGCAACAGCGGTTACTCCGGGGATGGCCACTCTTGTATAGGTTTGTATGTTAAAAGATGGAGACTATCACTATTGGTTAAAAATAACTTTGTCCCACCAGGATACATTGCTTTACTACTTTCCAAAAGCAATAATTTTTGCTAATTGAATGGATGAATGTGTCAATAAAGAAGTTTTGTATGTATAGTGAGTTACATGCCAGTTTTTTTTTTCAGACATTGATGAATGTGAGATGGGGTTGTTAAACAGATGTGACTCAGTAGCCACCTGTGTCAACTTGGATGGAAGTTATAACTGTTCCTGTCCACCTGACACCCAGGATGCTCTTGGAGATGGAAGTTTTTGTGATGGTACATTAAATAGGAGCATTTAAACTGTCTGATTGCACCAATGTCTCTTAAAAATAAACATAATGATTGTCTTAAATACCTAAAATAGATCTTATTATTACACTTTTTTAACGCAGGAGTTTTTACATTTAAACTATGTTAGATATTAATTTAAGAGTACGTTGACCTGCAGAATTAAACATTTTTAGCTTCAGTTTATTTTTATAATCTTGCTTAAAAAGCACACCAAGATAGCTTTGGTAACCCAAGGAATGCTACCCATGTAATAGCTCTACACGCTTTCCTATACCTGGCTAAACGTTTAATATCCCTATTTTTTAGAATTTGTTCTTTTATAACATACTTCATTTGTTGTTTATGACACTAAACATGGTTTAAGACAGGGATGTCCAACCTGCGGCCCACCTGAGATTTTTGTGCGACCTGCTAGTCATTTTCACACCAAGTAGTATTTTGATTTTTGAATTGTAGCCTAATTAAAATGTATCAGTCAGCTTTTAGGGGCGCAGTAATATTAGGCTATAAGTATGGGAGTAACAGGAATACAGGATTATAAATTAATAATGTTTAATTGTTTCTTTATGTACCATTTTTTCTTGAAATTTAATAGTTTATGCGGCTCATTAAATTATTTCAAGTGAAAATATAGTGTATCGTGATTATATTCGTTGGCCATTTTTAAAAACTGGGGCAAAAAATGAATAAACTAAAAAAAAATGCGGCCCACTACAATAAAATGTTGGACATCCCTGGTTTAAGACAATAAATTTCAGGTCAACTTGATACATGCATACCAACTGTAGCAGGAGAGCAATTGCCATGTGATATCAACTCTGATTCCCTCTCATGCAAACTTCAAACCTATTTTCCAAGAAAGGCTAAAGCACTGTTTGAATCCCTCCAGTAAGCATCCCAGCAGAAATAAAGAAAAACACTGATTAGGCACCTGAATATAACCGCCTGCTGAATTATTAAACGACCTTAACTTTTTTGTGGAAACATAAAACCATGATCGAAAGAACGTGGGAACAAATCAGCATTCAGCTTGTAGGTTTTTTGGCATGGCATGTAACAGGTGCTGCTTAAATCCTGTGGTTTAATGGTTAAACTGAATTAAAGCAAAGTAGTCATTTTGTTTAACATACTTTAATGTAAGGTGATTTGATAACCTGTGGTAAATAAAGACGTTTATTGTTCCTTCCATAGAGATAAACAAGAGTTTTCTGTTGTAAAATGATAAATTTGATGATTACAAAATTGGCCTTCTTCTGGCAACTGCTTTGTCACCACCTAAAATATTTCTAAATAAAATTTTATGCTTCATGTTGGCATCCAATATTAACAATATTTCTTTTACCCTCTCAGATCCGTATTTACAGTTCCTGCTGATATTCGAGACACGCTATGCGGAGCAAGTTTTGCCACTGCTGAGATGAGCTCTTTACCTCCAGAAGAAGACTTGTCTGATCCGTTACCTCCAAGTAGTGATATCCCCGATAACCTTCCACCAGATCCATTCAGTGATTTGTCTGAATCAGCTGCGATTGTTGAAGATGTATTTGCGGCGTTACCACCCCCACATTATGACTACATGGTTGGATCCGGTGAAATTGATGAACCGGTACGTGCAGGGTTTAGTCCACCTGAACCAACAGACCCACCTATTCCAGAGCCCGAAGAAATAACTCCAGAAATACCGGACCCATTTGACGATCTAATAGACCCAACACCTCCTGCTCCTGAAACAGACTTGTTAAAAGGAACAAGTGAACCTGAAACTTCTACATTAAGTTTTGAGATCCTTGAACCTGAAACTGCCAAGTTTGAACCCCCCGAACCAACAGACCCACCCATCCCAGAACCTGAGGATCTAACCCCAACGCCACCAAACCCCTTTGATGATTTAGACAACCCAACACCGCCAGTTTCTGAAACGGACTTATTGAAAGGGACCAGTCAACCTGAAACTAGTACACTTCGTTTCGGGATCTTTGAACCTGAAACTGCCAAGTTTGATCCACCAGAACCAACAGACCCACCCATTCCGGAACCTGAGGATCTAATCCCAACGCCACCAAACCCCTTTGATGATTTAGACAACCCAACACCGCCAGTTCCTGAAACGGACTTATTGAAAGGGACCAGTCAACCTGAAACTAGTACACTTCGTTTCGGGATTTTCGAACCAGAAACTGCTGGTTTTGATCCACCAGAACCAACAGACCCACCCATTCCAGAACCAGAAGATCTAACCCCAATGCCACCAAACCCCTTTGATGATTTAGACAACCCAACACCGCCAGTTCCTGAAACAGACTTATTGAAAGGAACCAGTCAACCTGAAACTAGTACACTTAGTTTCGGGATCTTTGAACCTGAAACTGCCAAGTTTGATCCACCAGAACCAACAGACCCACCTATTCCAGAACCAGAAGATCTAACCCCAATGCCACCAAACCCCTTTGATGATTTAGACAACCCAACACCGCCAGTTCCTGAAACAGACTTATTGAAAGGAACCAGTCAACCTAAAACTAGTACACTTAGTTTCGGGATCTTTGAACCTGAAACTGCTAAGTTTGATCCACCAGAACCAACAGACCCACCCATCCCAGAACCAGAAGATCTAACTCCAACAATGCCAAACCCCTTTGATGATTTGGACGACCCAACACCACCACTTCCGGAAACAGACTTGCTTTCTGTAACCAGCGAGCCTGGTTCAACCACAACGACAAATGCACCAACAACGACCACATCGGTCCTTGACTTGATTCCAGGCATTGATGACATTTTTACCTCAGGTTTATTGGGAAAAAGACGAAAGAGAAGTCATTCTGATAGCCCATCAGTAGGTAAGTTGAAACGAGCAAAGCACTATCCAGAAAACATGTTCTGAACAATCACCTATGTCATAATGTCCACAAATGAAAAGTAAGAGCACTAGACGTCAGAGGTTTAGGGGGCAGTCTTTGATTACGACTACGAGTTGTAATCAATACTTTTAATTCCTGATTTACTTTAAGCTTTAGTTAACAAGATACTTTACTCTAATATTTTAACCTCACTAAATCTCACACAAATTATTACCTAACCACTATTTTATCTAACATAGCACACGAAGCGATATATGTCTACGCGGGGAAAACGTTGAACTTTAAAGTAATGCGTTTGAAAAGTAAATTGGGAAATTTATTACGCCATAAGATCAAAATAAAATAGACAAAAATAGTATTACCTGCAGTAACCTTTAAAACTTTTAAGTAATATGCGCTGTAGGTATTCAAGTCACAAACTTCAATGTGTCGTCACAATCGACAGGCACAGGTTAAATGCCTTACATAATAGACCGAACATCATTCGTTTAATCGTATGATAGACAACAATGTGCTGACTTTAATCGCGGTATATAACGAAATGCTTTATGAAACTTTGAAAATGATAACTTAAACCCACTTACCCAGAGAGCACCGGTCCACGTTACTTATGTCCTGAGCTATCTAGCACCAACCACCGGTTGATTGCAAAGAATGCTGCTGGCCAACAGGTGGAGCTGTTCCATTATGGTGGAAGATTCCAATGGTTTGAGGAAATCAAATGCGACGCGGTTGCTTGCCAAACTGCTGGAGTTCTAGGGTACGTTTTATACTGGTTTTATAGCTTATCAACCTACACGAGTTTTAAATTCAACGGGATTAATCCTATAATACGGATTAAAGTTTTTTTTATAAATTATTCTTATATTACTCCGAAATACCAAAGATACATTAAATAGCTACATGCAATGTGTCAAAAAATAGAGTACTTCTTTATAAATTCTCTAAGGTTAACATAAAAGTTTCCGTGAACATAAAATTCAATAATGTTAAGCTCATTATAACTTCAGCATTTTCCAGTTTCTTCAGTTGTTGTTCGCTGTAGGGATTTTATATCTACACATATTTTTTCTTTTTTAATAAACAAAATATTTTACTCGCAGGTGCACTCAACGGTATACAAAACAAAAGGCGGCAGTCATCGTTGAAAATGGCGCAAATATTGACGTCATAATTGATGACGTAATGATTGAAAGTTCGTGCGCTCCGAGCTTACCGTACTAAGACAATGTAAAATTTATTAGTTTAGAATATCAAATCTCCTAATCGATGTACCTTTCTCTATATTCATCTTGATTTTGACAATCGGTCATAACTAATAATAATTGGTAGTTCTGTACCTAAATATTACTAATTTATATTAATAAACGTTTTGAGATTTCTCTGTCCGGCTCTTTCGTAGTACTGGGGCCTTGGAGCATCAAAAATTTGCTACTGGCCAATCGTTTGTCCTTGGTCCAGGCACTTAACCGACGTAACTGAGTTTTCCAACGCCCAGTTATAAAGAAAATTCATTCTATATAGTATCTTTTAATGTAAAATGGTCGTGTGTGTTGAATTATTGCAATGTGCCGCCGATAAAAAATCGACCAAAGTGGCCATCGTCCGGCATTCCCCTGTAGAGATCCCTGCTCCAAACAGGCAAAGGGGGAGTTTTAAACTCTCTCTTGATAATCGTTTGTGAAAACCCAGACTTTACACCTTAATGGTTCATAAACAAAACAAATTTCTTTATTCTCTCGTAGACATATTACTAATTTCATTTCTTCTTATTTTAAAGTTGTGTTTAGACATAACCCGTAGTATAGACATAACACACAAATAGTAGTAAATACATTTTAGTAGTATATAGTTTCTATACATGTAATTTGAGGTAAATAAAAATGCATAAAGATAATGGTTTTTTAACTTTATTTAATTACATGCCTGGCATACTAAAGTTAGTCTGGACAAATCGTATAATTGGTTGATTTCCCGGCATTATTACCACGGGCATTTAACACTTGCCCTCGACCGGGTTACCTTGTGAGTGTATTGTATAAATTACGCTTAGCTTTTATTTTTCTTCAGCCATTGCTCAACAGGGATCCGGCAAAGACCATGAAATGCCTTGGTCATAAGCAAAAGTAACTAATTACCCAGCGGCTGGTTTAACCCGTCACCTTACCGCAATGGCTATAGCTATTTTGTCCATTTAGATTCTAAAAATAAAAAAATGTACGATTTAGCAGATTTTGTTTTTCAAGAACCATCCTATTTTTTTACTGGTACGAATACTGCATAATGATATCATAGTTTGCCCTGTTGCGTCTACAAATCAACGCTTGAAACATATATAATTATGCTGTTACTCAAGACTTACATCGGCAACTGACAGGGTGCGCCGAGAATCACAGCACGGTTTACCGGAAATCAGCCCTCCGATTTCCGCCACGCCGTTTATTCACTCGATGCCTATATAGTGCAGATAGCTTTGAGAGAAATGACGGTATAATATGTACGATCATAAACAATCAAAGTTCTATAGCCTATAAGGTTGTATATTAGCAGAGAGTTTAGCTTTAGATACGCAGTTTCAAACAACACAATTCAAATGAAAATGCTTATTTTTTGATTAATTGCAGTGTTTTATGCTTATGTACATGACTAATGTAGATGTTAATAAAATTACATTAAAAGATTGAGGAACTGTCGCCCGAACGCATGTTACTCACAACTCGTTTGTGATGACGTCGCGGCAGTAGCAAAGTGTGTTTCAGTCGGTGGCGCAAAATAATAACAAACGGAAAATCATCATATCACCGGATTCCCCTATTGATACGTCCGGATATGTATACGTCAGCTTATGTAGGCATGTTGCAATATATGCATAACCTGCAGCACAATGTATGTTGCGGTTTCTATACCCAATAGCCGAACTTTTTACTTTAATATTTCTATAGCTTATTACATTAAGCTCTACAAAAAGCCCATTGTGTAAAAATGTCTGTATAGTAGTATGCCATATACATTGCAGCACAGCTTTTATGAGTTTCATATTACTTTGAATGCTTGTTTTGTTTAATGAAATCCACTAATTTGACTGCAATAGGACACGGTCGCACGCAACAGAATGGGTTGATACATTATTTTCATTACATAAAAGTAAAACATCGTCACACATAACTTCCCCGCTAATGGTCGTTCAGTAGGAAAATACGTATTGTGACTTGATGCTTACGCCACCGGGTCCCAAATACTCATTTATCGCTCCCTAAGAAGATTTTTATGGTTGTTGTGGGGAAGAGTTTACGATATGTAATTGGTCTCGTTGGACAAGTTTTTTCGTCTTTTTTTCCAGTGAAGTTCAGTGAAAATTGCAACTCGGGGTGCAAACCTCCTCACTGAAGTTCAGTGATAAATGCATCTCGTAGTGTTTTGCGATGTGCATCCATCTATATACGTATCAAGGCGCGTTTGAATAAAACTATTCTAGGCGTGTGTGTGCGTGCTTACCAAGCACGAGCAAACAGGAAGGCAGTGCAGTCTCTCGCCCACTTCCCGATTTTAGACCGTGCTGCTTATGCTTAGCGCAGCCGAGCAGCAGTATCACGGCTCTCGATGTAGTGCATTAAACTAGCAACAACCACTACATTTAATCAGTTCAGCTTCTATGTTTTGATTTGTCTTAGTCACTATACTCTCGTCACCACCTCTTTTCGGCGGGGGCGGGTGCTGCACCAAGCACTCAATAGCTAGGTTTGTATACAATTAGACCCGATGCGAAATAGTTTTATAGCAGAAATAGCGAAATGGTGCAAGGTAGGTTAAAGCCAATTTTTCGAGACTATAGATTAACCAAAGACCAACATTATTTATAGCCTTATACCAAAAGTTTTTATTTAGACTGTATTTATATGACTAACAAACTAGCAGTCATCTAACCATAACAGCTGTTGGTAAAATTCTGATCACGTTTTCAATGCAACTTGCCAACTAGGTGTTTAGGTTACATTCTAAGTTGGTTCTGCGTACCGTTACAACAATAATACAGATCGACGATCAGTCATGTATATGCAAAAATGCTTAGATGATGTAAAGAAAGTAGTAGTGACATATGATTATCACGAGGCATGGACAATTATACCGAAAACAAGGATTGTCTTGGTATTGCAATTGCAATGACTAAAAGACTTAAGCAAGCCTAGCACACGTTTATAATGTACATGTCTGTGCACGTGGAAGAAATGGTAAGTTCGAGTAAAGTATTTAAGAGTTTTACTAAAATTTAAGGGGGTTCATACAATAAAGCAAGAGATTGATAATACACAGTTGTATTCGGGTAACTCGGTGACAAGTTTAAGGCAACAGACTAGGGGTAACGACGGAGTTATTACTTGTAAGCTATGTAAGCTACTTAGTTTATAAGCGATTAATGATAATTTAGCAAATCCCACTCGCAATTTCCACCGACCATATCTAATCATTGCTAAGAAAGGACCGCCTATATAGCTCGTAGAATTCTTCCACTTCTTATCAAGCTTGATTTTTCAACTCTCTTGCTTACATGAAACGTATTTGTCGCTAAAGAGAAACAAAAATTGTACAAGATGCTCCGACTACATTAAACGTAAAACTAAAATCGTTTACATTTCAAGCTTAGTGATCTGCTTCAACCTATTGAATATATTACAAACATTTTACTACAAATATTGAAATATATATAGTATATATAAAATAACCTACGGAAAACGGTGCCTTTATACCTTCACGCAATATAAAGTTAAAAAGGAAACTGCAGTAAAAATTCCTAGCAAATCGAAATAATACTATTTTTACACAATATTGTACGAATTTAAATCGGGTCAACGACATTAATCTTCTGCTATTGAATTAACTTTACTTTTATGAATCGTGATGTTGAGACACATTAGTTGGTGCAGTGACGTCAGTTCAACCACACACCGGAAACATTAAAGTTACCAGCAGCATGGCTATCTGTGAACCAAATCCTTTTGTTAATTATATTTAGAGGCAAGTTGTATAGGTTCAGATAATTAAGCTATATATGTCTATGTAGTTTCGACGTCGAAAAGTTATGGCAAACATGTATAAGGCTGTGTGTATGCTGTAATGTTTGGTTGAACTTATATACTGTATGTATATAGCATATGGATTGCATAGCCCAAGTGATATAAATTATATGTATATATAACGATTATAAAAGCATAGCCTACTGAAATAAACTATTTTCAATGATTCCAGAAACCCTAAACAGGCATTGGTTTTTTGCACCTTTCCACAGAAATATTTTCGCCATATATATAGCCTATTATTGGTGCTGACAAGTCTTGGCTGCCCGTGTGAGGATTTTAACCGGGAAAAGTGGATTATGCGGGAAAGTAAACGATAGTGAACATGTTAAAGTTCTCTGGAAACCATGGCAGCAGCAAGAAGCAAAAACGAAAAAGCCGAATTTTCTCAAGAGAACCCGATTTTCCACCTGCAGACGAAGCAAGGACTTCCGAAACTAATTTGCCAGAGCGTCGGTCGGAGTTCGAGAATGAAAGAGGGAGCAGGTTAGATGTGGTTGACGGGTCAAATTTGAGTTGTTTTGCGACTGGCGAAGGAAGGGATACGGTTGTACGAAAATCGGTTCCAGCTCCAGTCTTTCCGAAGGAGGATATGGGCTCAAATAGGCCGACAATGGCCCTAATTGGCGGAGGTTGGTAGTTTTATAATACATAAATATATGAATAATTATTTTGCCTTATTTAACATCTATAAGCACAAGGTCATAGGCGTTGCCATTGGCTTATCTGACCAATAGCGGGGATATCCCCATTGGTCCTTGATGTACGCTTTTCTCAAAGCAGCATAATATAAAACCCGATGTATGATGTATTCGTTAAGCGGTCTTCAGGTAACCGAAGGGTTTTGGATCACAAAAATGTGTCAAGGCACTGACCGGAAATTGTCCAAACTCGCAGCATGAATGGGCTGTACTTAAACTGAGGGATAGTCTCATTTATATAACACACTAAAATAACCCCGATAAACCGACGATGGACATGAGAAAAACTATTGCCCGTGGTATAAAGACTGTTACTCCATGTCTGTTATACAGACGATTTTCAATCATTAGGACTATTAATTTGAAAAGGATTTCCGGAACCGGGTTAAGTTAAAAAGAGAAAATTTTGTCATATCTTTATACGGCAATAATTAATGGTTTGAATATTAGTCCTACTATATAGGAGAAATGCTATTTATAGCTATTTATAATCTTTAGATAAATCCTTGTGTATAGACTATTTAACTTAGCTACTGTAGTATAAAAATGTGGTTTTGACCGTTTACCCCCAAAACAGGGGTAGCCTACAACCTTAGGTTCTTAAGTTCTAAACACGTCAACAAACCAAAAAGCATATTTTTATCTTAATATCCCGACGGCGCATTGACAGTAGAAAAACATGGTCAAACTCATAGCCCTCATGATAACTATTTAAGTTTTACCCAAATCAACTGTATTGGTACTATATAACAACAACAAAACAATTATATATAACCCACAAACCATATTGTCCGTATGTGTACACGTCACTGAACATTCTGCAAGCGCTCTGGTAAACCGACGTTGGGAAAGTGTTTCCACCCAGGAATAAACCCTATTAAGTATGTATTCTAAAACAGACATTATTGAATGTTTAAAATTGCCAGGAATAAAATAGAATGGACGAATGGTTAGATGTGTCGTTTTTTTATATGTTGGTGGGTGGAGAAAACGACACTAAAAGGTTCGATCCATACATGATCAAAGTCCGATAACTCGTGAAGAAAATCCGTGTTTTGGAAAAATGTTATCATTACTTAATTCGTGTCCACGTCTCAGTTTCCCAAGCTATTACAGTTTGTTGTTGGTCCATTAGAAAGAGACATTGCCCACAATTTCTGTTTGCCTACGACCTTTTAGAAACCAAATTTCGGCTGGCATTGCGTCGCTCTAAAGACCCACCAAACGCACGGATATGTATTATTTCAAATGCAAAATACCAAAAGTTACCCAAGGCCTTTCTTTACTTGTTAAGAAAACAAATCTTGTCCAACTGCCTAACTTAGCTCGTTCGGTGGGTTCTACTAAAACTGAAGGAACATCTTACGCATACTCTAGGCCTATACAAAAGACTAAAATAGCAACGATATGACCCGACAGTGAACGCCAGGTATTTGAGCATCCACCCGCGTGATAACGCCACCTTGCGTATTTTCAAGGTAAAACGGCTGGTACACGTGTGCTAACACTCCTAGCATTGTCCATCCCCGGAGCTAAAACATAAACATGTTAAGACAAATTGCTTGGTGGCTTGGTGCGTAGCCTATTAGCCGACGGTTTGCAGATTTGGTCGCCAGCTTGTCTGATGTATCCATGGGCAAGGTACTTATTGGAATTCGCCGTAACTCAGTGGACCAAGGGTAAAACTAAAACTGAAGGAATATCCTAATCATAAATCCGGCAAACCGACGGCATGTGGAGGGAATGCGAATATCTTAACTACTATAGCTCCGACAAACTGATGTAATCTGATGATAACCCGTACGAACGCTACCTTGCGTATTCGCGAGCTTATCTAACGATTGCCTCTTTGACAACAACCCCTTGTTTTCCCCATTATTCCCGATAAAACATGAATATATCCCATTCAATGCGGAAACTTAAAAGCTGTTTTAACTTTGGGTATTCCCCATGCATTTGTGGATTTTTGCTTGCTCAGAAATACGATATCTTTTTATTAATAATATAATACCATTAGTCCACTACATTACTTTTTATACTTATTAGCGTATACATATTCAGTCTATATGAAATAAGCTACCTGTTTCGTTTTTGATTTGTTGGTGTCCAAAAGTAACATCGTATTTCCATATGCGGGGTTTATATGCTTGAATACGTTCGGGTTATCAACTTGGGAGGATCACTAGCGGTGCTGAAGTGTAATTTTTGCGAAGTCAGTTCCCCTGCATTGACAATTTGTTTAACCACTGAAGATACTTTGGTCGGTTTTGTCAATGTGCAAAACAATTTCTGCAGTATTTTATCAGCGATTGATGCAGTTCGTCTAGGATAGGATATTCTAGTTTACATTTTAAGACGCGAAAGGGTGTATTTTTTGCCAAATAGGACTACTGTGCAGCATTCACAGAGCGGAGAGTGTAGATCACGCTTAAGCAAGTCCAAACTAAAAAGAAAGTGGTTGAATGGAAACTAGTACAAATTGTTTAGTGAACTGACAAACGAGAAACGAATTCGTGAACAGCCCGTTTTATACAGAAGTTTTTTTGTGTGTTTGACGTATTTGCAACGTCAGTTTGCGATGGTTGCGTTAAACAACCTTTGCTTTTCCGACTATTGGTCGTACGTAAAAACGTGTAATGCTGCAGATTTTTATTAGTTTTGCACGGCTTTTTGTATCTATAATCATAAATTGGTGTGAATCATGGGAAAAACTAAGCAGGTGAATAGGGAAGTAGGGAAGGGAGGTTTAAGTTCCTGTTAGTTCCTGGGTTGAGATTAGTGCTTGCGGCAGGTTTAGAATTGGTTTTAAAAGTTTTAGTAGAAAGTTTCTTTCCTTTTCATTTTTCAGCATTGCCCGTATGATAGTTATTTTGTAAAATTATTCTTTCAATTATTTATTGTACTGTACGAGAGGCAAAACGGTGACTGATGTTTAAAAGTTTATTAAACTTAATAAATCAAACCCAATTAGACCAGACATTCATTTTATGTTGTTATGTTTTGTTAGGTATAAATAGATTAAGCATATATTTAGATAACTGTTGGCTAAGCAGGTATTGTTATTGACTAATTCGATCTATCAGGACTGTTCGTTGTTAAAAAGATATTGGAAAAATGAATTTAATACTGAACCTAATTGTGCATGGCACAATAGATATCTTGCGACGGCGAACATTAATAAGAAAAAACAAAACAAATGTAGTTTCATTGCCCGCTGGTTCTGAATTAAAATGTGGTGTGTTTTAGTGTATTGTTATGTTCCTTGATGTTTAACATGTTCTTGACCGAAAAAACAAAACAAATGATTGGTTCTTGGTACAATGTCACTTTAGAAGTGAATAAATAGATTCTTTAACACACGGAACTACTTCGCGAGTCAACTGGCCATACCCTAGTATAAATTTAGCAAATTTCGTTACAAATGACACATGCACACATTTATCAATCCGTTGTGATTAAGCTCAACTAAAAAAAATGATTACCTGTACTGGTAAATACCTGACATCAATTTTATTTTAAGTTTTTATTTGGTGGATCCAAGGCTAATACTGGTACCCGGTACCAAGTTTGATGCATTAGAAAATTGTGTTAATTCGTTCTACTCGTATATAAACTTTTGTTATGGTCCTCTACTTAAAGAAGTTCTACTTGTATGTAAACTTTTGTTATGTTACTCTACTTAAAGAATTATTAGGATATCTTCTTTTTATAAACTGTATATAGACTGTAGCAAATACTCTTTCACTCATAGTCCGAATCGTGAATCATGTTTCCTGTGCATGTTGCAGGGTGTATCGCGTCCGTGGACATTTAAAACCTTTATAAAAGTGATCGTGTTCATTATTAACATCTTCGTGGGTAGTTTAAATTTACTGAATGAAAGTGATAAATGATTCCATTATTCCAATATCCTTATGCCATTTACATTGGTACATATGACCTTAAATGTGAAACAAGCTCCTAAGCTTGGTAGTAATTAGATACCAACTATATGTCTTTAATGTGGTCACCGGAGATGCTATTGTTTAGAATTTTCTGATTTTAGTTATTAGACAACCGCTACTAAAAAAATTGATTAAACACAAGGTACAAAAAAGTGATTCTTTTTTCGAACTTGGCTTAGAAAAAAAATATTTATTATATTCATAAAAAAATTCATATTACATTACAATAAATTCTACCGTACATACTCGCAGATAGGTCGCAATTTTTTCCCTATATTTTTAAAAAACAATTTAAAAAAAATCTAGGTGCGACCAATCCGCTCAACATAAGTGCAAGTCAGAACAAAATTGAAAGTTTTCGGTTATTGCAATTGCCGTATTAAAAATCATATGGCCTGCGTTTGCGTACTTGCACTTATTATCATTTACAGGTGTCGATAAACATATTTTGATTATATTAAGCCCTACAAAAAATATGGAAAGTTATCTATGCAAAAAAGCTAGGGAAAAGGCCTTTTAAGTCCCTAGATTTTCAGTGCGACTTATGTTCGAGTCAACTCTAAATTAAACTTTTTTAACACAAAACTAAGAGTGCGACCTCTCAGCGAGTATATACAGTATGTCATTTACACATGATTAAACAACAATGGTTTTTCACCATGTCCATGTGAGAATGGGGCTCCCAAGTAGCCAAAATGGTGTAGTATTTGACAAGAAAGTATTCCAGTATCGGTAAAAATAGAAATATAACTTACCCGTACAGTTAAAAAAGACTAATCTATCATCCTACAGTACTGGTAAACTTTAACACTATATTTTTTTGTTTCAGAATCATTATGGTTTACAGTTGACGTGTTTTTTAAGTGGTTTAATGAAATAGATCAAGACTCTGCACATTCAGGTAAGAGAAAATTTGTTGTAAGTCAATCTTAAAAAATGTAGGTTATGCTGCATATTTTATGAGTGTTCTTTTATTTACATTATTTTCCTAATTGGACTAAACTTCGATTTTTCTTTAAAACTTAGTATTATGTTGCTTAGGTTTAATAGAAGAGATTTATAGAATTTACCTTTGACATATACACTTTACATATACACTTTATACCGAACTTAGCATGTTTTTATAATGAAACTGACAAACTGTTACAGACCGCACACCTTGTCGAATAAAGAAATTAATTTCTCAAGATCTTCCTCCTGAACTAGAAGAAGAACCTTTGGAACCTGTTGCCATCAGAGGTACCGGTACTTTATGCAATTTGCATGGGGTATAAAATATAGATTAAAACAGGGCTGTGATTTGTCTGTAATATATATAAACTTGTTGTTTTTACTTGGGACATGTTTAAAAAAATCCAAACCGATATGATTGTTATTCTATTAGTTAAATTAAGCATTATGCTAAAACTTGATTTAGAGTTTTTAAGGGTAGTGATCGGACAAGCCTGAAAAAAACATGACCATATACCAAGTATCATGATTTTTACTAAGCTAAGCCCGATACAAGTATTGAGTCATCTTGTTTTTCCAAACTGCCACATTGAGTTCGTAAATATTCTGGTATAATAATATGTTTCGCTTCTCTACATTCTTATCAATTAATACTGTTTTTGAATTAAAAATTTGTTAAATAAATAAATATTAAGACAAAATTAAAACTGATGTTCTCAAAGTTAATTTCAATTAATAACTAGAATTTGATAAAAATTTAAAACAAAATATTATAATGGACAAAAAGTCACTCATTTACCATATTTACGTAATATGTAAAGAGCGTTCAGCTGCTGTTAATCCCAATCAGAGGAGATCATACATCGATCCTTCTCTCATTGACGTTTTCCTTCTTCGTCGGGAATCCTCGCCTGCCACCTCCGGAGTGTAAGTTTTGCTCTTCAATATTCATGGCGTTGTTTTTTTTATCTCCATATCCACGAATGTTTTTCATTCTGGTCACTAAGCAAAATTTTTTTTACGGAAAGCTATCAAAATTTATGACAATGTAAAATATATGTGTTCATTGGTTTATTTTTAGTGGTTAAAGGTATTGAAACAGAAAATATGCCAAAACTATGGCTAATGAGCAAGATTGATACAAAAATGACTTTACCCAATTTTGTTGTAAAGGATGCCAATTCCCGTTATGGAGCTTTGCTCTTGTGAAACACATGATTCTCAAATGATGTCATTTGGTCAGTGTTGTAGAGGCATTTCCATGCTGGCACTGGGACCAGTAATTTATTATGTAGGTCTAAAAGACATAATGTGGGTACCTTAATAAATTTAAAAATATTGGTTTAAGACTGTAATCCTTGGTTGTTTAGTAGATATAGACAGGGTAATGATTTTTTCGTAAGTGTTTTTTGTCGATATTTTAATGCTCATACACAGTTACAGAATCACAAACTCGAATTCATAATACAAACTATAGTCAAATGCACAAATAGTATTGTTGATATTTAATATTATAAAAGTGTAAAAGTTGTAGTACATGGCCGGAAATTCAATTTTTACCTTCTTTTTGTTTTTTTCATTCCCACAAATAAAAGATTTCTTACATAAGGTTTTAAAAATTGTATTGAAATACTAGATACTGTAATTTCTAGAATTTGCACTGCCAACACACATTTAAAAAAAATCATGAATATACAGTGTAGCAATATGATATTTTTTCTTAAAGCCTTGAAGTCTTGCATTAATTATCGACACGGTTATGTCACAATGTTTGCTTGATAACTGCTCTCGTTAAAATGTACAATTTTCAGCCCTGAATATATAAGAGGTCATCAATCTTTGCCTACATTCTTTATAAAATATTTACATTTGACCGAACCCAGAATTAGTCCAAAGATTTTAATGCATCTGATAGCAACAGAAAAGATGCACTTACTTCAATATAAATAAGTTAGTTCTGGGTTGTAAAAGCCATAGATTGCTCACTCATAAAATCATTTAATATTGTGCTATTTAATAATGGACTAAACATGTTTAACTTTAGCATAGTAGAGGTTAAGTTCACCAATTATTCAGATTAAATCAAATAAATTGTGTTGGTTATTTAATAAATTTAAATTTTTTTTTGGAATTTTGCACAAATTACTGATATTGCACAAATTATTGTACAGGGATACATAAATATGTATACGCATACATAATATGCCTACTGTAAATAATAAACATATGTTTAGTTATTATATGTCCAGTAACACAATGTACTAAACTGTTCATTTTATTAAATTCTAAATTAGATTAATTATAATTATTATTTACATTCACGATAGTCTGTATGCCTACATCGACAGAGTATAGTCCGATAGATTTTGCAACAACCTCAATTAGAGTCAATTAAATATAACTGCATTGTATAAGTTAGCATAGCTTGACCTCAAGGTTAGCTAACAGCAATTAAATCGGCGTTGTTGGCCACTGGCTATGCTGTTGGGATTTCTTCTGTTAATAGATCCTGGGTCATCTCTGTGCCTTGTTTTTGATGATGATGAATGTGTATAGTATAATATCACCATTAGTTATATATTTACATATAGTGTAATATTACCCTTTGTTATATATTCACATAGGTTAAAACAGTAGGCTTTAGCATTAAGATATGGAATGTAACAAATATTTTATCTGAGCAATATAAAAGTAGTATTTATTTTAAATTAGTTTTTTCTCCTAAAATTTGATTTAATAAAAAGGATTTACCATACAGTTAAATTTTGTTACTATGCCACCTGTCGGGACCAAGGTATAATGGTATAGTAACAAGAGTGGCATGGTAACAAGGATAATTGTAAAATGGCTACAGTATACTATACTGTAAGAGTGGTATAGTGGCGAGAGTGGCATAGTAACAACATTTGACTGTATATATTTTTAAAATATAGTATTATGATATAGGCCTACCATATAACTTTGACTCTTTACATCTTATTTATCTTTTTCCACATTTTCAACCTTATCATCCTAACCCATATAATCACACGATTTCTAAACCTGATTATTCATGAAGCAAATTGGCATGAAACTGATATCATCAACTAATATTTGCATGTTTTATCCATTCATCATGGCTTCATCTCATCTTTCTTCATGATCATGTGAAGTGCGTACTCACGATTCCTCGACAAGCACACCAGCAACCGAAACCGTCACTCACTAAGTCCTCATCGGCTCAGTAGATCATCGAGCAACCGAAATGTTAAGATAGTGCTGAACGATAAGGAAACGTTGTTAAGACAAGACTCGAACCCACACCGTCCACGCAGTCCATCCATCCCCACTTCATTAGAAGCATCATTTCATTTTCATAGTCACCCTGCATCACCATTAACTTCCACTGAAAAGCTTGCTGATAATCGTTTGAATAAAAGCAGATCACAGCAGCAGCTTTCTCCGAGCCACAAGAGGTCAGTATCATCTGGGTCCAAGTTCACCCCGAGGCCCCAAATTCGGATTCAAAACGCGTCCTCGCCTGCCTTAACAAGTTTGCATGACCACCGACCAAAACCGCATGTAAGATCGCACAAATCCGGTGGTTTGAAACAAAGCTACAAGGGTGTTTCGAGATCCAAATCAGTTTTGCATCCCCGGTAAGAGTGGGAACCCAGGTTCACTTCAGTTCGAGTGCAGCGCATGCATGGTAGCCAGGCTGGCCCCAAAGCTTAGTTTCCTATTATTTATGCAACTTCAAACTGCTTTTTTCTTTCCTGCTTTTGCACTTCCTAGTTTCATTTGTGCTGTTTAGAAGTATTTGAAAGCACTTGATAGGGCAAAGGTCTAATAAACTTTTTTGCATCATCATATTGTATCTTTAAGTTGAATTGTGCATGTTTATTTATTTTACTTCAGTGGTTCTCAACTGGATTACTGGAATGCAGTTGTGCATACATTTTGCGTTTTAACCGCTAAATGCACATGTCAGATATATACATAAAATATCTTAACAAAATCGCTGTGGAGTTTCCAAAATAACTAAGCTTGAAAGGTCGAAAAACTATTTTACCTATTTGTTTTGTTGATATTAAGATACACAAGTTTGCAGCTATCTACAAATAGTATTGTGGCCACCACCTAAACTTTATACATCATATAATTGATAATGTGGTCTGTAAATATTTACCTCTTGTGGTCTGTTTGTTCAGACCAACTATTTTGCAAGATCTGTAATTTTATCATTTGACAATTTACGTCACAGATGGGTGTATTATTTTCTGTTCACCTTAAAAGTTGGTATGAATGACACAGGTGTTTTTTGTGTTATTTGTGCTGCAACATTTTAATTTAAGTTTCTGCAGAGGCAAAGTCATTTCATAAGTTTTTCTTTGGTTTGGCAAGAATATTTTTTGGGCTGAACAATGTTCTTTTACATTATCAAAGTTTGCCAGATGCTTAAAATGGTATTACTAAATACATATAATAAAACACATTTCAAGAAGCTTGTTAATATTTTTTTTAGTAATTTTTGGTAGTTAACGGATTTAATACTCTGTGCCTTCACCGTTGGTAAACCATGTTTATCTAGTTCATATAGCATCGTGATTATTTTCACCAATGTGCTATCATTTGTATCATTCTGTTTGTGTGTATGAACCTTAAAGCAGCAAGGCGCAAAAGTTTGCAATTATGTTGGCTTCTCTTGCATGTGTGTGTTCTACAACTGCACATATCGCAAATAATAACGACCGCCCCTTCATTACAGTCCTGCAGAGCCAGGACCTAATGCCTTTGGAAGTTCCATTCCCCAACCGGAGAAGCCATACTCTACTAATCTTCGACGAGTCAATTCAGAACTACCACAAAAAGGTCTGTTGTTATTGCCACACGATCATGCTATGGCTCATCGTGCATGTCTAGTGTGTGTCGCGAGATAATGGTTGGGTTGACTCATCATATTTGCAATTCAAAGTTCTTCTTAAAGAATTTAGCAACTTTTTTTTAAAATACATAAACAAAATAACTATTGTCCCTATGTATTACATCACCAATACTGTATTTCCTCTAATTGTATCATGTTTGCACTGAGGTTGAATGAGCGTGCGCTTAATGTGCATGCGCTTATGTTTAAATTTTGTGCCAGAACTATCTACGCTGACTTGGTGCAGAATGACCATCATAGACAATACTAAATAACAAAACTTAAATTAACAAGAACTACTACCTAGTTGATAGTTCTGTATCCTGAGTCAAAAAAAAACTTTTAAAAAATCAACCAACCAGATTTGAAGCGCTTATATCCTAAAGTGTTTTTGAAGTTCTCTTGTTAAAACCACAAAACATAAACGTGTGTGGACCGGAATAAAAATCTGTCCTTTGGAAAGTAACAAAGGTCAAGCTGCGTGTGAAAGTTTAACTTGCTCTATCATATGGAACTTAACTTTGTAAAATAAGGTATTTTAAACAGCTTATATTGTTCACCTTGTTATAGACATAACTAATTTGTATCTAATTGTATTGGTCTAAAAATAACAGTTAAATAACTTTTTTTAGTTTCTAAACATGCTTATTTTATCCACAGGAAAACCGCTTTCGATACCTGCCACCTGGTAGTGCAAGTGGAAGATCCAGCCCCATTAATAGAAGTAATTATGAGAATCAGATAAAATGCATTTTTCTGTTGGCGTAAAGTTCCATTTTGTACATGGGTGTCCACTCCAATAGTGTCCACCTCTTTCCCGCCATATAAATTTTAGTTTGTGTCTAAGGTGGGTAAGGGGTGGGCAGACTTGAGTCCACATCGTATTGAGTATTAAAATACATTGTGGTAGCATATATAAAGAACACAACTCTGGAAAATGCCACGCTGTTTTTGTACAGTCTTCTTTAACATGTGATTGTACTAGTGATATTATGTCTAATAATTGCAGCATTCAGAAAGTTTTTACTCCATTCCCTTATTGCAAAAAAAAACTTTTTGGTTGCCCATAAGTTCTGTTGAAAATTTGATGTTGCCTAAAAAGATTGTTTTTAAGAATTAAGGACTTTCTATTAAATGGACATACATGAAATTCCAAACATGAAAAAATTCTTACTCGTCCGAAAGTTGATGGATTTTAGGCCCTGTATCTTCTATTTCAATTTTTATTTTTAATTTAATAATCGACATTTTGTTTTCAGGCACAGTACACTACAGTAAACAAAAAGAAGCCATACTACACCCGTGTCAACAAACAACGCAACTCCTCGTCGGGTCAGAGTTCAAACGACGACCCAAGATCACCCAACACAGAGGATCCTTACTCCCTTCCGGAGGACTTTGAGGCTGATCATCTCTACCCAGAAGCATATTTAGAGAAGGATAGAGCAAGGAGTGTACCCCCACAAGACTCTCCAGAATTCTCAGGTGGGTTTGAATGTTAGATGATATTTGAACTGGTTATGTGTACAGTGAGATCGGACTCTTTTATGGTTTCGCATGCACTTTTTGATAAAAAATAAAAATACATGCGTTTTTAAGTATTTTAATGCTTATTTCGTGAGGTGTGCTTTAACACTAAAGAGTAAAAATCGCTTATAAAAGCCTGTGGTTTTGTTCAAATTTAACCATCCAGTTTACAAGTCCTACTTGATATAAAATTGTTTGCATACTCTTAGCACAGTACTAACTACAAGACCATATGTTAAATCACCATTTTGTAACTTTCACTTTGTACAAAAATAAGTTAATGTTTAACCAGCTCTCATTAAAGCTTGATTGTTCAATTAGATCGACCAAGATCGGGAAGTTTTCCTCTGTTTGAGCTCGGTGAACGAAAACAGACTGATCCGTACACCTACCATTCTCCTGTTGATTCCATATCTGATTTTATTCCCATACAGTAAGTGATGGTTACAATTGTCAGTGAGATTTGGTTCCCTATAATAGCACCAGTGTTGGAAAAACATGTCGGTATTTAGTCCTGCTAGAAAAAAAGCCTGCCCCCTAAAAAGGTACTTTCTTCAATTTTTATTTCTACTTATTAAAAAGTACGATACAAATTTATTATCGAGTAAAGATAAAAGCGCCTGCCTTCTAAAAAGGTGTTTTTTTTCCAATTTTAATAATCATTTATTGAACTCCCACAATAAAAACATTGTTTTAACTTCGACAGGTGTCTTTGGGTGGCCTTAACTCTCTAATTTGTATAAACCTAGCAGGATACTACATTTCCAATGAGTTTTTCAAGATATTAAGAGACACCTTTACCATAAACATCACAAACAATGAAGGCAAATTGGTCATTACTTACCCATGAGCAACATCAAATCTAATTTTTGGGGGGGTAAAAACTACCCCCTTAACACAATAAATCTGTAAAACATAATAATTTATTTTTCAAATCACATTATCAAGTCCGTAGTTTTATCCATTGTACCAATTATTTTTTAAGTTAAACTACATTACAGGACTGAGTCCGAGTCGCAGTTGGACGTTATCGATCGCTTGAACGCACACGGAGCGACCAATCAGAACATAGAAGCACTCCAGGAAAAATTCTTTCAGAGTTTCGAAGAGGTTACTTTCACACAAGATACCTTTATGTTTTCGTTTTGTGCTCAAATGTGTTGATTTATTTAGTATTTTACTTATGGGTGTTCTCACGTATTTGGATTTTACAGTTTTTTGTAATAGACTCCCAAACCTTTTCAAAGTTATAAACTTTTAGAACATTTACTTTAAAGCTGTGGACTTAGTAAAACCATATTTACAATGCCCCTTTTAGGATTATCACTTACATAATTATTCTTATAAAGCAATTGGGCATTAGTTGGTCTGTCCTGTTCAATATGTATTAATCATGTCAACTCTGTGTTTTTGCATTCAGACTACCCATTAGATGTGTTAAAACATAAATTTGTAAAATAGCTGTACATATCTTGCTAGACACACCTTGCTTTTCTGACACTTTTTACTTATTAATATTGGCATTTTGGCAAAAAATGTTGTTCTCCAACTTTTTCCTTTCTGTCAATGCTTAACCAAGTTTGTGTAGATCCGTCTGTAACTTATCTTGCTTGTAACCTCCTTTATTTACATTGTAGTGGATTTTGTAGTACATATGTGATCCTTACCACTTTTTAATATGATTAAATTTCCCAACCAGACGAAGAAGGAAGCAGAAGAGACTGCAAGACTGGCTGCTCAACAACCGGTGGAGAAGAAAAAAGGTTTAGGATTCTCGATCCGCCGGACAATACGTCGCCACAAGGAGCACAAAGAAAAGGAACCCCTCTCGCACAAATACTCGTCGGAGAGTGAGGGAACCTGCTTCAGTCCTCCCCCTCCTACATACCGGGCACCTTCACGTATGTACCTGTGTACCGGTACCCGCTTATCTCTTTGCATCTTTTGGAGGGCATACAAAACTGTTGCTTTTGTAGAGTATACCCCTGCACTATTGTAAAGCATACACACTGCTGCCTTTCTAAAGCAAACATACCGCAATTTTTTTGGTGGGGTGGTGCAGTGGTCTAAAATAATCCATCAGATTTCTAGCAAGAAGGATTCACTAACTGGTGAGGTGCTGCAGTGGTCTGAAATAATACTCGCTTGCCACATGCCGTGTGATTAAGAATTTACTCTTGCAAAAAAAACTAATTAATCTTCACCACGATCGATTACTTCTTTTACTTGCGTGAGATTCCACACAGGAGTGAACCCTTCTTGCCAGAAATTTGATGGATTTTTCGCCCTTAGTGTTTTAAAATATTGGGTATAACGGTTGTCTAAATAGAAATTTTAGGATACACATCATTTTTACATCACTCCAAGCACAATCAATCTAATTTGGATAGGAATATGTTATGTAAGATGGCAGTTGACATTTACAATGCCTACCATGTCACATCCACCATCAAAGTGAACAATGGTTGAAAAGTGCAGCCTTGGCTTTTAAATTGGATCTCATGCTTTCGAAATAAGATGTCTGCTTAAACGTAATGATTTACATTTAAAAATCATACATTAATAATTTAAAGCGATAATGCATTTTGGTACTCCTGGAAAGCCAACTTGTTAACGCTTATGGCAACTTCTATTAAACACTACGGCTGCAGAAAAAGGCTTATTATGTTCGTTCCCTGATCTGATCGTTAGGGAATTTGTTTTGTCTTTCGGACAGGAAGGCACTTACCAGGCATTGACTAGTCCTAGTGCATTAGTGAGTTCATAAAAAAACTAAAAATGTCTTGTTTACAACACACTGTCTCTGGTAAGCTGACGGTACGCACAAGATAATCTGACGGTTGCATGTGTAGCAATGTTTCCTTAGGTATTTGCGAGGTAATTTGACAAATGCCTATATTTGATAACCCACTGCATTTTCCCATTATTGGATATCCTATCCATGCCCATGATATTACAGCTGTTGTTTAACAGCCCATGATATAACCATTGTTGTTTGCCCCATTATGGGAATCATGGCT